>CM031865.1:8793940-9173790 GCA_018697195.1 Certhia americana | reverse complement strand
GATGGATGGATGGATGGATGGATGGATGGATGGATGGATGGATGGATAAAGCGCAAAATATTTTACACTGCTAATGGTGAAATATATGTGCATCAAAAATCAGCTGTAGACAAAACAGTGTTTGAGCATTAGACTAAAAAACAACAATCAAATATAGTTGTTGCAGTGAATCTAGCAACAACTTCTTCAAAGGGAAAAGAATGAGCTCCCTCTGTATTTTAGTGGGATTTTACTAAATCTCCACAGTAAACAGTATCTAATCCAAAGGGAAGACAGGCCCTGTATGATAATAGAGAAAATAATATAAGCAGGGGTAGTGACAGTGGAGAAGGATCTGTGGACATGCATTGACAAATTGAATTAATTCCCAAACACCAAACTTCAAATCATTTTCTAAAATGCTGTTGCACCAACTACACAGATGTGACATTTTTTATCTCTATTTAAACTTGACCTTGCAGCAACTCAGAGGTGGAAAATTCCAACAAAATTCTAACTCTAAAGTCAATAGCAAAAGCATAAAAACATTAAAATGTCCAGAACTTTAGACTTTATCTCCAGTTCTAGGAACATCTCCATTATTTTATCCTAAAAAAGAAATGACAGGTGCTTCCTGAAATTTTTACTCCATAAATTAATCTTTGTTGACTAAGAAGTTACTCCTTTTCATCTTCCATTAAATACAGTAACAACCATTGCAAACATATTTTGTAACACAGCTGTTTTTTTCAGCCATGATTTGGAAAAAGGAGCATATAATCTCATGTCCATTTGGAGCTAGAAGACTTCACTCTTCAGTATTTGGGCTTTTATAAAATGCACCCCAGTTTTCCAGTGAATACATAAGGGCTTGAACATATCAGACCAACAAAAAGGAATTCTGGTAAAAACCTCAACCCTTCTAAAGTGGAAATTTTTGCCTTTAAAAAAAAAACAAAACAGAAGGCAATAAAATTGTAATTATAAAATTGTAATTATAAAATTACACTTTTGATTTAGCTTCTTCTACACAGGATAGAATGTGTAGAGATTTGAAGGAGCCAATTTGTTGTCTTTCAAGAGAAGTAGTAAAGGGCAACGAAGATTACAGTGAGGAAGAAAAGAACTCAAGTTGTCAGTACTATGTTGGTACAAATATATGAAAAATACATGCCCCTGACATGCTGTAATATGTACCATTGTCATGACTGAACTGTAAATGCATTTAAAAGCACTCATTAATTATCAAGTTTTCCAGTAATTAGCTAGGATTTCCAGTATTAATAATATACTGTAGAACTAGTACCCCCACGAGCTCTACTCTTATGAAATCTAAGGAAACCCAAAAAAATGTGAACATGTTTTTTGAAGGGCATCTTTTAAATAATAATTATGAAAACAAAAGAAGTATCCAAGCACATATATAACCTGTTTTCTAAGCAAAACTGGCTGCTGTACCCTCAAATACACATAAATAAGTTTTCATCCCAAATAAGCAGTGTGAATACCCTACATGAGGTACATTCACAGCTCAGTTATTCAAGCACACGAAGTCTCAGCTGGACTATTGTCCCAATTGCAAGCTCCCAGACTAAAAATTCCAGCAGTTGGGTAAAATGTAACAAAGGAACTGAAGAAAGGTGGGGAGGAAGTAATCTACAGCAAACTTTGAACAGTGGGAACATTATTGTTTTCTTTATCAACACAAAAATAAAAGACACTAGATGCTAATTCACAGAAAATGACTGATGGAAGCCTATGAAAAGCACATCATCTATGGAACACAGAAGTCTCTGGCTTGATATTCTCTGCCCTGACATTTCTGAGACAATTGAAGCTTTCCTTCTACAGGAGTCAGGCATTTCCTTCCCCTCTAGTAAAGTAGGTTCAGAGATGCCCTGTGAACTGAACTTTTCTGGATGAACAAGTCAAGTCTCTGCAATTAGAAAATTAACAGTCTCTCGTTGAGGACAATTTACTGAATAAAGCTTAGTCTTTGCAAATTGCACTTGCAAGATGTTGCAGAGCCACCAGCCTCAATCAGATCAATGGACTGAAGAGTCATCAGCATTTTTTAGGAACCACTCCACAACTGGAGCATCATTATCTACCAGTATTGGGAAGGAAACAGCAGAAGGCAGTATCAGAAGCTGCAACATGTATTTCCTCCAATACACTGTCTCCAGAAGTGACTTCTACACCTGAGACAAAGGACAGCACCAAGCAAGGGAGAAGCTGAAACAGAAGTAGGTGAGATTGCTGTACACTACCCAAACTGGAGCACTAATTACTCATTGGTCTCACACTCAAATCACAACAGGCACGAGTACTCAAATTAGCCCCCACACCCAGTCAGAAATGCAATGTATGGGCACAATTACTTTTAGAACAAGAAAGGTAAATTCAGCTGCATAACTGCTCCTTCAAGCCTTAAATCATAGTGAACATTGCTTGGTAAATTCTACTAATGCAGTTCAGTGGAAGCTAAAAATAAACCGTCCTTTTCATCACTGAAATTTAAGGCCAAAGACTCTTCCTTTTACTTTATTTAAGACTGGATATATGAAAAAATCCATCAGCTTTTAGCTAAAGGGAAATCCATGTTTTCATATTTGGAACAGAAACATGCTCACATCAAAATCTAGTCCTGTACACATTAGTGCCTCAGGTCTGTATCTGGATGTTTTATGGATATTTATTTAAACATTAGCTTCTTTTATTCCCTATGCTTCTATGCTTTATTCTTTTTTTTTTTTTTTTTTTTTTGTTGTTTCCCCTGGCGGGATAAGAATTTCAACAAGAGTTTAAATTCAGCATCACAAATGGCAGGTACAACAAGTGTTTGAGTTTGAGGCAATTTCTATTATAATAATCACTAAAATATTAAGCCTCTCTCCTCTATAAATATTTTTAGTAAGCTAAACACAGTAAACTTGCAATGATATCTGTGTCATGAGGACATCTCTTACAACTCATTTACCTTCAAGGAATGACAGAAATGGTGAAGTTGGAAAGGACCCACCCAACGTTATCTGGTCCAACCTCCCTGCTCAAGCAAGGTCTCCCTGAGCATACTCAGGATTGTGTCTAAGCAGCTTTGGAAAATCTGTATTTTAAGATAAATTTTTAAAATTTGTTTTAATTAATCACATGAAACATTATTCTTGTAATTTTCACTAAAATGCACTAATGTCGTTACATTCACACAGCAAATAAACCAAAAGGAGTGCAAAAGAAAAGCAGCACATTCTAATGGGCAAAATGAATGAATCAGGAATCAGTGTGTGTCTCTTCAAGTAACTTTACAGTTGGGAAGGTCATTTTAGCCCTGTGCATTTCCCTGCACATCACAGAAAACAGAAGCAGTAATATCTCTTCTGTTCAGGAATTCTAAATATCAACACTTGTTCTTTAAACATGTGCCAACCAATTATTAAGCATTAAACTTGTCAGAAAAAATGACATGAAAAAGTCAATAAATGTCCAAAATAGGTTTTTTCTCTTTCCTTGCAAAGCTTTCTAGATAAACTGAGTATAAAATGCATGTCAATTTGCTTTGCAGGTTATCCATTAGCCTTTAGAAGTTGGGTTTTTTTTTAAGAGACTAAGAAACAATGATTACAACAATTTAATTCTTCAGTGAACAAGCAGGGGGTGACTGGAGTCTTGCTGGAAGACAAGGAATCTGGGTATTTCAAAAGTCACATTTACCAAGTAAAAGCCAATTAATATGAGGATACCTGCCTTCTTATCACACCCAGTTATTGGGCTATCAGTGCATTAGCTCAGCTATGAATAGTTCAGCTTTCCTGGACCATCAAACCCAGCACAAGCAAAGCAGCTGTAAACATTTGTGTATCTGCAGATCCTGATATATACAACTGATACATATTGATACACAAGCAATCTCATATTTCAGGAAGTCCAAGTGATGAATCCGACTGTCAGATGAGAATTTGTCTCAGCCAGAGAAACACAGGTAAAAGTGGAAATTCCCAAGGCTCTCAGTAACTTTTCTGTGCTCCGATCTTGAGCAACAAAATGAAGAAAGCAAGCACTACTTCCAGGAGTGACAATTCTCTTTCCTGTTGAGATTCTAACTCTGAACACCATACAGTGACTGCGGTACCTTCCAGAACAGCGTCATGGTAACTGAAAATGACCTTCCAGAAAACCTCCCTGCAGCTTTGCACAAACCCTGTCACACAAGAGAATCATAAAGACTTCTGCGATGTTGCAGCAGATAATACAAACGCTATTGGACCTCAAGATTTCTTTTAGCCTTTTCTTCATCATCATTTCTCAAAACCACAGGATCCAACCCCTAATCAGATGGTGTGACTCCTTCAGCACTTTCAAAAACTGCTTATGAACTACTAAGACCACTCCTTAAAGTCAGTGAAAAACCAGTATCAAGTTGCAGAGGGTGTCAGATAACTGAGTAATGTATTTCTTACATGTCAGGAACCACTTAATGAAAACACTAAAATTAGATTTAATCCTGTCATCTTCCTCATTGCACAGCACTGCCTGAAAAATCTTCTTTAATGCCTGCAATGTACAGGCTGTAACAATGTAAGTACACACATTTCATCCATCCAACTCTCTCTTTAAAGTTAGAGCACACAAAACATCCACTGCTTCTTCCCATTCTGACAATTACTGCTATTTTTATTTTTTAGATTGGGACACAAATGAATACTTGCTATTGTTGCAATTACATTAGATGGACATGTTAAATCAGGCGAATCAGTCACTTCTTCCACTGTCAATTACTACAGGTGTGACTGAAGTTCTCCCCTATTCTAATTTAAATGGCTGCATACCACCAACACACAAAGCACCTTCTTCTTTGTCCTCACAAAGACTGAAGTCTTGAAATTATGGATGAAAAGTGAAGATCAGGAAATGAATCATACAGCCCAGCTGTATAATTACAGCTGATTATTATTATTATTATCAACTAATAATAATAGTTGATTCAAATAATGCAATATAATATTTAATTCAAAAGGAAAAAAAAAAAAAAAACCCTGAGTTTTAGCTAAAATGAACATCTTATTCTATTGATTAATATTTTGGAGTCAGAATTTAACTGTGGAAAAAACTGTGCAGTTCAGGCCATGCTTCTTATATTTAGTCCAGTAATTTGCTTCCCTTCCAATCACACAGACACCTTTTCCACAGGTGTTGCACACAGTCTGCAGTTATCAGCTGGGCTATAAGGGGGAGGCAATGCTACAATACAGCTCTGGGGCTTTCTGGCTTCCTGTCACAGTTCCCAGGTTCTTTTAGGCCATCCTGTCAGAGCTCACTTCACTGTTACTTTATCTTAATACCTGTCAGAAAAAAACCCCAGCTGTCAGGCTGAATTTATTCAAAATTTTCTTCCCTGATACAGAATCACAGTTCAAGCTGTAAAGGACCTCTGGAGACCACCCAGCCCAACCTGCTCATAGCAGTGTCAGATGAAGCAGCTCAGGACCAGTGTTTTGGGTATCTTCTCTGGAAAAGAAACTGTCTGTGCAATCTGTTCCAGTGTCTGCCCACCCAACAGTAAACCTGGTGTTCACAGCGCTCAAATATTCAACACACAATGAAACCAAAGAAAATAACAATAATAATAAAAATGAAAGACAGGATTTTTTTTATCTCAAGACATTAAGATGTCTGTTCACAAGCTGGCCACAGTCAGGTGTGCATGCCAGGAGAGGAACAGCTTACAAAATCACAGCACTTTCCTGCAGTTTCAGTTGAGCTTTTCTGCTGTAAAAGAACCATCAGAAAACAGGTTTTGTAGCTGCTTCTGTGAATGGCAACTCCTGTCTAGTTTTTTTTTATTCTATTAATTTGAAGGAGCAATTGAGACAAAGTATTTTAATAAACATAAGTCCTGTAGAAACACAGCAGAAAGAACCTGACCTAAACTAGGAAAGAACATTAAAATTCAAGAATGATCTCTGCCAGGATCACAGAGATTTTAACTTAGAAATGAGTATAGATTTGTGTAGCTAAAAATTACTTTATCAAGATTGATGTTACAATTTGTAAGTCTCTTGCAGTATTTCTACATATGCTTTAGGATTTGTAAATCTATTACAGGATTTGCAATTCAACTTTTCATCTTACAAAGCAAATGAGAGCTATACCTAAATCTTATCTTAAAGCACTGATTTCTAAATCAGGGCTTCAGAGTTCACAATTACAGGTCCATTGAGTAAATCAGAGGATAAACCCAGGCTCTAGAAACACGGACTGATTTTGTTTAAAATGAAATTGCCAGAAACTCAAAAAATAAAGCTGAAGTTGTAACTTCTGGAAAACATTGTTGACCAGACCACTGCTCCTGCCTAAGTCCTTTCAGCATAGCTCTTTACCAGGCTTTGGTGTATTGTATTAAAAAACAAAAATTACCTAAAAAGCATGAATGATGCCTAGCAGTTATGACACCTACTTAAGATCCATGCATGTCTTCCTCATTTGTGTTCTGTTTTGGAATTTATTTATTTTATTTAATTTATGCATTAGCAGTCAAGCTGCACTTTTAGACAGGGCACTTCCTCCAGTATTTTGGTTAGAAAGTAATGCTTTCACTTCAAAACCAGAATATGAAAAAAGAGATGAGTATCTAATGGCCTATGATGACTCCAAAGTAAAACTAATCAAACACAGTGATAATTATTTAGTACCTATATTTTTGGTACTACTGAATTTCATGCCATCTACCCCACCCCTTTAAAACAAAAGCCAAAAATATTTCTATGAAATGACCCAGATAACATTTATACAACTCTCCTTACATGAATCACCTGATGTTAATTCAAGATATTTTCCACTCATGCTATCTTTGCAAAGCCTGTATTTCCTTTTCAGGGGAACTTTAGAAACATTTCCCAGGAAAGTCCATGCCATGTGTTGTATCTCATTTTTCAGTGGATCAGCAGCATGTCCCACTACTGGCCCAGAGAAATATTTTGCCTCTCACCAGCAAAACTCAGACATATCTAATGCAGCAGTTTTGGGAGGGAACAGAGTAACCTAAAGCAGAATTAGTTCTTAGTTTTACCTCACCTTTACACCTAACTTACTACTATAGTAAGGAAAATGGATTTTATACCATGCAAAAATTACTACTGCCCAAGCTGTAACTGCAAAAGGCTTGGCAATGTGTGGTTCAGTTCTTCCAGAGTATGCAGAATACTGCTGAAAATCCCTTGCAGTCATGGATTAAACTAGGCTTGGCAAAAATCACTCAGTGAACTAGCTCAAAGACCACTGATGCTTGGAAATCAAGAAAAAAAACCCCAACAAACCTAGGCATTTTAAAACATGAGTAAGACAGCTGTTCTAAAATTAGTCTCTTCGTTATGAGCATTATACCAGAAAGGAATAGACTGTCACCATGTGTCAGCTTTAGCTAGAAGAAAAACAATTCCCTCATGTTAGGCAGCACAAGCCACCTAATTTGTTCATTATATATTTTGTGAAGGGTGGTCCCTATAGCACAATATTTTAAATAAGTATGCAAATCATTATATTATTATTATGAAAGATATATGACTTCAACAAGGTTTTAAATAACCCAAGGGGCTTCACTTTTTTTTTTTTTTTTTTGTTTCACTGACTCAATAGACCCACCTGTCAGCTATGTAAAATTACTACATAAGAAGTATTGGAAGCTACACACACTGTGCAAATGCTTTTCTTAATTGAAACCAAAACAGTTCTCAAAGTTTCACAGGTTTATCAAAATCATTCTCATTACCTGGTTTTGCACATAAAAAACACATCAGAAAAACAAAAGCCTCCATCAACAAACAGTTTCTCACTCTGGCATCACAGAGCAAATATTGACTGGCACCACTGCATACAGGATAATCCAAGAGCACAGAAGGAACCAGTGTGGTGAGCTGTGACTGCATTCTTGTCAGACTCTCTCACTTGTATGAAATTCTCTTGTATTGCACAGCTGACCCTTGGCCATCTCTGAGTGTTTTTTCCAGCACTATTCCCGTCCTGAAATGAAGCTCCTTGTTTTCACAGAGCAAACACCAGAGTATTTTAAATTGCTTCTGTAGAGGAAAGGAAAGAACACATCTGGATCAAACACGATGCAGTCTCTTACAGAAAGGAGTCTTGCACTTTGTACCAGCAACAGTAAATTCATCTAAAGCATGGAGTCCCCACACCTCCAGTTATGCTGAGTGAATTTAGGCAACTTGTCCACACTGGTTCATAACATCACACCTAAAGACCATCCAGGCAGAGAAAGCTCCACTCATCCATGGCTCTCCACTGGACGATTCCTCACTTCTTTCCCAGCCAAATGAACTTCCCAACTGCCATACCTAAAGAGCCTTCATCATCCACACTGCAGCAAGGATAGGTTGTGATACTGAGCAGTGCAACGAGTGGAACAAAGAGCTTAAGAGAGCACTAGTTGGAGGAAAATGTAAATTCATTCATCAGGGCAAGCCCTGCTGGCCTTGAAACGCTAAGTGATGAGGGAGCTCATGGATGTCACACTGAGGTCACAAAGATCTTCAAAAGTTCATGGTGATGAGAAAAGATTCATGAGGACGTGATGAAAGCAAATAACACTTCTATCACCTTCAAGGAGGTGGATCTGGGATCAGCCATACATGAGTCACTGTGAGGGTGATGGAGCAAATAATCTTGGAAATAATTTCCAAAAACTATGAAGGACAAGTAGATCACTGGGAGTGGTATGAAGTTGACTGATGGAATGGAACATTTATAAGGAGAATCTGAGAGACACAGAATTGCTTATTCTTGAACAAAGACAACTTGCAGATAATCTTATGAAAGTGTGCAAGTAATTGATGGGGGTGTGGAAGACTGGAGCCAGATTGTCCAGGGAATGGAGGAGGGGCAACAGGAACAAAGTGAAATACTCCTTAACATAAAAAAAAGGAAATTCCGCTCAACATAAAACCAACCCAAACTATTTTATGGTGACAGCAATCAAGGACTCAAAGAGGCTGTACATGTGCTTGGACATGTTCAAAACCCAACTGGAAAATGACCCAGGAAACTTGTTCTAGGTGACTCTGCTTTGAGCAGGCAGCTAGACCATCAAGCTCAAGTATTGTGCAATTCTTTTCCCCTGTGACCCCTTTACTGACATCAGGATCAGGGACATCCCAGGCACTCCATAATCCACCACATCCTGGAGCACACTGTCACTGAAATCAAACCCTTCCTCTTTTCCAGCACACCACCTCTTCTCAGACCCCCTGGGCAGAGCATTTTTATGTCTCGAAAAGGAAAACCCTGCAAGTCTAAAAAAACCAAAAAAAAAACCCCAACCAAAAAACCCCAACAAAACCATCTTTGAAAAGCACAAGCAAAATGCTTTGGAAAATTTGCCAAACCCTAACTGCAGTGAATTACTCATGTCTTTTACAGCTCTGCAGATGAATACTGTATAATATGATAGTGCTCGTTTATGCAACGATGAAATATTTTTCCACATCTCCATTTCAAGATGATTAGCTTTCCTTTTGGGGGAGTTCCTACCTGTCTGAAAGTAGAAAGAGGTGCTATTATCTTTTTTATGCAGCTTCTGGATATGGTAAAGCAGTGGGCTGGAACAGAGATCAAGTCAAGTTAAAGATGGTTTAGTTTAATCTGGCTTTCAGTATTCGAACAGCACTAGGAAAAAAATTCAATTATAAAACTAATTACATCTTTAATTGCTTAAACAATCAGCCAGCTGACTTTATGGCGCTCTTGCTACTGTGCAGGTGCACTTGCAGGTGTTGATTGAAACACGTAAGAGTTACATTGTGGTAACCCAACTTCAGCACAGCACTGGGAGGATAAAATACCACAGTAACAGACAGCAACAAATGTATGAGAAAGATAGGCAAGCTTTATAAAGAAGCACAATTCCATACACACACACACACACACACACACACACACACATATATATATATACATATATATATATATATGTATAAATATATAAAAATATATATGTATATATGTATATGTGTATACATATATATATATATATATTAATAAATATATATGTACATATATATATATACAAATCTGCTTTATCTTCCTGTGAGGGGTATCTACTCTGGGTCTGACCTTCCTCCCTTTTGGACAGAATTATAGTAGAATCTGACTAGAGTTTACACTATGAGCAATTACAGCATCATTAATAATTATGAATAGATAATAACCTACCAGAAATGCCTGTCTTTTTCTCTGACATGTTACCTTAGCAGCATGCTTGAGTAAAGCAGTCTTCTTCAAAAACTTGCTTTGTAGATACAAAATCAATTAGAAAAAGGCACAATGCACAGTGAGTTGGGTCCAAAATGTTAAAATTTTTCAACCATATAACTCTTTTACCTCTTGCCTATATTTTTTCAACTTTTACACAGAAAAATGCAGTTTTTTAAAAAAAAAATTAAAACAGAAATTGTCTTTTCAAAATCTCCTTTCTGCGTATAAAACTAAATTGACACTTAATAAACCACTAAATGCAGCTTAAATTCATAAAAACATTTTGCCATCCAGCATTTCTTTTAGTTGAACTTAACTCTTCATTGAAAAATTAACAGCCAGTTTTAAATCTACACAGTCTTAACAGTCTTACTTGGAGGGAATCTTAAATTCTGACAAGCATCAAATTTTTAGTATGTACAATATATCACCTGCAATGGAAGAAGGTGATAATTAGACTCAACCACTAGAAACAAAGGAAAAATAGGCATAGCACATTGAGGTTGCTCTACTGTAATACTACAATCAGAGTTCTGGAGCCTACAAAACCAAAAAGAAACACAGTAATGCTAGAGAAGAGTGTCAAGTAGCAGAGAACTGGCCACAGAGCACGTGGTCCATAAAAACAGAGCCTCCCATCCCAAATTTGTGCAAAGACAAACTGATTCCAACCAGACTCTGCAAGAGCAGATTCCAAGACACCAGCTGGGTTCACTGCCATGCAGTGGTGTTTGCTGTTTTGTGAGCACATAATAAATCAGCTCACTTGCACAAATTATGCTGTGCTGAAGTTTGTCAGTGAAGCTATGGCAGGATTCATTTCAATCATGACTGCACAAAAGATTTGAATATTCTAAATTCACTTGTGAGTTGGGTAGCTTCAAAAGTCTAATCTGGACTCCTTTTAAAATGTTATTTTTTCTGGAAGAGAGAAAAAGCAGCTTCACTGGAAAACATTCTGTAGTGAGTCACAGCTGTTTAGTAGTAGTTTGAAACTGTCTGAAATGTTGAAAACATTGAGAAGTCCTCTGCAACTTAAAGGCATCTGGAAGAATTTAGTCATTATGTTTTCCACTGAGCTAATTTTGCAGCATAGGAAGTGCTGATTTGTTGTTTTCAAATAATCTGGTCTTCATCAGTTGTACAGTACATTTCTCTTATAAATTCAAAATTTTTAATAACTTTTTGCTTAAAACTGAGAAAAGTTGTGACCATATGTTTCATGATGGCATTTGCAAAAGTCAAATGATAAAAACAGTGCTAGCAAGCTATTCCAGTACCATTGCCAGTGATTTCTCCTCTCTTCTTCTAATATTCTAATTAATAAAATCACAAGGTTTTCAATTAAAATTTACTTCCAAGAAAAACAAATATAGGCAGCTCAGTAGAAGATAAAGTGACACATGATATGCAATATAGAGGTCTAGACACTCAAACCTGTGAGACAAAAATATCTCGATGTCCAGCTAATTCTCTCAGTTTTAAATACATGCAAACCTTACTAAAAGCCAGACAGAAGGAAAAACTAAAAGTTGAAACTCACAAATCCAAAAATCTCAGAGAATGTAGTTTAATACTTACATAGCAACTTGCTTTATTATATCCTGAAAAATCTCAAGAGGAAGATCATGGATTTAGACACCTCTTGAGCCAATAGTGCTACAGGTATTATTGAAAATCTGCTGAAATTATTACTTATTGCATTCACTATTCAAAGGCCAGTATTTTCCAAAGATTTCCCTCTCTATTGTATTAGCACTGATTTTTGGTCATAGAGAAAATAACACAGTATATCACATAGAACAGTGTAGTTGGTCTGATAAAATCTGTGTGTTTTTTATGGCAACCAACGAAATTATGTCATAAGCCCAAAATAAAATGATCAAGAGTACATGTAAACGAATATACACACCCCTAAATTGCAATATCCAACTTCAGCATTTCTTTCTCCTCACCTTCAGTCTGTCTTCAAGGAAAATCAAAGCATAGTGAACAGAAGCCTGAATGTAGACAGTCACTTTACAACAAATTATCTTTGTACTTCATTTATCTGATGTTATTAGCAGAAAACAAACAAAATTTTGAAAAAGAAAAGAAAAAAATTATTCCCAGAATCATATCCACAGCCGCAGAGGCAAGCATAGGAAATATATTCTTGTGACTGTGTTTTGTTCTCAAAAAGAATAGACAAACCAGGGTTGAGGATGTCTTGTAAAAAGTCATGATGATTTATAACAAACCATTTTAGAACATATGTTGCATATGCATGGTTAAAACCATTACACAACGTTCTATTTTCCAGCTAACTTCTGCTCAGCTGCTGGCTTCAGAGGAGTAAAATATCATGAAGTGAAGGACAGAAAGGACAAACTCAGATATTAGGAAGGGCACACCTAAACCTACAGAATCACAGGGTTGACTAAAAAATAATCAGGCTCACACTTCCATCCTAGCAAATACCTCCTTACCCACAGCCCAAGCAGTGGCAGCAGCTCCCTGTGGTTGCTGTAGAACTGGCTGAGCTTAATTAAAAATGGCACATTTCTAAAGAGGTAAATGTCACGGGGTTTTTATGGCGCATATTAGATGTTTAAATTTTTTTGGACTGAGTGTGGTGGGTAAACCTTGGCCAGCTTCCAGACCCTACCTAGCCATGCTCTCATTATCCCTATTCCACAGGGTAAAAGGAAAGAAAGATGGAAAAGATCATTGATCAGGGTAAAGATAGAGATATCACTTATCAATTACCACCATGGGCAAAACAGCGGCAGCAATCTCCAGTTAAAATAGATTTGGATAGTGAGAAAAAAAACCCAAAAGATTAGAACAGCACTGTCACCCTGCCCTTTTCCAGGCTCAGTTTCCCTCCCCTGCCTCTCCAGAAACCTTGTCCCTTCTTAAATACACTTTCAGAGACATCACTGACTCTTCTGAGGGCCCCAGCTATGGCCTGCAGTCGATCGAATCCTTAAAAATTCCTTGCCTTCCTTGTCCCTTCCTCTGAAATCAAATCCTTTTAGCAATGTTTGAGGAATGTCAACTCTTCTGTCTGAATAACGTTCACAATTCATAGTTCTAGGGACACCAGGCATTTACCACATCACTGATGTTTTCACCCAAATTCCTGTAATGTGGCAAACATGAGCAGCTCTTAACCATAACCTGAACCATGCATGGCTTCCAAATACATCCCTTCTCCTCACTGTTATAACTTCTGCATAACAATTCCCTAAAACAACATTACACTTCAAACTCCAGCTGATACCATAAGATTGTATTTTACAGCTGTTATATTTCAACATTTTTAAGCTCACAGTATTTTCTATGATGCCATCTGAACTCTTCATGAAATAATTTCTATTCCCCCTCTGCACAGATAGGTATTCTATTATGAGGCATCTTATCTCATGGGCAGGGTTCTTAGTGCTTATCACAATGCCAGTTTTCTATTTACATAGTAGGATTGACAAATAGATTCTATCCATATTTTTGTTTACTGAGCCATTCCCTGTGTGGAAACAAATTTGATTTGAAACAGCTCTGAAGTCTAGAGATGGAGAAATCTAATATGTGTCTGCCATACGAAGGTGAATGGAAGGAAGTGCAGCACTCAGAAAGTCAAAATGGAAAAAGAAAAGTAGATGGAGAAGGCACACAAGTTTTACACTATTCTTCTAAAATTTATTTTCAAGACAATTTTTGTCACGCAAGTCTCTTATTTCCTCATCAAGCTTCTTAATCCTGTATGATTACTTCCTTGAGTTCCACCCCCTGGATCTATTTAATTTCGAAAGCAGGAAAACAGAAGAAAGATTTCTAAAAATGAAGGACATTAGTCTTTGGTCAGACATTAGTCAGAATCACAAAGACAGAAATTATTTTCACAAAGGCGCCTATGATTTTTTCAGGACTGAGATGACTGAGGATTGAAAGAGTCTTAAGAACAGAAAAATTAAATTATGACACAGAGCTGCAGAAACTTTCACGTAAGTACTGTTCACTTCCCCTTGTCATCATTACTTTTTCCCCTTTGTTAAACAGAGATCAATAAAATCATTCTACTCGTAGGTAGCTGGCATCTCAAACCCATCCTCAAGCTATTTCTATACATTCAGGATGATTCATATGCAGAACTGCAGCATTTATTCTTCATGAAACAGAAAATGTGAGCTGAAACCTCATGAGAACTCCAAAATTCTCTCTGAACTATTACATAAATCCCATTTTAAAATGTTGTCAACTTTGAGAAAAGATGTGTAAATTACACCATTTCCTGAAGACTTTTTTTTCTAGGAAAAACCTGAAGCATCCCTGTACTCTGATACCATTGAGAAATTTGCTTTCTGACTAAAAGAACATAAGAAACAAAGGCAGTGGCACAAAAATCCAAGTTTCCTACCTTTTATTCACCCAAGTACAAGACTAGCTTTGGATCACTCACCAGGAATTTCCCAGTAAAAGGGAGAATGCTGGTAGGAGTAGTCTTGAGATTGTGATAGTAACAGTTCTTCTGGCAAAGTGTGAAGTGCAGATGGTGTCAAAGATATGCCAATAACTTAAGCAGGAGCTTCCAATAAAATCTCTTGTAGAGCTGATTACACTCTGTGAATCAAAGTGAAAGGGGCAGCCCAGGCTCTCTGGCCCTTTTATTCCCCATGTAGACAGTTTGACTACTGTCTATCCCCCAGGGAGAAGCCTGCACTCCAGATGTATTTTTGCCTGTCCCAGGCATGGGCTACCTCTAAGCAAGTCAAATCAGTCTCCAGAGAAGTAAAATCATCATCAGAAACACAGGAATTACTTTCATCTGATCTACCTTCCAGTGACAAAACCATAAAAAACGGTTTTCTTAATGATCTTAAACATAATAACCTGCTCCTGCTTATGAATGTTGCTCATAGATTTAAAACCACAGGCAAACCACACTAAGGCTTCTACCAGAAATCATCAATGCACCTGCAACACCACTGTCCATATCAGCAAGCTTCTCTTTTCCAAACTGGAGATTGGAATGCACACTGCAGATGAGATCATTTATTGACAGAAAACTAACACATAAGGTTTACACACTGAAGTGGCATCTTCATGTTGGTGTATCTGTTTTAATTAGCTTTACTTTTCATGTAGGGTAAATAAAACATTAAGGAGTCAGCCAGACAGAGACACCACAAACTGTTTTTCAAATAGCTCCATGAAATGAGCAAGAATAAAGCTCGAAGAGTGTTATATTTACCTCTGTAGCTCCCAGGGCACTTTTAAGAACACTGGGTCAGGTACACTGAGACACTGAGAAAATGTGCAATTTCTTTCCCACTGAGCTGTCAAGGCATTCATGCTGTGAATAGCTAACACCCTTCTTTGACAACCAGGCAAATATTTCTATTTTCTGCCATTCTACGCATGACGTATCTCCACGTTGCCTCAGTTGATTTAGTGCCAATTCAAGTCAAACTTTAGATGTCTGAGCCAGTAACCGGACAAAATATTCTTGATGAAGCCTTGTCACAAACTCATAGACTGCTGCTTAATACATTTCCAAATAGTTAGATAGTAAAAAGGGCTGTAAAGCTGAAAAAGCTGCAGAGAAGCAGAACACACATTCACTGAACTGCCAGAATGGAGATTTAAGTAGCACATACAAGTCAGATATGCTGCTGCTTCTATTTATTGTTAACATTGCTTCAAAAATTATATAAGACGTAAAATTATGTAAGACAGTGTTGTTCCTTGAGACTATGTTGTTCCTTGTAATCAATGCTGTATTTCCCATCTTTCAAAAATACATGTACTTAGAGAAGCATAATTAATAACCAAGTCTATCTGCGCAAGGCTAAATAAGCACATCCTATTCAAGTGATAGTAGCATACAGATACTATGAACATTATTTTTCTTAATACTTTAGAAATAGAAATATCTAATTAGATTTTAGTTGCACCTACTGACCAAAATTTTAATTTCTGTTACTATAAAGGACGAAGACACAATGAAGGGAATAATTCTTTCAGTGGGGACAGATCCCATAGAAAATACTCCGAAAGCACTGGACCAGTACTTCATAGTTTTGGGTTTTGCTCATGAGGTAAGAATAAGCCGGCGGTAATAATGGTTCAGTGTGTGAATACTCAAATAAAAATCACAATAAACTATTGAGAGTGCAGACTTTGTACCTAGAGTTTAAAGCACTTTTGAGACTGGATTCCATCCTTTAAGCCACGCTGCATTACACAGTGTTACACCTTACTCAGAGCCTCTGTTTCCAGCAGGATTTAGTTTAGTGTTTTAATTCCCATACTTACAACCTACAGAGAATTAAAATGCACATTAAGTGACTAAGCCCTGACCAGTACTTACCAATACTGGCATAACCAGGCGTGGATGGATCTCCTCCACTGTTCAAGGAGACCATAAAAGCTTTATCAGCAAGGTCTGCAGTCTTTGGTAAATCACAAGGATCAGTGTAAAGCAGAACACCACCAAACCCTGCATCTTCCAGAAGAGAAAGCTGAGGGAACAAAGCAACACAGGTGACAATTAACAACCACAGTGTCAGAACACATCATTGTTTCTTTTATTACTGCTGAGCTAGAGGCTTTCCCATGCAGCACATTCTCACCACAGACTGCTCTGTACCAAGCTGCACTGCCAAAGTGCTTGTAGCACCTTAACAGATTTTCCCATGATATAAACACCACCTGGAAAATGCCTCCGTTTTGAAAATAGTGTCACTAAAACATCCTGAGTTGACCTTCCCTATTTCCCATGCTATTATCTGTAAGATATAACATGGAAAATGTTATATCATGTAAGGTGTTTATATCATGTTCTGACATGTCCTTGCTTAGTTTACCTCTGCAAGGACAGAGCACATCCTGAGCATTTGCCTACGTTGGCATCAGCCATTTCTAGAGAAAACAGGAGTTTACAGAACATTAAAAAAATAAAATGAAATTAAAAACTCCAGTCTATCTTAGCTAAATGTTTGGATCAGCCTCCTGTCAGACAAACAGTTTTCATTTTGTCTCATTAGAACATCAAAGCCAGAGTTGGAACTGGCAATTAGTTTCCAAAAAATCCACAGATCTGGGCTGAGATATCAGACGAACTTCCCCAAAGTCAAGGACAAAAGCATCCAAGTACCATAACCTGCAGCAGCTTTTTTGACTGGAAAACCTCAGTTTTTTTCTTTCATAGAGAACTGAAAAATAAGGGGATTTTATTCCGAAACAGACGAAATCAAACTGTAATGTGGCAAATACTCCCATGAAATGAGATGACCTTTCTGCATAATGCTCTGCATATTTGGAATTGACTGAAGACTACTCACTGATACAAAGCTATATTAATTTTTCAGACAGAAGTAATTCAGGTATTTAAGGATTATCTCACTATTCACTGAGCTGCTCTACTGATGACTTTCCAAATGTCTCCAAACGGTGTGAAGAATGACTACAGGTATATGATGTTTCTACACAACTCTGATTTTGCAGGAACCTGAGAACTTTTTACTACACCTGTTTCTCAGTTCAATTGTCCTCCTCCTCCTGTATTTTAGAGCCTTCATTTTTTTCTTGTGTAGGTATATAATCTTCAATTTACTTCCTAGCTACCAGTATTAAGGAATGTTTATGCATAGTTCTTTGTGGCTTTACAACTTGTAAATTACATGAATATATGGCATTCAGTTTGAGCCTCATAAGCATTTGGTGTTCAGTTCTGCTTTACTTGACAGCTAAGACAGGAAAAAATATAAAAAATAGCAGCCTACTATTTGCACTATTATAAAAATAGCAAACTACTATTTGCCATTTCTGTAAGTAAATATATCTAATATTGCGATTTGCTAAGACTATGACACTCATCTGAATTCAGATAAGCAGATGCAAGTTGAAACTGTGAGTCACTTAATCCTACCTTACTCAAACAAGGAAGCCAGAGATGAAATGGGATTCTTTGAGAGAACTCTAGTCAGAGGAATAGGACAGTGAGAGAAGGTGATTAGCTCAGATGCTTAAAAATATATTACAGACCTTAAATGTAATGCAGGAATAGGGATGTCCCAAATGGCAGGTTCATTTATTATTGTTTTGTTCTGTTTTCAATTCAAGTTTATATTCAGATATTCAGACAGGACTTGACTGCACAAAAAACAGGCTGGGAGAACTAGGGACACATCATAGCTAATGATGTAACAGGCAGGAGTTAAAATAACAATTGTCTTTTCCTGCCTCCATATCCAGAGTCTCTTTATTAATCCATGGTTTATTAAGTAGCACACAAAACAAGAAACACAGATGTGCTTTGGTTTTTTGAAGAGAGTTTTTAAAACTTTTTACTTAAAAAAAAAAATAAAAAAATCACTATCAAATCCCTCAGTTTTAATGAGAGAAACTACACGTCTGTTATTCACAAAGTGCAGCAACCACTGCTGCCATGGCTACAATCTCTAGTAAGGAGTTGTGTCACATGTGAAATTACAAAAAAGCTTTCAGATTTCAGCTATAATTGCTGCTTTTTAACTTTACAACAATGACAGCACAAGTACATCAACAATGAATGTGCGCTGTTGATTCCATTTTCATCTTAAATACATCAACACTTTACCAGCCATAAATTGTCCAAGCACAAAGAAGCCAAAGAAGGTTCTGCGCATTTCTTTTACATGGCAGAAGATTATAGATTAATTCCTTCAGGTAAACTAGTGCACATCTATTTAAATTAATGGATTATTTTAGATTGCAAAACCATCCAACAGCAAAATCTGCTCCTTATGATTTTGGATGTATGCATTGTCCCTCTCCCAAAGCCATAAAAATCTCAGAACAAACTGGAAACAGCAGAACTCTTGGAAACAGATGCTGGTGCCTGCTGTTAACCCTTTAGTTATTTATGGCTGCTTAAGTCCTCAGTTTTTAGAGTTACCTCAAAAAATGTGACTGTTTCAATTCAGTATATTAAATCACCCCATAAAACATTCCAGACTCAATTTAATCTAGTATAAGACACTTGCTGCTTTATCAAAGGCTCTGTCATGTACCTGGGGACAGATTAGACTTGTAAACTCTACACACCACCAGGCACCATTAAATTGCCTTTTAAAGATGATATGGCTAAAGCAGTGAAAAGACAGATTGCAACAGTCTATAGAACTTAGTTTGGCTCTAAGGGGAGAACCCGAAGCTGTTTCTCCCTTTTAACTGCACCATCTCCGAGATGTGGCAGAGGAAACATTTACACTGACACACAGGTGACAGAGATGAGGTCTCTGCTTCACATTTCAGACAAGCCTTACTGTGGGACTTTGGCCACAAACCTGCTGGCAGGTATTGGGTCCAAAATAAGCAAGATGAGCATGAATATTTGCTGAGGAAAAAGAAAAGAAGCAACAAGAAACAGGGGCCACTACCTTTCATAGGTGGCTTTAATGTGTTTTAGCTCACCTAAGGCCAGTGTGCACCTGATTGAACACTTAATAGGGAGTTATATTAATGATCTGAACACAAACCAAACCTACCAAGGAGAACAGACTGCAGCCTCAGTGAATCTCCAGCATAATGCAGAAGAGCTGCCCATCAATGACTGCTGATAAGCAGGGAAGCAATGCAGCCAGTACTGGCCTCAAGCTGTATTTGTTATCTTCCAACTGAGTGCAAAGTCTGCCTCTGAAGATCTTTTCCCCTGGTCTCTTTTTCTCAGCTGAGACCATCCTTGCACCTTGTAAGCACCAAACAGCACAAAACCAATCAGGTAATTAGCCTTCATTATTTTCCAGGGACTACATTGGACTGGTTACCTGCTAAACCCAGAGCCTGAGAAAATCAAAAGCAGGCACACTGAGGCATGGAGCTGTTCCAGCAGTACCCTGGCTTTCCAGCTGAAAATAAAGTGTGACTGAAGCAGCACTACTCTGATGTTCTGTGCATAGGAGCCACACCTGGGGTTGAGTTTAAGCTGTCATTTCATGGGCAGAGAGCAGAAAATCACAACACACTTTGGTCTCACCTGGATTACAGCAACTGTAAGTGCAGAGACAGCTAAGAAAGGGTTTCCTGCACTATTCTCTCACTGCATCTGAACAGCTTAGATGCTGTTTCTAGAATCTCTGATCCAGCAAGACCCTAATGTTTTAAAATAATTAAAAAAGGATGGCACCTTTTCCCTCCCTTTTGTTGATTCCCAACAACAGTTCTGCTTACAAGTGATTTAGAAAGTAGCAACGCATGATCAGCTGACAAGGGGCATCACAACACAGTATATTCCTAACAGTTATGGTTAACAATGCCTATGAATGCACCAGGAAAAAAGAAAAAAAAAGATGATGCAAGTAACTGTGGATTATATCAACCAACTAATTGCATAATAAAACAGCTTCTCATTATCAGCAATTGTTCTCACCATATTTAAAAGGTTCCAAAACATGGACAAGCCTTCTGAGAACCCACTGTACAGACAGTTCTCCCCCTCATGGTGTTTCCAGTATCAGCAGTGTAGCTTTGCTTTATGAGGTACACCACCAGCCCTGTTACTGACAAATATTGCCTAAGCCCACTTTCTAAGCATGTCCATTTATGTGTCCTCATACACAGAAGTGACTGAGCCACTGATTAGCTGGCACAGAAAACTTATTTCACAGGAGGAAGTATCTCAGTAGATTCCCTGCAAGTTTAATGGAAATGGGATGTTGAGCAGACAAGAGGCAGATGCTGTTAATACATCTGACTGAGAAGGCATTAATAAAAACTGAAGAGCTTACTCCTTCATGGAAGGGGGAAAAAACATGGAAGAAATCAAGTGACAGAATGACAGATATAAAGGAATACAGAAACTTGTCTACAGATTAGACACCACAAAATCCAGCCTCAAGAAACAGAGCTGGGAAAAAGCTGTTCACTAATCCATGGAACAACCTGTCCTTTTATTGACTGATACATTATTTAACATAAAACAGTTCAGTAAAAGATACATTGGCTTACAATCCCATATGGAAAGTGACTTTGCCATCGTGGAAGATTCCATTCTTATTCAAAAGAAGTAGCACTAACAGTGTGTCTGAAAAAAGTTGATTTCAAACACAGCAACTTCCAAACAAATTCCACCACTTGCAGAGAGATTTTTAAATCATATTTTAGCACTGGAAAAAGAATGATCTAGAGCTCCTAATTTTACCATAGGCTCCCTACTGTTAATACAAATCCAGTGGCATTTCCTTATTTGATCTAATTCTGCTTCCAACTCTATTACATAAAGCATCAGACTTTCAATCCTTACGCAACAGTTAATAAAATAATATAAATTGCTGCACAACAGTATTTAAAAGTTCTCTTCTATCTTGTTATGTATCATGTACTATGCTAGAGTATTTTAAAATTCTACATTTCAAAAAAGCCCTTTAAGCACACCTTGATGTCTGAAGTCAAAAGTGCCTAAAAATGTAGTTCTCATCTTCAAAAGTCATTTATGTGAATGGATTTCACACTATTGAAAATCCTCACTCCTGTACACAGATAATCACACTAATAGATAATATTAGGCTGCTCATTGAAAATTCTCAGAGGTTTTTGAAGGTTTTTCTATATCAAAAATATGTCTAGTAAAGTAAGAGAACCCTAAATAGAGAGACAAAACATGCATTAGCTACAAGCACTTACAGAGTCTTACGTAGAATTTTTTTTTAACACTTAAAAGGGCAGTTTATAATACTTAAATATCTTTAAAGCTGCACACAAAATTGCAAAAGTTCTGTTTTAGACTGCCTTAGTGTTAATGACATTACAGTTCATTAGACAGCAAAGGCCTTTAAGTGTCACCTACTGACAGCAAAGTTAATTTGGGATCGTGTTGTTATTCTAGAATACAACCTCCTCCATGTAACTTCAGGCCAAAACTCTTCCTCTTCCTAAAGGCAGATTCACAATCTCGCTGTTTATTACAAGTCCATTCACTGCTAACAAAGCAAAACATGGGCATAACACACTCATAAAATAAGAAACAATATCCTGTTTATATGTTGTCTCTATATAATTGTGATCCCCTTTTCTCTGTCCCTTCCAGGTAAACCTCACAAAAATGCATGCAGAATTCTATATTCAAAGCCATAATACATATGGAGCATGGAAACAAAAATAAAGAAAACCAATTAGTAAAAAACCGTGTAAAATACATTAAAAATACATGTATGTACCTAATACATATTATGGGGACTAAAACCATATATTTTAGTTTTTTTAAAATCTCCTATTGTCATTGTACTTCAATGCAATGATCAGCATTAATTAGACAAGTAACAGTAATCAGTTTTTAACTGCTTCATTTTTCAATTTATACTGCAATGGGAAAAAAACATGGTTCATTAATCTGAGACACAGCTTTACTGGACAGGTTAACAGTCATTAATTACTCTTTTCTACTGAAGTTCCAATTAAAATCACGATGCTCTGAAAGGATCTCCCACCTCATTTGACTATTTGGCAGTACGTTAAATTATGAAGAAAGAGCAAATGTACATTTAAATTGTTGGAAGATCTCAAAGACACAACATCTTTTTATTTCTGTAGCGGATTGGGTAGAAAAGTAAGATTTAGATGCTGTGGGTTTAACCAGATGCTGCTCTCCACTCAATTACCTACTGTAATACAGAGTATTTGGAAGGGGCTTGGTGACACAAACAAAACGCAAGGTGGAAAAAACCCACTTAAATACACAGATCTTCATTTACTCTTCCAAACTGAAAGTTTTTAATGAAGTAAGGTTTGGTTACACCTTGTATTTTCAATACTGCACTTGATGTTTAATAATGCTCCAGGATTCCCCATCACAAAGATGGAGGGATGTTCAGAGGAATTTGGTGGCAAAAATGCTGTCTGAAGAGGTTTTGGATTTTGCTGATCAACCCTCAAGTGCTGTGCTCAGGCTGTAAAAGGATGGAGGATGCAGCCAGTTTAATGGGGACCACGAAAAGAAACACATTCTACCTTTCCAACTCAAACATTCTCCTTGCCTGAGGAATGGCATTGTTCTACTGAACAAACAGGGCTGGGAAAGGGATTAGGCTGCATAAAACTTCAAACAGCTATAAATGCATTCATGGTGGTCTCATAAATGACAGACTATTGCCATAAAGGTCTTAGAAGGGGGAAAACATATTGCAATGGAATTTCTCAAACTATTCCTGCCATACAGTGATATATAGAGGAATAATACAAAATCAAAGAATTGCTCAACATCATAGCAAGACCTTAAGACTTTGATGCAGTTACACCAGAGAAATGATAACATGAAGTGCATTTATTTGTGGAAAGAATCTGACAAGCATATCTAAGATTTTTTAAAGATGTTTTCTGTAATAACTTTCCAAACTAAAATTCTCTTTCACAATTTCTAGTTTCAAAATTTTTTCTGTTTTTTAATACCTAGAAAATTATTTCTAAGAAAGAGAGAGAATCTTGTATTTCTTGGATGTCCTACAGAATATGGGAAGAAAAGCAGAAGGGAAGGGTAAGAAACTTTAGGATGTTAATCACAAAAATCTGCCTTTGAACAATGAGGCTGTATGGCAGTGATGAGTAAGAGATCTTTGTACATCAGTTTACCATTCACATTATATTTTATATAAGTACAATCCTCTGTCATGTAAATCAATGAGCACTGGTCACAAGCTTGTGTGCTGGTTTGACTGGAAATCCACTCACTGACCTCTGGACAGCTGTGTCAGTTGAGGAAAAACCTTTGGGGACTTTATCCCCCTACTCTCTCTAAACCAAATTTGTCTGGGTTTAATTCTGTAATCCTTGCACAGAGAAGTTTTTAACATCTTGCTCCTACGTGTGGAATTAAGCTTATCAAGAACTGAATGTTCTGTCCCATACCTTTTCCTGTTTGCTGCCTGCTCATCCTGTATACAGTTTTATCAAAGAAAAGTAATTTGTTACACATCAGCAGTTTTTAAAAATGGAATTTTTCACAATAGGCTATTTGGACAATTAAACACAAGCCAGATATATTGCCAGTTCCCTGTACTAGATTTTAGCAACTTTTAATACAAATTGAGTGCATATTTTATTGCCAGATCTTGCTTACCACTGCTAAGAAATTCACAATGTTCAATCTAATTAAAAATGAAATTGGACTACAATTCCCTAGAAACAAGGGCTGATTGGACTCAATAAGCTTTACTTAATTTATTTCAGAAACAAAATAATTGAATTGCTTACAGTCAAAAAAAAAAAAAAAGCTTCATTATTTGATGAGTATATAATACAAAGCCTCTCATATTGCTATTTCATTCCTACATCTTCAGGAAATACTACTCACTTCTAAATAAGCATGTAGAGGAACACGGTGTGCATAATAAGTATCATTAAATATTCAGTAAACATTAAAAAGAAACAGGCTGTATGAATGTCCAGATGAGCAACCTCCAGAAAGCCAATAGCATTTCCCTGTTCACACTGAAAGTGTTGTTTCTGATTATGTTTATGGTTAATCCAGTCTATGTTTAGACTCCATTACAGAGAGAATAAAGCTGAAGATCCATCATACAAAAAACAATTACACAAAGATATAATTATAATCTTGCTAAACCATCAAGAATAAACTGATTAGACCCTTTGTTGGATTTTATGCATTCTACCCAACTTTAATCCAAAATCCACTGAACTGCCAACAGAGTCATAGACCAGAGTCAAATCTGCCAATGCCTTCTTTTTTTTTTTTTTTTTCTTTTTTCTTTTCTTATTTATTTGTAAGCTCCCAGCCAGGAGATACCCCACTCACAGTATCACAGAATGGTTTGGGTTGGGAGGGTCCTTAAAGCTCATCTCATTCCAACCACCCTCAAAATATCAGCAAGAATAAGGGAGAGGATGAGCAGAGAGCAAGGGAAATACCTACTTTGTATAAACACCCATCACTGCGCCTCATAGGCAGGGTAAACTCATAACCTTTGATTCTTTCCATGGTCTTTTCTCAACTAAAATGTACATACCCTTGGGGTATCTGGTACTTTCCAGTACCAACACTGAAGTTAGCAGTGTTGAAATTAAAACAGCCCAAGCTATTCTTCCATCTCCAAGATAAAAGCAGGATTATGACTTTTGTAGCTGCTGTATGGGATCCACCAAGGCATCAGCAGATGCTCTCAAATCCCACACAGCAATCAGAGATTTGTAATTAAGGCATATCTGCTGCCTCAAGTAATTTCATAGTAGCACAATTGTTAGATTGTTAAAACATAGCTGCCTTTACTGGACCTGTGCAAAACCAATACCTATTCACTTATTTTATTATTCTCACAACTCTTATCCAATTACTAGTGTTGGAAAATTCTAGTCTTTTACTCTGGTTTTTTGTTAAATAAAAAAACATACTTCCTGCTCAACTCTTTCCTAGTCTATTACATTGCATACAGGATAAAATAATGCCTTGAACATAATATAACAATCTCTTTTGAGACTGCATAACATTGTTATGTATTTTTGAATTTATATTTTTTTTAATTTTATGTTTCCAAGTAGAAAATATAATGATATAGAGTGTGCTATATGTAAGCCTCAGGCATATCTACATATCAACTAGGAAAACTGAATATTATTAATTGGTTAATGAATATTTTAGCTTCATTTATGGAAAAGAGCAGTATTTAACTACTTGGTTAGCATGCCTTTAAGTAAATCAATACTCAGAATGAACTTATTTATCTCCTTATTAGAAAAACATTCACAAACCAGAAGTGATAAAAGAAATGATCATAAAGAATTTGCCCCAGTGCATAAAGTCATTTCAAGAACTATAAATATTTAAGAAATTATTAAAAACCTTAGCAATAAAAGTTCTTTATAAATTAGCAGTACTGATTTCTGCTCCTAAGCTCCCCAAGAAATTTCAAATTTAAAAATTAGGCTAGTCTTGATTTTATTTCCTCACTGACATTTCAGAAACTAGATTTTTTTCCCCACAAGAACATATTCATGAACTGTACTACACAGGACATATCATGAATGCATCCTTCATACTCAACATCAAGGTTTAAAAGTGGAATATGTAATAAACTGAAGCATCACTTAATGTATAACTCTGGTACAGCAAAACTGCGGGCAATCTACACAAAAGATACAACAGCTGAAAAAGCCAACATGTGCAGCTTTTGTGTCTTCCTAGATCCTTTCTTTTTCACTGCTTTCCACTCAGCACATCAGTAAAACAGAGCTCTGCCTCCTCCTGTGACCTACTAAATAGCCCATTTCACCAAAATGAAATAGTAGAAAGAGCTACATGAAGGAGGTCCAAGGTTGAAGCACTTGATGAGAACAGGGAAGGCAGCTGGATTAGTTTGGCAGTCACGAAGCACTACAAAGTCATTCATTCACCAGCAGTTAGGGGAAAAAAAAAAAAAAAAAAAAAAAGAAAAAGCCAAACCAACAACCTCCAGCTCCTCTTCAGTAACACCAGTCTACAACTAGTTCCAAAAAAATCAATCCAAAATTATGTCCTTCCCCTGTCTTAAAAAATAGAGTGAAAAGTACAAAGTGTGAAAAATAGGTCCAACTTTCTGTCACTGAGATTTTTTTTTCATGCAGTGATTAGGAAAGGAAGACCCCAATAACAAAACAAGGGCATACCAAGGGTAGTTAAGAAATATTGTGGTAATAAAACTCTTGCTCTGTCACTCTTCTCAACTAGGACATTGACAGCACATTATTTTTATCTTTCTCTGACAATTTTTGGGGAGAAGGAAAGGAATAGCCAAAAGAAAATATCTTTTGAAATCTTATACATTAAAAGCACAGTTCTCTCTGATGGTCCCACTGAAAAGATTTAGCACCACTTACATCTCCTAGAACTCCACTAAACTTTCTAAATGGCAAACAGAATACTGCAGTTACAAGATGAATGAAAAAGAAGTACAATAAAACTCATGATCAATCAGCATCTGTTACACAACTGCAACTCCTAAGGCAGAACTTGCAGAAAATGTCTTTAAAGAATACACAACTTCACTCTGGGGGGAAAAAAAAAAAAAAAAAAAAAACAAACCGAAAACCAATGCAAAACCAAACAAATGCCAAACCAAAAGCCTCCAACATAAAAACCTAAATAAAAGCTCCATGTCAACTCTACGTGACACTACAGGACCATGGAATGAATGAATGATCTGACACAGACTGAAGATGACAATCACAGGCCCTGGTGTTTAGCTCAGGAGAGAAATCTATAGAAAACCAGGGAATATTTCCACGGTCAGAACAAGCATTTTCTCTTGCAATAGGTTTGCAAAAGCGACAGAGTGAAAAAAAACCCCACAAACAAAAATTTCTCTTCTCAGCCATTAATTTCTTTGGTGACTGACAGTGGTGACTAATTTTGTACTTACTATTGCTTCCAACTAAAAAGGTGAAAAGGAAGCCAGTTCAGGGCTACAGGGCAAGTTTACTTTTTCATCACTTATTAATGGAAAATGCATCTCTATCCATTCTGTATAGAAAATTGGTAGTTACTGAAATCCTCGTGCCTAAGACTGCATTTAACTGCATCAGCTTTACACCAAAGTAATACCCTCAACGTCAATAACCCTTAATTGGTAAGAAACTGAAAGTCACACTTTCTGACCTTTATTTGTTGGTCTCCTCTCTCAAGTAAAAAGTGACCAGATGAGAGGAAACTGCCTCAAACTGCATCAGAGAAGTTTCAATTAGATTTTAGGAATCTTCCCCCAAAGGGTTATCAAGCATTGGAAAAGGCTGCCTGACTGTGGAGTCACCATCCCTGGAGGGACTTAAGAGACACATGGCACTTGGGGACATGGTTTAGTGGTGGGATTGGCTGAGGAAATTTGAGGATCTAAAAGGTGTTTTCCCACCTAAATGATGCTGTGATTCACTGTGGATGAATCTAGTTCTCTCAGGGGATGGAAAAATAATACACACGTTAATTGTTATGATTCTTTTTGCTAGCAAATGCTAAAGTTTAATCCTAAAACAAAGTAGATAAAAATAGATAAAGAGAGTTAATTGTAGAAATAGACACAATTTCAACAAACAGAGAAACTACTTAATACTCATCTTTCCAACAAGGGCCTACACAGTTCTGTTAAGATACTTAGAGCAGGATGACAGGGGTTTTAAAATTAAATTTTACCTCTTTGAGTTTTTGCCAGCATCTACTAAACTGTCACTTCACACAAGATTTCTGAGGAGAATGATCTGTTCACATGCCATTCCATGAAGGTACTGAGTTAAAGAGGCAGCTCTGACAGTAAAACCCTCCTCTGGCACAGATCAACTCTTTGCTCCCAATACCAGAATCTTTGATTATTAGAAAACAACCTAAGACTTTGAAGGATGTCTTAGAAATATTTATATTAATCTTGCAGTCAGTGATGTTAAGTTCCAGGTTTACCATTTCAGATCTCTTATGGAACAAAATAACAGAAATTTTCTAGAAAACACAACCTCTTTTGGAGGGGCATTGTTTTATGTTGGGTTGGTTTTTGTTTTTTTTTCCTCTTCAAGTTTAATTAGAGAATAGGATTACAGTAATGATAAAAACATATTTTTCTCTATAATTTACACACATCTTCAGAGGCTAAACAAATCATGGTGTAACACACCTTGACCATGAGACACCAACTAGCTTAATTCAGGGATAAAAGCTTAAAATTTGTTTTTTAAAGAGCACAGATTTCTTAGGAACTCATTACACTGTCTGTTAATCTTGAGACCAAGAAAAAAAAATTCTCTAATACCCTTAAAGGGTGAAGATTAATATTTAGCATGCACGTGGTACCTTCAGAACTACATTAGCTATTCTGGGCTGTTCAGATTTAGACTGAAGCTGGAATATTTTGTGTATCTTTCTTTTTTTTCCCCACCTCACAATAAATGGTAAAGCATTACCAGAGTTTTATATACCGGCTTTCCAATGTCCAATTCTATATCAAGAAATGTTTAAGTATCTACATAGAGGACCTCATCACAAAAAGCTATTGCAGAGATAAACACTCAGAACTGAAATACCCCATTTCACAGAACAGTCATGATTATAATTAAATTGCTCCAGACATATCCTCCACTTCAGGGAGTCAAGACACCTATGATTGCCATTTTTAGAAAATGGATACCAAGGAAAAAAATATTACTTCCTACTTGCTTTGCAAGCCATCCTCTTCCCTTCAGCACAAGCTGTGGCAAGGAAGGATATCAGGCTGACAGAGGGCATTTCTTACATGATGTTCTCACAGTGAAAGAAAGGAGGAGAGATTTTTCTGATCAATAAGAACTTCCTGACAGAAGAGTAAGCAGCTGATCAATCTGGATGAGAGACTGTATGTGCACTTCACCATCACAGCTCATGGTGACAGGATTTCAACAATAAAGGTGCCATGTGATGGCTGCGACCTTCTTGTCATGGGAGAGTTTTACCTGATCAAAAACCACCCATGGCTACTTTTGCTGAAGGGGAACTGTTCTGTAAAATGCAGTGTGCGACACATTTAAGTATGGGTTTTATATTAAATAAAGTGAGTTTTAATGTGCATTAGTGTGCATTGCAAACAAACATAAAGTGTGTTTTTCTATATTCTTCTATAAGAATATTCTTCTATAAACCTTACTGCATCAAGCTTCTCTCTTTACTGAAAATGAAGATCTGTCCTATTAACGATCAAGATAATTTGGATATGAAGACTTAAGTTTTCTTGAAATTAAATAACATAGTTGTAGTTTTATTCTGTTTGCTAGTGAACAGAAAAAGGGAGAAATAGGCAATTTAAGCTACTCTTCCCGTTACCACTGCTATCACCAAGTATTGAACAATTCTGCACTGTTGGCAGGTCAGAAGCAAATCTTATTTTCTGAATTCTCTGTATGCCTTGAAATGACTTCACCTTCAAGGAAAATAAAGCACATTGAGTGACAATGTCAGATTTTGTCCTTGCAACTTTCAGTGAATCTGTACAGTGCACACATCAAAGTTCTTCCAGTCAGGTATACTTGCAAATAATATAAATGAATAAATTATCATTTAAATCAAGAATTCATTTAAAAGATTGCATTTTTTGTAAGATTGATTTTGCACTTCAAAAGAGTTCACATTTTTTAGATAAAGCACATATGGAAACAAAAGGCATTTGCAAACTATTGTATGTACAAATGTCACAGCAAAACAGATTTCTGTGTATGATAGTTTAATATACTTTTTTAAAATACTAATATTTTAACCTTTCTTAATTAGCTATTTTTTGATGAATAACATTACACTGAAAAGGAAAAAAAAATTAAATAAATACACTGTAATGAAGCTTTCTGTACTTTTATCACACACTGTACTGCACTTCCAACCCCACTTTGTTGAATAGAGCAAACTTCATCTTTTAAAGATGCTTGCATTAATATAAAGTGTGAAGCACCATGCAAATAATATACTTGGTCTCCTCACAGGTATTTCAAACTAAGAAAAAAACACATTCTGCTTGGAATGGGACTGTTCTTAGGCAGGAAGAGGAGGCCAGATCCCAGATCTCCTAATGCATTCCAAATGCCTTCCTTGTATCTCCTTTTTAAGGAACACTGCAGCACCTTACCATGGTAAGGAGCAGTAATTTCTACACAGATGCTCCAGACTAATTAATTTCTAATGTCTCATCAAAATTTTTTCAGCCTGTAATCCAAGAATGACCTGAACTAGCAGATTTGGGATTGCCTTTTTTCCTTATACTCCCTAACATGAGAAACAGGAATGGGGCATGCTCAGGTGGCTAAGTGGATTAAATATTATCATTTTTCCTCTGAGATTACAGTGGAGGCCTGACTGAAATGAGTTGTCAGGTCAGTTCCCCAGTGGACATTTTATAACATAAAGCCATCACATATAAGTGAATACTGATATGAGAGGCAATATAGTCAATTCCCACTCCAGGGAAAACCAAGATTGACTCAGAAGTGAAATATATGCTTCCATCTTATTGGAAGGGAGGTCTCTCTATGTCACCTCAAGGTCACCTCTGAGGCTGGCCGCTAAGAATTCTTGTGTCTGCATAATAACTGGCAGTGGGAAAACATAAATACAGGTTCAACTGTCAGTGCAGGCACTCCTCCAGCCTTCACAAAATGCAAACACTCTGTCCTCCATCTAAAATATTAGCTGTATCTACACATTACTGAGCTGCCCTGACAGAGCTCAGCCCATGCACATTCTGTGATTATTCACAATTACAAGGCTTTCCTGGGCAGCTTTGTGAGAGTTTGGGTTTGTTTGATTAAGGGTTTTTTATCTGATGAAGAACCTGATTTTTAGAGAAATCTGAAGTGTACAAGTGATATGACCTGTGAAACAAATAATGAAAAATTGCACTAGCTATTATACAGTATCTTAATTCAATCAAGGGAAGTAGCCATCAACCTTTTTAACTTCAGATTCCAGTGATCATGCGATTTTTGCTTTTCAATGACATTAATGAAGTTCAGGAATCTTTTTATTTGCAACAACTCTGATTGACTACATATTTCAAAAAGCATCCCAATCAATGCTTTAAGAAAAATCGAAATAATCAATTACCTTGAATGAACACAACTCAAAATATGGAGAAATGCTCTCAGAAGAGTAAATTCAATACTACAAATAAACAAAAAAGCACAAAGAGAAACCCCAGAAGCAAAATACAAAACACAAACTCACTTAATAATGTGAGAATTAGCTGCATAACATATAAAGGAAGCTGCCATTTTGTTAGGACTAGATAAAAAGAAAACAACATAAGTCTAACTTTGTTGCACATGTTGTTTGTGAATTATTCACTGAGACCTAAAGAGGAAATTAAAATGCCTGAGTTCTCATATTGAAATGCACAATCTTCTCCTGTTAAGTGAAAATATGTTCGCTGTGGAAGAATTGCCTTCTGCACAGAAGGTTAGTTTAATGTTTTGGCAATCGAAACAAAATATTCCAAGTGTTTATTGCTGTACTTGCAAAGAGGGTGCCAATTATATTTATAATGATGGACTTGGTGTTTTTCTTTTCAAATTCATGCACAGGCATCAAGAGGCCCAAATGGCTAAGAGTGAAATTTTGACTTTGGTGTTCTATGGCATTATGCAGGCAAAGAGAAAATTAAAAAATATAATGCTAAAAGCCACCTCTTCCCTCTGCAGGGAGGACATGCAATTATATATTTTAACCATCTATGTTCCACAAAACCCATCTACAGACAATCTGAAAGGAGAAATTCAAGTAATCCCAGGGAAAATAATAAAAACTTTCCATAGGTTGGCTATTATACAATGTAAAATATAAACCCCTGGTTCCACAGATGCAAGTGAAAAGGTTGGACCTCAACATCCAGCAAATCCATGTCTCTACTCAGAGTTCTGACCTTGTGGCAAATTACAGGTGTATTTGAAAAGGTAGAATTCAGATTTTCATGCAGAAATCACAAGTGCTAATTTTGTGAATCAATTCTCAGAGTTGAGTCTCTAAAGCCACACAGAACCAGTGCAAAATTCAAACGAAGGTCTGGATCTGGCTCTACATCCTGAAGAACCACAAGGTATGAAAATCATTCTTCAACTGAAGTAATCAGTGACATCCTGGTTTATCAAATAAAACACCGGTTGTAGGAATAGAACTATTTACTACTATGATCTCTTAAATCATGTTTTACATACATTATTCAAGAATAGTGACTTTTGATACCTTTCAATCCAGTTTCTCTGTTCGCAGATATGTAAATAAACTGATTATTATGAAGCATTCTGAAATTAGGAGAAAAGACTTAAAAGAGCATTCAATGTCAGAGAAGAATCGTAACTTCTTAATAAAAAAATAAACCAGCAGCTACTATAGAACACACCATACAAGTCAAACCAGCTACAGAACGAGGGCAGTACTTATGTAGAAAGTAGACTTGTTGAGAAAGATGACCTTTTCCTCTGATCATTCTTCCAGAAAATATCAAATATAAGCAGGATGCACTATGCTGGTCTCTGCCTCTCCTCTGCAGAGGAGGGGGCAGTTCTGAAGATTTCTGGCATTGCTCCACCAGTCCATTGGCTGACACTTTGAAAGAACCAAAATTCAGGTGGATCTGTTCTGGCAGGATGAGATTTTATACATTCACCCCTCATCCCTACTCAAAGCTCCTGGATCTTCCATTTTATTTTCCTCCTTTCTCAGCTGCTGGAAACGCATGAGCTGGGAAAAGGCCCAGATAATTTGTCTGTCAATGGCCCTCTTGTGAAATGCAAGCTCAACTAATGCAAAAAACCCAGCTCAATCCACAGCAAAAAACGGGCCAAGACCACTAGCAGAAGTTTGACTAGTGCATCTGCAGGAAGAGCAAAGTAAAAAGGTTCAGATTTTCTGAAGGAAAGAAAAGAGGCGTTTCCCTTTGCCCTGCACACAAGTAGTTGATCATGTGTGGATTTAGGGCACAAATTAAGGCAATAGATATCTGCTCAACTCTGCTTCAGAACAGTTGCCTCACAGCAAACCCATTTCACTTGACTTTGCACCATTTATCAGGACATAGCACTCACACAGTAAATTGGATGACTGCATTTACTACTCAATTTTTAAGGGCTTGATAAAATAGAAAATTATGCTTGAGTTTCACACCTCTAAAATCAGACAAGGGCTTCAGAAGACCCCACAATGAATTCTTTATGAGTCAGCCATTGTACATGTTTGAATGGAAGCCACTTAGTGTCTCACTCAATTTTACTGCACTAAAAAGAAGGAGACCTCCTATAACACTGCTCAGCCTTTCCCCTCAGGAAATAGCAATCCATTATGGGAACTGGACTAATTTTTCAAAGGATACATTCAATGCAGCGAATGTGCAATTAAACAGCCAATTGAGTATGAATATTTAGAATCACTTCCCTAAGAGAAATAGAAGTGTTTAGGGTTAATGAAGAGAACAGGACTATGCACCAAGTCAAATTGGAAGAATTCAGTGTTTGATTCACCAGCAGGACTTCAGAAATTTCTGTATCAACATAGAAGAGAAAGAGAGAATAGGAACTACATCTGGGAACACAAATAAGTCTGCAAACCAGCACTGCCTTCTCAAAACATTCAGGGAAAATTGTGTGGCATCAGAAATGCAGAATAATCAATACCTACTTTTGGTCATTAACTTACATTTCCCCTCGTTTACTCTGCTAATAGCACATCTCTTCTTCCAAGCAATCAAATCCAGAGGTTTGTAAGCAAAAAGGAAATGATTAATAACCAGAAGACCTTTACTGATGCAACCAAAATGTTAATTACTTGAGAATATTGACAAGTTGTGCTATAATTATGCTTCCTTCCAAACATCAATTGCTTTTCTCCTACCCCACCCCTTATATTCTTCTTACTGCTTACAAGAGCAAATTGCTTTTTCCCATTTATACTGTAAAAAGTGGAGTGAGAATTCCCTCTTTAATTTACTGCAGTGCACTTGACTAAGGGGATAAGAGACCAAATTTTTGTCAACTGTTTCATACTCATGTGGACAGATACAGATTGGATTTATAACTGCATTGGCACTGTTTCACTTTCAGGTGGCACAGGTCACAGTACATCATCCTTCAAATGCTGGATGAAGTTGGAGGAAAATTGACATACTCAGCTAAAATTATTCTGGATACTAACAGCCTTCTAGGAACTGAACACAGGTGCTCAGTTCCTGGTTCCAATCAGGAATACAAAAACCCTGTTTGTGACTTTCTGTTTGACTGCTTTTTTAGCCATCAACTATAGATTTCTCAAGTCAGTAGGACTTCTTGATTTTCTTTCCCACTGTACCTCACACTGAGGGGAAAATCTATCCCGATTGGCACTTTCAAATTTTTTTTCCCCGCTATGTTTAAACTAAGTTTACCAATAAAGAATTAAAATATGATTTCAGGATGAAGCATTAGGTAAGAAATCTGTGCACACTGACTTGTTTTTTTAACCCTGGTACATCTCCTCAGCGGGCTTGGGGTGCATTTCTTTGTCCACCCAACCCAGATCAGATTTATGATATGGAGGCAGGGTGTCTCCAGGTTTCTCTAACTATTATGGTTAGTTCCTTCTGTTCAAAAGGAACAAGAAAGCATTGCTATCAATCAGAGCAAGAGGAATATAACTGAGAAGTGTGTCTACCAATCTCTCAAATGTTTTTCTTTCTGAGGAAGGAAGGCCAATGGTCTTTCTTTGAAACAAACGTGAAATTTCTCAGTATTCACTAAGGAGCAAAACAGCTTATGCATGATTCCATGAATCAAAAATCAGGAAGAGGCAAACAGGTGACTGAAAGAATCATTGAAAATACAGGACTGATGAGTGTGAAACCTCAATTACATAAATATCTTTTTGGTAAAGACTACTGTGCAGTTTTTTTGAAGGCCTAGGTTGAATGTGTTACACAAGAAGTAGAGAAGAAATGCAAAGGGACAATTCTTTCGACTGTGTGATACCTCACAGATTAAAGAGGCTGTTTGAGGAAGGGGAAGGTTAAGAACATGAGTACACTAAATCTAGTCTTTGGGGGAAGAGAAAAAGGATAAAGAATAAAAGCAACTCAAAAGAGAGAATCTCTGATAAATTCAGGGGAGACAAAGACTAAGGAAAAAGGACTACAAAGCAACTACTGCTTCCTTCAAGACAAAATAAGAACTAGCATACCCTGTTAAAATATAAACTGGCTAATTAGCAAGCTCTGCACCAACAATTTGAATGAATCAACATGCATTCAGTTTGGACTATCAAGAGAAACTCTCAGGATTTGGGGAATTGAGACAAGATTTTAAGAGGGTGGTAAATTAGAGAAAACTTGAAAAACAGGATGCTATTCCAGTGGATGTTACTAGATAATCCCTTCAGATCCAGATCCCCAGATACAGTTTTACATGTTCCTATAATTTTTATTTATACTGTCTATATCTGTGGCTTGACTTTTTGAGAAGGGCTTTAGGAAGGGATATAATATCATTAAAAGTCCCATAGCACTCATATGAGGAAATGTGTGCGTATAAAGACTTTAGGAGCCTTGGGAAAAATTCTACCATCCAAAAAAAGGTCACAAAACCCCCCAACCAAAACCCTAGTGGCCTTAATAATGAAATGCATATAAAGTGTTTATGTTCCCTTAAAAATGTTTGGGTTTTTAACATGGGTTTTATTTGTATATTTATATGCACATGCTGTATATATGCATATAAACATACACACATATATTTGTGTATCTCTAGGGAGGGAGAAAGGGATGGAAGGAAAGGGAGGGTCCTCGTTAAATGGAGATTTACAGTGCAAACGATCATTTTCACAATTGTATGTGCTAGCCATAAAAAGTACCAGAGGGAAGGAAATAAACAATGTAGCCATTGTAGAAAAGTGAAATTACTTTTTCCAAAGTAAACTTTTTTAAAATTAACACAGTTATTAACTTGAAGCCTTTTTGAAAATTGCCTTTATTCTGGGAATCTTTAATATTTTCCATTTAGCAAACTCTTATCTGTAAGGGCCTGCCAATAACCTCTGCATAAACATCCAAGCCTCCACATTCCTAAACTTTATGACAGTTAAAAAGCAATTCTATGAATATTTATGAAGGCAGTAAATTATTAAAATAAATATAGATATTTACACAGTAGAACAACATCTTCATTTAATGGATGTGGAAAAAATGGTAATATGTGAACATTTTAAAGACGAAGTGGTTTGGGCTTCAGGGCTTTTGTTACTCTATTAAAAGTTAATTTAGGACAAAAATTATGGCTTTTTTTATGAATTGCAGCCCCTAAAGATTAAATCATGATCAAGACACACAACATTTTTCATAAAATGAATCTGTTAATGACATTTCCAGAGGCTGGATATTGAAACCACTGCACAGTTCTCCCTGAAAAAGCCTCCTCTGGCTTCTTTAACGTGCTCAGAGCAGTTCCACACACTCAGATGTGCTCTAAGGCACAGGAGCTGGGGGCCATCAAGGTGCTGTTGCCAATCTTTCTGCCACCACACATTTTATACTCTTAGAATATGTTGTCTACAAACACAGTGGGCAACTCAAGGTGCTCTTTCTCAAGAAGGTGCTCTGCGCCACATGAGTGATTTGCTTAACCACTGGTGATAAACTTCATCATCTTTCACCAGCCACATTTATAGATCCTCATGGTTCAAGGACATCAGGAGTCTGCTCTGACCTCCTGTGACTGGCTACTCAACCTCAACAGTGACCCCAATAACCCAAGTTCCACCAAACACAAATTTTCCTTCTAGCCAGGACGCCAGGAGACAGTCACCTTCAATCTCAAAGTGAGAGAAAATAAGTGTTTTTTTAATGGCAATTCCCTCCAGAAGTTGTGCCTCACTTCTCTTCTACATTCGTCTCATTTCAGCTCCCTGCTTAAGAAAGTTTTTCTTCTTCCTCAATCCAACTTCCTCTTTATTCAGCAACAATCCAAATCTTACAAGTGTCTCAGACTAGTCATAAGATCCCTTCAGAAGTTGTTGAAACAGTTGTTTCCTTCTGTCAGTTTTTCAGCACTGTGAATTATTCCGGCTAACAAGACCAAAAGGACTTGGTTATGCCAAGTTCCCTGTCACATGAGTGCTCCTCGGGTGCCTCACAGCTCAGCCCACTGCCCCAGTCTGCCTTGCTACAGGAAACTGCCAGTCCAGGTGCTGGGCATAGGAAATTCCTAAACCTTTCAGCTGCATTTGAAAAGGATTCTGCCTTTGCAATACTCTTACTTGCTCCTTGAAATGTTTATACCATTCCTTTCCTCCCAGTTTTTACATTAATCATATAATAGAGTCTTGCTTACTAACTGATCTTAGTGCCCTAACAATGGTAAAACCCCGTTCTCAAACCCCTGCTCCACTCTGATACAGATAGATAGATAGACAGACAGACAGACAGACAGACAGATAGATAGATAGATAGATAAGGTGCATATATAGAGAGAGATATAGATATAGATATATAGATAGATATAGATACATAAAATATATAGCACTTTTTCTTTTTCATTCCCAGCAGTGTAAACTACTTCGTTTGCTATTTTGTTTTGAGTTTTTTTCTCCCCCCAGAGTCAACGCTCTTGTTGATACCCTGCTATAAAGGTAGATTCCACTTTCTTTCTCTTTATAGCTGTAATTTATGATGTGGCTGAGGTAACACATTCTTTGTTTGAAAAGGTCCAGCTTAAGGGATCAGGATGTGTCGCTGTGCCTCTGGACAGGTGCCCACTGCCATGGCTGTTGCCCCTCTCACCCTGACCAGAAACCACGTTCTGATGCAGTGGAACAGAAATACAACACTCCCAGTGAAATCTGAAAATCATATCCAATTATAAAAATAACTCCAGGTCAGATTTCTGCAAATCTTGTTCTCACAAAGCAGCTTAAATTTATGAACCTTACGAAAGTCAGAATTACTTATGTTTAAGACTAAACTGCATATTGTAACAGCACATTAACTGCAGGCTTTTCTGCATACTCCAAATTCCCTGTACATTCCAATTTCAAATTATTCCAAGGTCTGAACTCTGTCTGTTGTTTTCAGTGTCTAAAGATATGAGAGATGGGTGCAGCCAAAGACTGAAAGTAGAAACTCCAAATTATTTTCAGCCTTAATCCTCCCCCAATTTCGTATCTTATCCAATCTCTATGAACTAAATCTAAACTGCAGAAATACTGTCATTTATACACCTATTTTTCCAAATATTCAAATTTCCTTCACTTGAACTTATTTCTATAAATTAGCCCCTTGAACATGAAGATCTTTTCTACCAGCATATCCTTTCTCTTAATGTGATGTAAATACAAAAGAAATGTTGTTCAGGTTTTTTTTTTTCTGCCAGCAGTAGTTTATTATTTCTTTCAGGTTGTTTTCCAAAGGACTCAATATAGAGAGAAAGAACAGCCAAATTTTTGTAAAAGGCAAATTAAATACACAAAAGGGGAGAATAGAAAAAAATCCATGAGAAACAGCAGAAAAGAGAGAAAGACAAAAAACAAAACTGCAAGGGAGATACAACTGAACAACAGAGACATAATTAGAAACTGTTATGAAGATGGAACCTCAGTGCAGGTTCTATAATAATAAGAATGAACTCCAGCGTGAGATACTTGCATAGCATAAAGTAATAATAATGAAAAATTAAAGGAAATTAACACATGAAAAATACAAGTTCAACACAAAAAGTGGAAAGAAACTCATAAGTATATATGTATATATAGCCACAGCTCTCTTATGAACTAGTGCTCTGTTTTAATGCGATGTAAAACCAAGCACATGGAAAGCAGAGATAAGGGAAATATAGGGAGAGAGAAGTATCACTGAAACAGAATGTGAGACTCAGTAAGTACAGAAACATAAACATTAGGGAGGAAAAAAGATACAGAGTTGATTCAGCAGAGAGATACTGGGCCCATTTAAACCAGCAGGACTTGCAGTTTAAGGCAATATTTCACATCAAATATTCCTTAGGAAAGGAGAATCTACTTCTGATAATCTTTCTACACCTTTTCTGATAGTTACAAGCAAAGTAAAACTTAACAATTATTTCACTGCCAAAAAGGCACAAATTATATTCTAAAAAAAAGGGTAGTTTACAGCCTCAAGAAAAAGGGCAAACTTTCTACCTGTGTGAGGAGAACATGGAAAGCGGGTTTGGCTGGTTGTAATTTTACCTCAGACTCTGAGCACACATTAGGAGTCAGTTTCCTGATCACACCACACTTTGGTTTGTGCTGTTTAACAGACTCTGAGTGTGCAAAACTGACTCTTTTGGAGCACCAGAAAGGTAGCTAATGCATTTCAGCCATTAAACACCATATATTGGAGAGCAGGCTACAGCCAGCCCACACACAAAACTCCTGAGATGTGCCTTGTCCTCAGCACCTCCTGGTTTTCCCTTCTCCTTCAGGATGCTTGGCTTGGTAATTCAGACACAGTGAGTGTTCACAGGAACACAAATTGGTCAAATGTCCATCCCACAGGCAGTGCTGTTACAGTAAACTTTACATCTTTATCAAATCCCTGCTTTATGGGCCCTGATTGCTGTTTCATTTGCTTTCTCAGCAGTGAAATGCAGGATCAGATCTGTTGCTGGAAATGACGGGCAGCAACCCAGTCCCAGCAATGACAACTGACCTTTCATGGGCATAATTAAATTGCATCTAAATAATTTAAATAAACAGCTAAAGCTACTCAGTTGAAAATGGCATTTTTATTGAGACAAATCTTATTCTTATAGAAAACACATTTAGTGTTTTTTTTTCTGAATCTTTGTAGAAGTCCCGGCTGCGCTTTCTATGGCCAACAGAGCAGGTCCTGATTTACTTAATTGCAAGATCTGGAGTCACTGCTCTATTATAATTGCTTTTGTGAATTGGGAATGAACTGTTTAAGCATTTACTGAGCTACTATACTTTCTCTATTTTCTGAAAGTCAAACCAGCATTTTTGTTTATAAGATATTTGAACAGAAGGCAGGTACTGGACATTGAGTTTAAATGGGGTTTATATGTTGAGTCTATTATGTTTAACACAAAAGTGGATTAGTGAGCTCCAGAGCTGGAGAAGATGGATACACATGCACCCAGTACACTCTCCCCAGACAGAATCCCTTCTGCTTTATTATTTCTTTCAGTGATTTCTTTCTTTGTCAAAAGGCTTCTAGTACACGCAGAGAAAATACAGCAGAGTACTGGGGCACTGCAAGATATGCAGCAAAATAAACAACTCTAATGCATTAATGGCACTGCAGAGTGACAGTGGTGAGTATTGAGGAAGAATCTCAATGTCAGTAAGTCCTGACTTATTGGGTGAAAATGGGAAACTCTTTGTTTTTGTATTTTGAAACTGAAAAAAAAAACCAAAAAAGCAATCAACCAAATGAATAATTCAGCTGATGTGTAACTAACCTTATAAAGCAAAGGTGATTGTCCGAGCTTCAAAAGTGCAATTTTTTTGGTCACGTTTGTGATGGCTTGAATCCGGATCAGGTCTTCCATGCTCCCATACTGGACATCAACAAGCTCTGCCTGCAAAGAGGAGACAAAACTCAGGTTACAGCTACAACCACACATCACTGAGGGTGCTCCTTGCACAAAAACTTAGCTGTTTGCATAAGCAAAAGCATCTGAGCAGAGTCCTGCAACTGCCTTACCCCAACTTCTAATCAGCAGTATTTGTAATAGCAAAGAGCTTGAAAGTTCAATCTGACAGGTAATTTTTTTTCAGTTTTAATTCATCAGCTATGATAAACTACGCTCTTTTTTTTTTTTTTTTTTTTTTTTTGGTTATAAGAGATGCTGATTCTGATGATCATTTCCCCTCGTTAGCTATAGGAATTTATTGAAAACTGTGTAAGGGATACTAACTTCTGTTTATTTTCTTAAAAATAATCAGAGTCTTGTAAAAAATTTCAAGAAATCAGTGGTCATACTGGTCACTTCTTAAAATAAATAGATAACACAAACTCCACCAATAAAGAGTTATATTTTGTGGTCTCACATGATTCCTGAGCAATCTTACCTAACTACTACAGTATTTTCTTTTAATCTATCAGTTATCCAAGCATTACACTGAGATAACTACAGTGATAACAGACTATGCTCTGATGTGTACACTTTTATATTAATACATATGTTTCAAATTATTTAGAGTCAGTTTGATCTAAAACTGTTTAGAACATGAAGAACTTCAGCTGTTCAGTTAGGACTCTGCAAGAAAATATATTACAAGTTCTAAGTTATTATTAAATGTCAAGCACTGGCAGTAATGGAAAAAATATTTTGAAATGAGTTTTCAAGTGTTCTTTAAAATATATAATTTAAGAATGACCATAGGCATTTTTCTCACACATTCATAGCAATAAATTCTGGTGAAAACAAAGCAAAAGGATAATCAGTCTTGTACATTACTGTTTTAGAATGTTATGAAGCTCTCAAGGCATCATTGAGGACATTCTGGAACCTCTAAATCCCTACACAGTGCTCACATAAAACACAAGTACAGGAAGACACAAGAATATTACATTAATGTTTAAAAATTAAAATAAGAGGAGCAGTACAAGATGGAAAAGTATTCTCTTTTCAGTTTTGTATCTTGAGTATGGATTCATTGCTAAAGGCAACAGTTTTGATTTTGGGTATCCCTACACAAACTGTTTAAATTCTAGCAACAGTAGTTCTGGATGTGTAGGATGTGTGAAATTCTAGTAGATTCCTGAACATGGGTATTTTAGGAAAGTATTTACCCTTAAAAAACTGTATCTGTGTGAGTTTGCATCTCAGCATTCAAACTGAAACCATACAAAAACTTTGCCAAGGTTCCTGTCTTACTAAATTCTTCTGAATTCTTCAGATACATTTCCAAGTCTGTAACATTTCATCAATGCTGTACAAACCAAGTATGTGGAAAGGCCAGCCAAAGTTCTGAGACACTTCTGAAGATCAGATTTAACACCAAGTAATGAAATGTAGAACAGGAAAGCTCACACTTCACACAATGTTTCTTCTGAAATATATGGGGGTTTTGATATCTAAAGATCTAAAAAACAATTTAGTCATTTTTTTCCCTGTATGGCCACAGTATTTGAAAAGTAGGATAAAATCAAGAGAAGATTTTATACTAGGGAAAGGTATTTTATGTTTTACCTAATCTCCAGTTTTAAAGAATTAACCTATAATATGGAAAGGGTATTTACCAGTTCATACATTTTTTAACCTCCTTCTGTAGATCTCATCTTTATTTTACTTTGTACCTACACATATGTCATTATATACAATAATTATTAATGTCTCAGAAGTCTTATGGCTTGGGAAGTTATATCTAGGTTGATTTCTAGGGATTCCTCTATCTAACTCCTTTGGTCCCAATACCTTCCTCACCTATCCTCCAAAGCAAAAATCAAGGCTGTCATTATTTATATGAGAGAAAGCACATTGACTTTTCCTGAGGCAAAATCAATACCCAAATATGTAAGATAATGAAGTATCAGGCCATTTGCTTCTCCAGGATGCCTGTGTGGAAATGAGCTCTCTGCCCATCTACATTCATGTGCTGCTTCTCTGCACATCCCTTTGGCTCGCTGCTTCTCCAGGGTGCTATTCACTGCTCTGTAAACAACAAAACTACATGTTTGCACAATTATTAATGCGTTTAGCAACTGCCCTTGGATGTTCTTAGTTAATTTATGGATGCAAACTGCATCTTCAAGAGCGGCTCACTGGTCTTTCTCAGGCAACATGTGCTCAACAAGAGAGAGGCAGAACAGGAGGGCCTGCAAAAGCACAGCTCATTTTTTAATTATGTGGAAAACAGAAGTTGACTCCCTGCTGCCCCAAACACTCTGCAAACCATGTGCTTTGCTTCAAATTTTAAAAGTTAGCCTCGATGCCAAAGCTATGAAGTATACTCATATATTGAGAGTAAGAAATTGCATAATGAAGGAGCAACTAGGTGTAATACATGAGAGTTTCATGGGCTTTCATCACACATCTTCCACATGAAATACAGATATGGAAAAGCTCAAAGGTTATCACAATGTTATTCTGGAAACAACACAGCCTAGCACCCAGAGTCCTGCACAGTTTATACCACCTCTAACTCCAGTTAAAATGACAAACAAAAATTGAATTCAATCTTCTCTTGAGTAAAAACTACACGTCTCATCTCTGGCCAAATGAAATCAATACCTCACTGGAAGAGTTTAGAACAAAGCCATAACACTTTGGCAGTACAATCCAGAAAGTAATAGGTACACATTAAATTACGAAAACCAAATGATTCTTACCCCTTCCTCTATTCTGTACCTAAACACTTAAGTAAAATCTGTAATAAAAAGCAAAATAGTTTGCAGTATTAATGAAATCTCATCAGATACAGTGCAGCAATACTAGCTCAGAGTAGTCAGTTTTGGTTTTATGTGGCTCAACTAATTGGGACCCTTATTTCTAATATAAAATAAAATATTGAAAAAAATACAACCTCAAAATGATGCTGAGGAATCCTATTGAATTCAGACTTTCTACCTCCTTAATAATCCACTCAGAAGCTGACAGACCATTTATGATGCATGAAGGCCTGTTTTAGTCACAACATTCCTAATACCTCCCAAAATGAATAAAGATTAAATTTCCTATTATTTCTCTTTTCTGTTTTTAGAAATGCTTACAACATGATTTAATCCTCATTTTACACATACCAGATTTTTGAAAAGTGAAATACCCCACCCCCAACTACCCATATTTGATAAACTGCATTCCTGTGCTAGGATAATTCTGTTCAAAAAACAAAAGAGAACTCATCCTTTTATCAGGTGCCGAGAAAAAGCACTTGTCTACTTGGTTTAGCTATGCCACAGTAAATCCTCTTACCCTAAAACTGGGAAACTGCTAAAGAATGAGTTGTTTTAGCCATCTGAATTAGGTACTTACTCCTCAAATCGTTTCAAGCTGTTTGAAAGATATGACTGTTTAGGAACAAATTGTGATGTGCACTGTGGAGTTCAGTAGTATTCCCCCATGCATGAAATGAAGTAGGGGTAGGTAATAAAACAAACGTTTTTAGGAAAAGTAATTATTTTATGTTAGACGACTTATTAGTTTCTAAGTCCCAAGATGATGCTCAGTGAGTTGTAAACATTTTATCTTAAAAATTCTAACAGAATCTCCCTGAAACAGAAAAGACAAACACTTTGAAAGTACCACAATCAAGACAGTCATGGATTTTTATCCTAATTTCTTCTACTTATCACCAAAATGATATAGAATCAAAGAGTATACTTCATCCAGTCATGGATAACAAAGAGGAAAATAGGTCTTTCAAAGGAACAATATGAATAACTCCATGAAGCAGGTGGCAGCTGGGGTCTTGAAGATTCCAGATACTATTTTTAAACCTTGCTTTCTTGTAAATTCTGAGGCGATTAGAAAAAAAAAAAAAAAAAAAAAGATAAATAGGTTGAAAATAATAACAGAAATATGTTTGTCTTATCACATTCTCCTCAGTCCACTTGACTGAGAAGGATTTTATAACAGTGTTGTACATCTGCATCCAGCATGCTGCCTGAGAGGCAGATTGTTGCTGATTTGCCAGGGGTACACAAGGAAGCAAAAAGACTCAGGGAAGAAATCACCAAGGGAAAAAAGCCCAAAAAAACCCAACACAAAACTCAAAGGGGTACAGCCAGGAAGGGATGTTTCTCACAACCACCAAAATGAGGATGCAATCAGTGCAGATAAGAAAGCAGCTCTTAAACTGAGCTCAAAAGCTTGGCAGAAAACAAACCCAAAGCAGCACACAGAATGCCTGTGGTGAAGTCTTCTCCTCTTTATGTTGGTAGCACCATAGTTCAGTAACCTCCAATGATGAATATATTTTATCAAATACCAAGTTCCTGACCCACGTTAATGATTGGACTCTGCACAAACTGTTGGGGAACTCAGGCCTGTGGAAGATGCAGATGTGAAAATGACAGAGTAAAGTTCATATTCCTCATATTCTCATATTCACAGTTCCTGCCTACCCACCAAAAGGTTTCAGAAACGGATTCACTAAAGAAACTCCAAGTATTGAAGAAAGCTAAATATTTAATATTAATAAATATTGTTCATTCCTTAGAATTAAGATAATTTCTCCAAAAAGAACAAATTTAATGCTAAAAGCATCAACCCTCAGTTTTGTAACTGTTCAGACTTACTACATCCCCTCCTTCCAACCAGGCCAATGCCCTTCATTTGTCCTTCAACGTTCAGCTACTATTTTCAGGTTGTTCACAAAATAAAGGCAGCAGAAACATCCCATGCACAATCAATCACAATTAAATAACCTTCAACTAGTCATCCTGCCTAAAATAAAACTCCAAAATATATTTGCAAATTGTATCTGAGAAGGCAACAGTCTGCAATCAGGACATGAGGCAAACTTTAATTAAACACATCGCTATAATTTATTTGCACAGCTCTGAAATTGAGGCTGAAGGCAGCATTCAGCAGAGCATAAAAGTAAACTCAAGCTGGTTGTAGATCAAAGCTGGACATCAAAAAACGTGAAGAAAGCTGCAAATATAAAACTAGCTGATCTTTAAAATTAGAGAAAAGGAAGAAAGAGAAGGGGAGATAAGGGAGCTGTGCCAAATCCTTTGTTGGTCTAAACTCTATTATGCTTTCTGACCAGAGCTGTTCACATTCCAGCCAAAAGCATCCCCCAATAATCAGGGGGCCACAGCTGTGTCCCTGTGATTGCCACCACCAGGGTCCTGTTGAGCACATCAGAGACAAAATACCCATCCATGACTATCTTTTATATACTTACTGTATTTCTACAGAAATGCTAATATCCAAAGTTGTCTTTCAACCTTTTTCCTTCACTTGGTTCCAAGCAATAAGAGTGGCAGAGACCCTATCTGAACCCAAAAATTATATATCTGGATTAACTGAAGATGATTTTTCTCTGTTACAAGACTAAGAGATGCTTCAACAATGTCAGGGAAGATTTAGACCAGATAACTTCAGTCTTGCAATGTGTTTTACCTACAAGCCCTGCTCCTCAAACAGATTCATGACATCTTTTCTTCATGGTTGCTAGAACTTTACTCTGTAGAGGCTTTCTTGTCTTTGCTTCAATATTCCTGCTCCTACAATAGAATTTTGAAACATTTCAATACAATATGACTCATGTATCAGGTTACAGTCAGAAAGGGTTCTTTGTGTCTAGTTTTTATTACATAAAATTGCATGCTGCATTACAGTGACAGCTAAAGCTGTAATTTATACTGAAACAGGAGAAAAAAAGATGTCCCTTAACCTCAGTTTGATGGAGTTTGGCCTTGCAGACAGAGTTCAGTCACAGACACATTTCATGTTCAGTCTTCCCCCTTGTCCCACCTTGCCCAGCTCACCCAGCCTTATCAGACTGGGCTCTCCTGCAGCTGCTCTCAGGCTCCTTTGGCTGTTGCAGGACCATTTTTGCAAAGACACTGAGGTTAAACTTGTTTGCTTCCCTGCTTCTTACAGTTTATTGCAAGATTTTTTTGCTACCAGCTCCAAGGGAGACTGAATCAAGATCGAAGCCTTTTTATAGCCTACCAAAGAAAGCTCTTCTGTATTTTATGGTTACATAGCCCCAAATAAATCTGAACTGACACAACTCAGTTCTCTTTTTTTTTCTCCTACTTTATTTTTTCTTATTTTAATTTTCATAACCCCTGTGTTCCCAGTCATATTCTTTGTGTTTCCCAAAAGGCTAAACTAGTATTTAAATATTACTTTTTAAGTCATTATGACCAGCAAGAGATCCAAGCAACATACTGGGGTAGATCTTTTTCATATTTTCTAACTATATTTTATTCCCAACTTTCTTACTATATTTTACATAATCCATACAAATCTAACTTTTCAAGTTTTTGACAAAACATTGCAATTTTCTGACACATTAAATTGACATTTACTTATTTTAGAATCTCTAAGACCAATGCTTTTTGTTACAAAAAATTGAAGGGCATGAGATCATTAGATGCCTAAAACACTATCAGAATTATTGCAAACTTTATTATTGCAAACTTTCATTAAGCAGTGCTGATTAATGAAAAATTTAAATCCTAAATATTCTTTCTTGTATGTGTTTAAGATTATTTATATCCCCCCTATTTAAGAGTTAACTGCAAGGCTATTTAGTAGCATTAGTCCCTAAAGCATAAAGTCACATTGCTCATACTTTCCTAAGACAAAAAGAGTAATCTGCATTTGCCAGCCTGCTTGGTTTAGCTTATTCAGAGGTAATTATTCATGCAAATATACATTTACAAATTACATAGACTAAGGATAAACTAAACAAAACAGAATTACTCAGCTGTGATGTGGTATCTTAAAAAAAAAATAAATCATAAGCTACATATGTACACAGGAAATTATAATGGTGTGATTTAAACTTGGCCTTAAAATTTTCAATGAAAGGGTTTATGCCAGAATCCAGTCCCATTGTGTCTGAACTCAACAAATTCTCAAGGCTGGGTGGAAGTTTCCTTGGCTTCTGTGAAATGCAGGGAATGAACACAAGACATCCAGAGGCAGCAGAATGTCCTCCCTCAGTCATTTTCATCACATTGAATTAAAACCAGACATTGCTTCCTAAAGTAGCTACAAGCATTAAGCCTTTAGAGAAGAAGCCTGGAGCTCACAGAAGGTGTCTAAAAGCACTTTTATCCACAGCCAGGCTCTGCAGGACAGCTGGGGCATGGATGGATCCACCTCAGCTGGGCAGGAGAGGGCCCAGACTCAGCTGGGGGAGGCTCAGTCTGAACAGCAGCAAAACATGAGCTGTACCCACACACTCAGAGAAGTAAAGCCATCCCCTGCCTGAAATATCAGCTCATAAAAACATCTGTGAGTGCAAACACCACTACAGACAGAATGTGGGCCAGCCGGACTGAAACACTACATGTGCTTTAGAATCTAAATAAAATCAAAATACTTCATTTTATGACATATAATGCATTTGATATTTTAATTCCTTAGACACAGGTGTTTCAGCTTTGTCCAATTGTTTCAATTTTAGAGTCAGTTTGGCTGCATCAAAACAAGATGCCCAGAAAGCAGCCTAACATTTTCAGTTGTCCAAGCTGGAATTCATGATTGAGAACTGTGCTGGTTTTGGCTGGGGTAGAATTAATTTTCTTCACAGTGCTGTTATGGGGCTGTGTTTTGGATTTGTGCTGAACACAGGGGTGATAATGGAGATGTTTTTGTTATTACTGAGCAGGGCTTGCACAGAGCCAAGGTCTTTTCTGCTTTCCCTCCTCCAAGTAAGCTGTGAGTGCCTGGGAGGTGCTACAGCCAGGACAGGGGACCCACACTGACCAAAGGGACGTTCCAGACATATATAAGAATAAAACAGGCATCAACCTCAAAGAGGAAAATAATCATCCATATGCACAAGAGGAGGTCATCCACTGCATCAAGAGAACACTTGAACTTTCAAAAATGTCAGGGAGAACTCTATTTTCTAGATTATAATAAATGATCTTTCACAAAGTACTTACAGCCCTTGCTTGGCCAAACATCATCCACTTCAACATAATCAGGAAGATGCCCAACCATGTAATGATGCAAACACAAATCTGAGTGTTAAAGCAGCGTTTGAGCAAACAATTTGCAGAAGCAAACATGCAGTTGTGAAAAGGAAAATGACATCTTTCCCATCTCCTGTGAATTCTGTTGTTTTGAGTCATTGCACAGATTTATAGGTCTCTAAATTGCATCAGTAGAAAAAGGACTGGGGAAAAATATGCTGTAAAAATATATTCAGATAACAGGAAAAGGACTCCAATAAATACAGGGAATGTGCCTGAGTAATATCAAATTCAAGTGGCCCAAATGATTGACCAGGACAAGTATATAGATATAGAAATGTGGCTGTACCTGAGAACAGCTCATCTCTGTGATTAAACAAGAATATTCTTCTGGTTTTCAACCACCTAACATTCTGGAAGCAGACTTATCTCACAAGAAACATGCAGTGTGTCATTCATGTCTCACAGATAATAAAATTGTACGGGGAAGAAAAAGTTCTTTTCTGTTTCAGTCTTTCCAATTTTGTCTTTCAAAGTGCACTCAAGATTTTGGAGTTGATGTGCATCCTACATTGCACAGTGATCTATGGGTTTTACGTGGCACCACCATTTGTCTTTTCTTTCAGAAACAGCTGATCTTCATTTTGAAAATTTTGCCTACAGCAAAACTAGCAGTTCACCTTTATCCCATGTGTTTCCAAAGATTAGGGTGAAGGTTCTCCTGAAGTGTGCCAAATTTCACACAGATATTTTGAGTATTCATCTCTTAAGTGTGGGCAGAAACCCCCTAGAGATTTGTGAACATGGTTCATATGCTCACAGCAGGGATGGAAAAACCTGGAGAAGAAGAGGAAATTGCATGCAAAGGATATAACCTGATTCTTTTTAGAGGGGTCCCAGTAAACCACTCATCCTATACAGTGGCACCTCAAAAGAAAAGCTGGAAGAATGTTTACATCATCTAAAATGTATGGGAAAGTCTGAAAAAACTGGAATCTGGACAGCTTGATGGGAGGAAAGAGAAACCTGCCCTGACATCCTATAATCGATTTTATTGTTTAAAGCAAAACTTTGCCATCAGTGCAGCCCATTCAGAGCTCTGGAGCTGGACAGAGCTTCCCTCATCTTCCACATAGCCTGGAATTCAGGTCAGCCTCTTTCACAGCAGTACAGAAGCACTCAGCATTACTGTAGTAATACCATTTGATGGCTCAATTCCCAATAAAAGCAGTCAGGGACATTGTTAGAGAACTATCAGTTACCACAGAAATCTGTGCTCAATTCCCGCTCTTCATCTCTTCTGAGCCTTTCTGCCCCAGATCCTGAACAATCAACATAAAGAAACTAGAAACAGGGAGCTCAGTGTGTGCTCTCATCATTCTGATTCAACCACAGATTTCCCCAATGATCCATCTTCCTGCATTCACTGGTGCCTTTCCTTGAGTTTAATAAACACAAGAGACTCGATTTAAGACAAAGACAGACAAAGAACACACAACAGTCACCATTAGCAATGTCCACTACTTTTAACTTCTGCTGAAGGAGCTCCCTCCATATTTCTTCAATTGCCTTGACATTTTTGGTACCTACTTCACAAAAATTATCAACAATTTATCTACACAGCCTGCAGAGAAAGTTCAATAGTTGTGAAAGTCAACTGTTGTCAACTTTACTTCAGGCAGAGCAACCCTACAGCAGCTGTAGTATCATCAGGGAAAGATCTCAATTTAGAGTCGATATTATCCTCAAAATCCTGAGTCTAACACTGTCCATACTCATACAATTTCTTATCCTAGATTTTATTTTGTGACTTCACATGATTATAATGTTCTACTTTGGCCATAAGACATAAGAGATTTAGCAGTGAAAGGACAACATGGACAAAAACAGGAGAAAATGTTCTCGAACAACATGTCTTGATAGAAAACTGATGCATTAATTATTTTTCCAGAAATGTCAAATTTCTAGATTTTTCCTACTAATTTATTCTCTGAAATATTCCCCAGGTAAATATTGTGCCTGGCAAGCACTGACCTGCAGCAGGAGATACATCCCTCTTGGATGAGAATGCAGCAGGAGCTTTCTTGCATATTTAAGCAGCTTTGCTTCCCCGTAGTTGTAGCCATTGCCAGACCTCTTCCATCCTTGTTCACCCCTGTCTGCCCCTTCAAGGCACCAGCATGAGGCAGTGAATCTTGCAGCAGATAGGACTAACTCTATATGGTAACATAATTCAGTGGAAGGAAGATAAATTCCTTGAAGTATCTTCTTTCTCACGCACACCTACTCTTGAGCCAGTCACAACCTGGTGATTGATGAGCCACCCTCCCTTTGAACTGCAGAGCTCAGGAACACCAGAAATAATTGTGAGAATAAAACTGATATAGCTCAGAATAAATTCACATTAAGGCCCTCTTATTGAATGAGATAAACACTGTAACTAATATTCATTTCATGAGGTTAGACATGAGATTTATTTATATTTAGTGGGAGAGACAGCACATCAGACAGAAGAAAAACCTAAGAATGTCTAAGAGACAAGACCAATGTATTTTCAGCTTTATTTACTTTGCACTCTTTTTTATTTATTTATTTTAAAAGAGATACTTCTCTCCTGGGATCGCAGTTGGTAGGTGGAGGCGTAAGTGCTGTATTTCCAAACAAATTTAAAAGGGAATTTCTGAACAAAAGCTTTTTCTCAGGACATTTTAGTCCAGCTGGTGAAGGGGCTCTGGCATTTTGACAGTTCCCATACACAGCCAATGCACTTCTGCCAACAGCACCTGGATACCAAATTTACAATTGCCAATGGTAACCGCTCAGGTCCTTTTTTTTAAGTTTTTTACTCTTTTTTACAATTTTAAGAATTCAGTTCTTATATATGTTTTTCAACAGCTGTATCACAGCAGCACTTTTTTTATTTTTTTTGTTTTTCATCCTGATCGGAAATGTTTTAAAAGTTATTTGCTTCAAAGGGTTTCCTCTGAGAGTGGTCTTCTTCCTTTTTTGGTCTTTCCCACTACCCAGGCTATGTCCACGTTTAGACCATTCCTCAAAGCACTCTCTAGAGAGGTACATCCTTTGCTCTTTATTAACAATGAAGTCAGACATGCTGCATTTCTCATCACCAAATTATTCTTACAATGACAGTTTTATCCTTAGTTTAGGTTACATTTAAAACCTCTCAAGGATCCTTATGCTTTTCCTTATCTTTTTTTTTTTTTTTTTTTTTTTTTTAGTAAGTACTCATGTCTACTCTTTCATGTGCACATCCTAACACGGAGATAAGAAATCTTCAAACTTGTTTTGGATTTTTAGTGCTACTGTCATTTCAAAATATTAAAAAATCTTTTAACAATGAGACAGAGGCTCCCACAGAAAAGCACCCACTACACTCATCACATTAGAAGAAATTAAGTTTTAAGATTTTGACAAAATGCTGTCCAATGGTAACTATAAAAGTTGTACTGGTAGGCAGAGATGAAACACTGCTGAGGCTTTAACTGCTAAGATTTATCACGCTGCATTGAAAATTAAAATAGCTGCTGATGATTATTTTCAGCTGCCATCTCTAATTCAAATGACACCACCATTATTTAGATTCTTTTTCTCCAATTTAAAAAAAAAAATCAAGTGAAGAGAGATTTTTTTTCCTTTTAAAAATCTATTTTATTACAGCAATTGCAACCCATATCCTCATGGCTGCCTAATGCCAGAGACTGCCAGGGTCAGAGCCCTGTGCCTCCCAGACACACGATGTTCATGCTCACTAAAATAGAATCTGCCTTCAACTACAGATGCCTTTCTATTGCTAATGTTCCTGGAGAGATTTTAGGACTTGCTTCTCTTCCTGAAAAACAAATTTAAAAAAAACGAGAAGCAGCAATAGTTTAATCAATATTGTACTTTACAGTCACTCATAACTACTAGAGAACTGAGCAGCATTTTAAGCAGTTCTTTATTGTCCATGCATGAAACTACATATTTTTAAATAAAAAAGTTAGGTAAGTAGTTTTAGGGACAAGGATTGAGTATTATATAAATAAAAAAATAGTTTATTATTGTTCTCATATCAGTTATAGTTGTTACTTATAACGTTTTTCTCATACTAGCAATTTTTTAAAAGCTGATATTTACTTAATAGCCCCTCTGCTGAAGGAAATTTTTGCTTTTTTCAGCATAAGCAGGATTCCTTTGAGGCAGTGTTAACTCCAGAATACTGGAGAAATTTAAAAGAAAAAGATCCCTAAAACCCAATCCCAGAAGCTCACAGCAGGTTTTTACTTGAAAATTCCTCCTCTGAGTAGAATATTGCCTTTGCAAACTTAAACAGAAAAAGCACAGGTATGTTGTTGGTAGGTTCATATTTACTAAGAGGGTGAAGAAGTTACAGAGTGGCACTACCTAAGAAGAACATGACTTGGGATTTGGCAGAAAGGTTTCCACTTGAGCTGAGTATATCTGTATTGAGGTTTGAACCAAAGACCATTAATTAAGAGTGGGGGTGGAAAAAAGCCTGACTGGGAACACCCCAGGTATCCACTGATCTGCAGAGGTGGTGGCAACTCTGTGGATCTGATTAAACCATAAAAATTAAAGAGAAAAATATTCCTTGGAGACCCATGCAATTGCACAAATTTCACTGCTATTCTCTCACACTGGCTGCAAACAGACAAAATTTAGCTCTGCTTAGAAATGATGTCATTGCCATTTATTTCAATAGGAATGCAGCTTGCACTAAAACCTAAAACAGGCACCAAATACTCTTCCCAAGCCCTCAGGGTTTGCACCCTTTAGATTTTACCATGCAGTTGGAATATAAATAATTGTTATGGTTCAACATTGCTCCCTCTCTAATATTGTACAGAGACTTTACTAAGAAATGCCTTCAGCTGATTCTGTGCAATGGCATGGAAGTGCTCAGTGATCTGTTATGTCTCTAGATACCAAGATGCCTCACCTTTTGCTTTTTTATCATTTAAAAATTCTCATTTACTATTAATGCTATTATTACTAAAATGCTATTACTAATGTTTTATTAGTAAAACATCAGGACAGCATTGACTCACAATTATAAAACAGCAAAAGGCTCTGCAGCAGCAGCACTTGCATCTCTCAAACTCTGCCCTTCAATGACAGAAAAAATCTTCCAGCAATATTAGCTGGGGCTTTGTGCTTGATAAACTACTATTATTTTTAGGGAACTGTACAACTTTATTTATTAATGGTTATGTGATATATGCCAGAACACTGACAGGATGTTCTGCAGGACATCTCTTCAATGATCACTTTTGGAGCCCTCGCCTGCAATTTTAAATTCTATAACCTTCACATTGCATTTCACAGCTTTCTATATGTAATTATAATGGAGTGGCAGCTATGCTGCAGTTAATGTTGAATGTTGTTTTCTGCTTAAAGGTCAAGTCTATTCTAAAATCCATATTCTTAGTGAGATTGTCTTGAAAATTTGCTGTGCCTACTTGGTATGCAGAGCAGTAGTCTAAATTATGATTATTTGTGGAAGAGGTTTCAGAGAAACTATTCTATAAATAAAAGATAAATAAAGCTGCACTAAAACTTCTAAATGTTACAAAAAAATCACATGATTCTTCTCATTTGTGTGTATGTGTTATTCAACCTATAGCCCTAACCATCTGCAAAACTGATTTCAGTTTCTAGGGATTCATTTTAGCTAGTGCATGTCTCTTCAGAGAAGAAATCTTTAAAAATGTTAATAAAGATAATAATGAACTAAATTTGGCATGCCTAAAAGAATTAAATGCACACATGTATCAAGAGTCCCTCTAGCTTGGTATTTTGCACCAATGTGCCATCAAAAATGACTGAAAGACTTAGGAAGAGATGCTGTGATTATTTAATCTAAATTAAACACACTCTGCCTTTGGAATTCAAGATGTGAGAGTGAGCAGGCTGCAGAAGGCTCATTTAGAAATTTTGCCTGGGGATAAAAATAACCTGGGAAGATTTTAAAATTTTCTAAAACCAACCCGCTGACACGGATCTTAATTCTGAAATATTGTTAAGGAAATTACCACTGATTAGCTGGAGGGAAGAGAAAAGATAAGCGTGCACTAATCACATTTCCAGCACAATGAAACAATCAAATGAAAGCAAGCTTTGGGGTCAAGGACTTCCTGATGCACTGTCCCCTCCAGAGGAACTCCAGACCTTTTGGTGCAGAGCTGGAGATAAAGAGAGCTGCCAGTCCTGGCAGCAGTCAGGGCTGTAAACCTGAGCAGGGTTAGGGTTAGGGGAGGGGACTGTAGGACACACTCCTGGCAGGAGTGGGAAAGGTTAGAGGAACAGAAAGTAGAGGAGAAGAGGACTCCCATTTTCCTTCAAAGGACCTGGGAAAGAGGGGATGGATGGGGAGAGAAGACATCTAAAGACAGCCATAAGAAAATGGGATATTGGGTAAGAAGTGAGCGAACTCCTCTCCTTGTCAAAGAGGATCTGACAGTAAAATCTGAGTCCTGCTTCCCTTATTCCCCTCTTGCCAAGACTGAAGAATGGTGAGAAGATGACTGAGTGAGCTTAACAGATGGGCTTTTAGTTCCCAGATTGCTTCAGGTCGCATTAATCTCTGTGGAGGGTTCTCATTTAGCTGAGAAAATGCCACCAAAACAAACGAACCGGAGCAGACTGGGACGTGACCAGCAGATGCAGAGAATCTCTTCTGCATGGTGTGGGGAGAGGCAGGCAGGCAGCATTCCCACATTCCCACTTGTCTGCTCCCTGCAGCCCCTCCAAAACTCATCAAAGATACCCCTGGCTGATTGGGGGTATAATGCCTCAGATCAGCAGACACTGCAACAGAGAAATCAGTAGAAACTGGGAATGTGGATGATGGCAGGGAAGTGAGGTGACACAGCAGAGGAGTCAAAGCAGTCAGAGAATAGGGACAGAACAGTGGCTAAAATACAAAACAGACATAGTCAGGTGATGGGAAAACTGCCTCAGAGATGAGCATAATTCATTTCTGTCCATAAACCCTCAAATAATCCCTGCCTGCATGTGCATCTCCATTTCAAGAACATGCCAGTATTTCTACTCTTGCATCCTCTCCTGGCTCCTGAACCAACACAGTCCTTTCAGTGTACTAAAGGTCCAGGAAAGAAACATGACATTTTGCTGAGCTTGCTGAGAGCATCCATGAGGGTGGAAACAAACCCCAACCCAGAAGAGAAGGCCAGCAAAGGAACCAACAGGGATTTGCTGCATTTTTCCAAAAGAGGCAGAGTAGTGAATCATGAGACAATGCCATAAAACAAAGGACACGAAGTACCTCAGTTCCAAGTATGAAAGCAGACTTAGGATTGCCAGAAGTTCCTTAATGTTTCTATAAAGTAAAGAGTGAATAAATTGAAGGTGAAAGGAAAGTGAGGAAAACTTCAGGTCACACAAACATAATTTCAGAAAATGCATGAATACAAAGCAAATACCATTTACATTTTGCTTTAATTAGTCTGTCCTTGAACGTTATTCCAACACAGCAACCATTACATCTGCTAGAACAATTTCCAGTTGCTAAAGAAACAGTGGAGGGAGCAGACAAACAGTGTGGACAGGTGTTTGTTCCAGAAGCTGCTGCACTTGGCAGAACTGACTGAAACCAACTGCCCAGTGCCCTGAGTGCCACCCAAGCTGCTCCTTTGGTGTACTCAGGGATCACCACCACTCGTGTCACACATGGGCTGCAGACACCATTTACCAGTGGGGAACTGAAAGGGGACACCAGATTTTGGGGCTTCACAGTCCCCTCTCATCAGCTCCCAGCAGTGTTACCCAGCTCAGCCCCCTCTGTTCCCCATGGACAGAACACCTCCACAGCTCCTGGATCCCAATGATCCAGGAGGAGCAGCACATTCAGACTCACCACACCACCCTCACTTGGAGACTGGCTGGATACTGTCTGACAATGCATTTTACTTTAATGCATAAATTTGAAGCAATGTAATTTCCATTTATATGTGCACTCTGTTGGCCAGAGCAGCTTTCCTGTTTTTATCAAGTAGACAAAAGGTTTAAGCTCTATAAAAGGTGGCTGATATTCAAGTTTTAATAAAAATATATTTCAAGTATGTCATTCTTTCCTTAGGTTGACCTAGCCTACAATATATTATTTACATAACTGCTGCAATATCTATTTCAAAACTGACTCGACAGCCCTCTCCAGAACTGTAAGCTGCCCTGCCTGTCACCATGATGGGTAAACACTGTCACCTTTTCACAGCCCAATGAAATATAGAGAAGTAGTAAAGTGCACCATCCATCACAATGGCACTAAGTAGGTTTTTGAAGTAGATTTCAGATCACAAATGCTCACATTTTTAGTCACAAATGCTGTTTAGACTGTTACCAGAAAGCACAAATTGGATGGCTCATATACAATGGCTGTATGATGAATGGACATGACAGGTGGTCAAAGAAAATGAGTCTTGCTGTTCTACAAATAACCTTGTCAACATCAAAGAGGAGCTGTAGCTCTGTTGGTAGCCAGACTGCAATAGCTTAATGGTTTTATTTGCTTCAACTTCTAAAAAACCAAACAGACAAATGAGATACAATGAAACAGCAGCATCGAGGCAGTATTAGCAATTCAGCCTGATTAAGCGACACATAATAGGAATTTTCTGCTAAGGATGTGCCACATTTGAAAGAAAATTATTCAGGTTATGAGTAGCTGTTATAAAAAATACCTGTTCACAGGAAAACCCTCATGATTTTGCAATCACAAACCACTGCAGGATATCCAAAATACGCGACTTGTAGCTCCACTGCAAGCAATCAAATCACTTTCTGACAGCTGAACCTAGCAATAGCCACCACCTGCTACTTCTCATTTAAAGTTCTTCTACTTCCATTAGTTTAAATAGTAGAGATTAGTGTGTAGGATTGAATGTCAGGAAGGTTAGATCACTACCAGCTTACCTGTAGCCTAAACAAATAGGAAAATTTCCCTTTTAGGCAAAAACTCTAGATATAAGGACATTTCAGGTAGACTTTTCAAAGAACAGAAGAACACATCTCAAGTTTTGTAAGAGTGCTGAGGTATCTCAAAGAACTGACTGCAAAACTATGCAGAGAGTCATTCTTTGGCTCCAGCGCAAGTTTGGAGTTTTGCCAAAGCCAAGGTCCAGCCCCTGTGATGAGGATGGTGTGTGGGCCTCATTTCTGCTGCACTCGTAAGAGAAAACTGCCCTGGAACATAATGGAAAGAGGAACACGTGCTGCTGGGAATAACAGCAGTGGTTTTTCCCGGAACATTGGATTTCCTTCAATCTGATGAATTTGTTAGCAACACATTGACATTCATGAAATAAAACCTCAAAGGTCACAGCCATTCTTTCTCTCTGATTACAGTTCCTCTTACTACATTACAGTGAGAAAATAATATTAAATATGGAGTTTTTAAGTGATATGAGAAGGCAACCACATCTATTAGTACATGGAAAAGTTAAAGCTTGTATCATGCAAGTTAGGACCTCTTGTCTACTTCATTTTGCTTCTCAGCAACAAATTTGAAGAGGACAGAGCCCCAGAATAGAGGCTGACGAGACTCAGCATGGAGAGTAGGCATATTTAAATATTAAGATGTTCACAATCTGTTCCTTTATAGTCTGTAAGTGTTCTAAGCCATGAACAAACATGTGTTTTAAATAAGAAAGAAACCAAGATGGAAACCCCTCAGCATCAGTGGAATAATAATAATAATAATAATAATAATAATAATAATAATAATAATAATAAAAAATATTTTTTAAAGGATGAAGATGGCAATAATGTAATTAAAATTACATTTAATTATGTAATTACAATTTTTGTATTTCAGGAATATTTATTAAGATTTACACTGTCTCAGCTAGGGAGGTAAACAAAAATTATGTTCCCTTTGTGCACTCTCAAAATATTAGCAAGAAGCTAAAGAAAAACAGACAGTGAAGACAGTACACAGGAAAAAACAAGATAATCCAAGATCTTATTTCAGTTGGCAAGTAACAAATCCAAGCAGGTAGAATCTTTTTGCTGACAAAACTTCCTAGAGTAACCACAGTAAGATAAACCTACAAATCGGTGTTTTCAAGAGGAAACAGAGCAGATGTGTCAACTGAATTGTCACAGAAGAAACTATGTGATATCCACAACCATAATTCAGAGGCTCAAGGTATTAGCCCAGCACTCCCACCAGCCTCATCTTATCCTTCATACAGCATCCCTCAAACCAGTAGCACTTGTACATCAGCAAGGATAAAGTGAAACTCTACACACAGCTTACAGATTTTTACACACAAGCAAAATGTGCCAAAATACAAATATTTAATTAAAAAAAAAGTCACATAGATATCCATGAGTGTATATCTATATCTATCTCCTGTGAACTATTAATGTATATAAGGTTGTAAGATTAATTAAGATAAGTAAGATTTGCAACATCATAATTCACATAAATATGCTTATTTTAAGGCTGGGCATTTCAGCATATTATCAATTGGATTTGATGATCTTTTCCTACCTAAATAATTCTGTGATTGTATGTGCAATTTTCCAGTCAGGTTCAGCAAAAGCTGATGTTTCCTAACTCTATTTCACCACAAGTGACAGAGACAAATGGCCACATTACCTCAAGAGTTCCTTTGGCAGAATAAGCTGCGTACGAGTACAGGAGGTCTTGGCTGTGAAGTGTTTTGGGGTCTCTGCTGCACTGTTGTCCACTTGGATAAAAGCATTCCCCGCTGTTTTGCAGAGTTACTGTGTTTGAAGAAGGGCCTGGCAGGTCAAGCAGAACGGAGTAATTCACCAGCCGGACATCTTCCAGGCCTTGGGAACGCCACTGAGCCAGGATTTTCATTGCAATGTCTGCATCATCTTCCCTGGAGAACTCTAACAAATCTCTGGGAAAAAAAAAAAAACAACACACAAGTAAACACAGGTTTTGCTTATTTCCCACCAGGACTCTTGTACCTTAGTACACATCAGTGCATGACTTTATTAAAAATCTATCATCAAACATGCAAAAAGCCATACAACTTTCACTTTTTTGCAAATATTTTCTTATGAAGTATGAGCAACTACTTTTTGGGAAGTAAAAATTTTTAAAAGATGTATGTATGGGAAACATATCCAAATGAAATAAAGAATCCTACAGAAATTACCAAAGTAACTTTCAAAATTCACACATTGTTTGCTGATCAAATTTCTAAAAGAGCATAAATTTAACCAATCTCTAACATGAAGAAGCCAATCTGAAGTAACATCTCAAGGACATCAGGGAGGGCATGATGCTGAAAATGAGTTATAATTACATAGTTATAATTACATGATTGGCACGAATTCATGAAGGAAAGCAAATTTACTATGCAGAATGGAACTGTTCTCCCAAATTATTTGCTTGCTGTCAGCAAGTTCTTCACATTTCCTACCTGAACTGAAGGATTACCTGAGCCACCAGCTTGGCCAGCACAAATGGCAAACATGAGAATTATTTTGGCAGTGTCCAGTGATGGGTCAATGAGAAGTCAGGATGGCTTGGGCTTGTATCACTGGGTTTGCATCACTTTCAACACTGGCTGACACAGGGGCCACAGGATGAGGGCACCGAAGGACCACCCCCCTCCCCAGCACATGCCAGAGGATCCCAGATGCTGAAACAATTGCCATGACAACTTCAGAGGATGGGCTTGCTGAAGGAACAACTGAAGGCTTTCCTTACTTGCAGGCAAGCAGTCACGTAAGCAAAGAAGGACAGAAATAAAAGATATTACTTAAATTAAAAAGCACTACCCACATGCAGCACAAAAAGCTTATGGAACATTTGCTGAATTCTGTGAAGTTGGGTTTCTTTGGTTTTTGTTTTCTGTGTCTACAAAGCTCTCAGGACTGAAAAGAAGATTAAGGATCACAGATGCATCAACTTCCAAGCACAGAGATCCTGACACTGCCTTAAAGTCTCATCCACAACCTTCTCTTCACAAAAAGGCCACTAAACTTAACTGCTTTAACATCCTCAACAGAACAAAAAACACCCTGCTGTCTTGCACACATCAAAAATAAACAGTTGAATAATGTAAAGTATTTTTAAGCAAGCAATAGGTATCTGCGAATCCCAGCAGGTGCTTTCCAGGTACTTCTGCAATATCCAAACCATCTGCAGTGTTGCAGGTGGGAAGCTCCTGGCTAAAGGTGCTGGCACTACTTCCAGAAGGGTCTGCATTGCCCCCAGGGAGAGCCCCAGCAAGCAAAGCTTATGATGGAAGTCAAACACAAGGGCTCCCTTCTCCATCCATCTGGTGGCTGAACACTTGAAAAATGAACATTTACTGCCTAGACAACATCAAGGCCTCAAAGGGGCAGAAAGTGAAGTTTTAACACCCATTACATCTAGAAATGGCTCAAAAATTATATACTCCATTCAAATGCCTAAAGCCCATCAACACATTGGGTGGGAGCAACGATTATTCCAACATGCAAAAGGCTTTTTTTTACATAGACATATCTTTGTGTAAATGTGTTTTTTATAAAATATATTTGCTCATAGCAATATGTTGTATCCCAGACTGCATTGCTCCAGTGAGGTTGTTCACACAAAAAGTTCAAAACCTTTACAATAACACTGGCCTTATGTTGGGACTTCAGGAATCTTGTCAGGAGCAATAACTGTCTTGCAGATTTAATGTTTTTAAATTATCTAAGTCTTCAAGCAGTCTACACCACACAGATGACTTAATCCAATCTGCAGTATATTACAAGTTTCCAATTTCATCTCCTGTGCCTGCTAATGTAATGACATAAACTCGGGCAGTGCAGAAATGCAGAAAGTTGTTTGATTAACACAATCATTAAGAGAATATCTGCATTTCCCTCAGGTGACAGAAACATTAATAGAATAAATAATTAAAGAAACTTATCCCAGGCCAGTAGGGTTATGGCACATTGCAACCAAAAGTACTCAGTCACAAGAAAAGGAATTAAGCCTTAAAAGAAGAACATACAATAAGCAAATTGCTCCCTTACTAATAAAAGTTACTTTCTACTTCGTAATTAAATCAACATGTCTTTGAAACTTTTGTGACAACATATCTGATTAAGTTACAGAAATGATCCCACTCGCTATTTACTCCATAATGTCTTTATAGCATGTTAAAATCAAATTGCAAATTATGAGCACACATTATTTTACAATAAATCAGCACATATTAGACTACTTTGATAAATCTTATGAACACCACCAGAAGGATTTTTTTTCCAGACCTACTACAATAGCTGACTTGCATTTGCCTTTTATGCTGACTGCATGAACTTAGAGGTAATTTAACTCATTATTTTTTTTTCACATACTAATTGTATAACACATAAAATATGCAAAACCAGTATTTCCTAAACCCAGCCAAATTCAGGAAATGGTCAAGTTCGGCAGTTCAGCCTGGAAGAATATTCATGTGCACTTCACAGTCCTTATTTACAAATACTCAAATGATTTACATCCCAGAACTTGCAGGGCTCTGAGACTCCCAGCAGTAGGATTTCAGCAGTGGAGAGGAGCAGCCCCTCGGGATGAGGATGCTTCTCAGTTCCCCAAGCAGCTGCATGCTCAGAAGGAACCAATACCAAAGCAATTCCCAATTTCCATTTACAGCACTGCCTTTGATATCTTCAGCCAAATTTTTGACTCCCTTTAGTTGCATTAAAAAGATACTTTATTCAGGTACTTTTTTAGGTTTGTTCAACGGGAATAACCACAAGGTTTATGGGCACATCCGTGTTGCTGTAAATCAATATAATCCAATGAAGAGGAGCCACCACAGACTGTCTGGTCTCAAGTCAGAATCAACACCAATAAATGTATCAGTGCCAGTCTGAACACTCCTGTGCCTTTATAGGATGCTCTCAGAGATTTCCACAAATTCCTGACCTTAAATTTCTAATACAGATTAGTACTGAACTAATGTACATTAGAACAGGACATAAACTCATTTCTTGAGCATTCTCCTCCATCTCAAAATGCTCAGTTTCTGAACTCAAAAAAAAACCCAGGCAAAATTGCACTTAAAACCTAGAAAGTTCACCCTACTTAACTTGAATAAGGCAGAGATTTCCCACTTTCATGTGATGAAAAGACCACCACTGTTGAACATCCAAAGTCCTAAACCTAGAAAAATAATTTAAAATATATTGAAGATACACTTGTAATAAAGCCAGGGGTTCTGCAGCCTCTGCAGCTTCAAAAGCCTATTATTCACCAGACGATTATAAAAGATAAATGAACACACACACAAAATACACAAATTTCATTTTCAATTTGGTAACCATGGGGAACACAGACCTGCCGTGCCTTAATGGCAAGTCATTTGCTACAACAGCACTTTTTGACACAGCTTGCCAAAGGAGAGAACAAGGTATTGCAAATAAGCCAGCTGGGACACTGAAACACCACTCAACAGATACTGAAAAATTACAACAGGTCACTAACAACCAAGAGATGGAATAATTTAACTGTATGACACAATTACTTCCCAGATAATCCTATTAAATTGCTATAAAACACCATGGAAAAAACCTGGAATTGCAGAAGGATTCTAGAGATTCAGTCTGAAAAATCTACAGGGACAAAAATTCCCTGCAATTACGTAAAACTTCAAGTGTGGTTGGGTTGGTTAGTTTTTTTTTTCTTTTCAGATTTACCACCTGTACTGCCATCAGCATGAGGAACTGGCCTACACTTCCTGGCCTACTGAGAAAAAATAATCTGAATTCCAGTTTTGCAGAGTTAAAGTGCCTTATTCCCATATTTCAACTGTAAATTTCCACTATTTTCTTCCAGTTCACCAAAATTGTTCATAAAGCAACTACTGTAATTTTAGATAAGAGCTAACAACAAACGCAATTTTGGAATTTTTACAGATAGATTTTTCAGCTGAGTAGGTGCTCTGTGAGTTGCAACGACTGCTTATATTTTGTAAAGCTGTATCAGATCAAAGTGTCCTCCTGTCTAACACGATGCTCCCAACAGTAGCTGGTAGCAGATAATCACAAAACAACACAGGAAATGCATCACATGAGGTTATTACATATCTAGCCTCACATGCAAATGCTTTTGTTTGTTTTTTTTTTAACCGCAAACTTTATTCAGGCTGAGTTTTAGAGATGCCTTCATATGTTGAGGATTTCAGAGCTCATTTCAGTCCATTAAGAGCTGAGCTGTGGCACCCGCACACACCAACTGCTCAGCAGATGCACCAGCGCTTCCCACACTTGCAGAAAGAGGAGTTATTTGTGTCCATCACACACTGTGTGCACACACAGGAAACGCTCAGGAAATACCACCTGCCCAAGCCACATCTGCTTCAATTTTAATTACATATTCCTGTTAATTAGGACACTCCACCAGGCTGGTCTCCAAACTGCTCGGTTGATTTCCCGTAGTCTGAACTGACGGCCACAAATTTGCTGATCCCAAAATATAGAAATTAATAAATTCAGATCCAAGAGAGGATAAATATTTATCAGGAGGTGAGAGAAACATGCTCATGGTGCAAAGTTACATGCAGGATCCTGAAGCACCTCAGGCTCTTCAGGTTACATTGCAAGGTCACCAGCAGTGTAGCTGCAGAAATTTGATCTATGAAATGTCCTCTGACACAACTATCATCAGTCTTCATACATTCTGAATATTCTGGGCATATTTCTAGCAATAATTATAATAACAATTAACCCCTGCTCATTCTTAGGTAACAATTTAGTGCTTTTGCTACCTAAGGGAATATTTACAGAGCAGCATTTGCACCACGAATTTTACATAGGCCCTACAATATTAATTTTGACGTGCTTTAACATGAAGAAGTACAATTCATGCTTTTAACAAAAATGGCTATGGTTTATGGCAGCTGTTACTTCTCACAGACACAGAATAAATTCAATTCATGAAATCATAAAAAATACGAAATGTCAAAAACAGAATGCTGGTTGTAGATTTGGTTGTGCAGTTCTCTAGCAAAACAAACAAACAAACAAACAAACAAACAAACAAAAAAACTTTGGAATTTTATTTTCTGAAAAAAAATTATGTGTACTGTGACTTTCAGGTATTTCCAGTAAAAGTGCCATAAGCTTTCTCCTTAGAAAGTGAAAACAGAAATACTTTTAAACAAAACTTAATAGCATTTTTGCACTGTGTTTAAGCCTGCCTGGATATTAGACTTTCAGAAGGGTCCCTACCATATGTGTCTTCTCCTATCGTAGTATAAATTCATGCAGAACTGCTCCAGGGCAAACCTCACATTTTCCTGAGAAGTTCTTTGCTATGGGACTGAAGAACACTCTCAGATCTCAGCCCCTGCTGGCTTCCAAGCTCAGCTATTTTGTACATTTATGCTTTTTCTCTACAGGACTACTCAGTTTATTGCTCCTACCCATCACATCACTCAAATGCCTTTTATATTTTTTAAATAAAACTCATGGGGATAGTTCAAATCTCACTTTCCAACACCATGATGCAAGCCAAACTTGCATTCAAGGCAGATGGTGGAAGAATGAAAAATGACTGATTCTCTCACTCTCTGATTCCACAGTTTATTGGAAAACAAGCAATTCTTTGCTCCCTTACACTGAGCATTGCAAAGCCATGAATTGACCATAGGTGAGCTTCCCAAAGCCTTTTAACAGACCTGGATGTCAGTTACGTGACATTTAGCCAGCATCCAAATCTTCCAAATACCTCAGAACTTTAGAGGGCCAATATGAGAGAAGCAAATCACTCAAGAGGGGACAGCCAGGCAGAGACAGAGCTAGGAACAGAAACCAGACTGGCCATTTGCACTTGTGGCTTTAGTTATCAGAGAGTCCTTGGGTTTTTTGTTTTTTGTTTGTTTGTTTGTTTGGTTGTGTTTATTTCTCCTTAAATCTTAATTATATTTCTTTTTCAAGCACTCACTTTTCTGCGACATACACTTTGCTCAACTACCCACTGTCAAGATGGATGAGAATGTCATTAAGATTTCTCTCCCCTCATTCTGGAAGCAAGTTAAAAACAAACCAAAAACCTCCAAACAAACAAAACCCCCAAACCAACCCACAGATGGTTACCACTATCCACTTAAAGAATAGTAAATGAACCACAGAACCCTTAGCATGAAGAATGACAACTCCAGTCCCTCAAATGGACTATTTCAAAGATCCCATGGCTTAACTCCACAGAAAGAGGAGCGAGAAAATAACTTTTACATTGTATACTCCAGCTCCAAAGAAGTCACTGCCATGTTCCACTGTTCCCTTTGGTTACAAAAATGACACACTTTCTTTTTAGCAAAGCAATGAGACCTTGCTTCTCCCTAAAAACTTCAAATACTCACCAAAAACTACTCTTCCTACATTTATTCTATTTATTACAATAAATGGCTTTCAACAGATGAGCTGTTGGTAAAAAAAAAGTTCTTTCAAAATATGTACACAATGAAGATATCTACACAGGAAACCTCTTTTATTATTATTAAAGGAACTCTTATTTGAAAGATGAGCTCTCAAAATGATGTCATTTTCTTTCACAATCAATAACATGCCCACAACTACAGCTTTCTTATTAACTTTCACAGCTGCTAAGTTTCAGTCACAAGAGACAGGTTTTCCTCTATGGTACAGATGATTGTGTGCACGCATAACACCACAAATTGTATCTTTCTACAATTCCAAATAAAGCATTTTAAATAAGCTGCATGCTTTAACCTAAACCTTTATATTGGACATACAAGGATATCTTAGCCTCTGCTTTAAATACAGCAAAGGGAACATATAATTTTAGTCAAAGCTTATAGATCTAATTATTTAATGAAGGGTTTGACTCTATTTTCTCCTAATGCAAGAGAAGCAGCAGCTCCAAACAGCTGTGCCCTGCATTTTCCAGCAGGTTACGATGCCGAGGGCGATGTCGAGCCACAGCGGAAGGAGGACGGGGAAAAGACAATCCCTCACCTTGAAATGTTTGCATATAACCCTGCATTCACTGGCAGAGCACTGACCCAGCAAAACTTCACAACGATATCATCTTCTTTTCTTCCCAGACCACAGGGAATATGTCAGTGTCTCAATAAAATGTGACCAGCTGCATAATCAAGTCCAAGTGGTTCCTTTTACTGTCGGAGACAATTAGGTTTACTTCCAGCAAGATACCATTTCTGTGTGGATGTGAATAGCACTGGATGGTTCTTTTTCTGTACAGAAAAACTATTGATCAAAAAACCCCCTTGAAACCTTGCTTTTTATACAGGAAATCTGCTGATGAAAAAAAAAAAAAAGAATCTCAATACTGCTCAACTGGCAGTATTTTATTCCTTTCAATTGCCAATCATTAGATTACACTGTGAATTCTAAAGTAATTACAGTGAATGTGTCATTCTGATGGCACTGGACATCTTTATTGGAAACGTATGATTTAATTTTTAAATAATATCCCAGTTCTCAAAGGAAAATGAGGAATTAAAGAGGGCACGCTAACCCAAAATCAAAAAAGAACCCAAACAAACAATGAAACCCGCAACAACTTAGCTTAGAAATGCTTAGAAAAACTACCTATTATTTAAAGATTGATGATTACTTTGAATTAGATAAATCCCCACATAAATGTTTGATTTTTAGAATTTGAAAAGAATGTAAAAAACTTTAATTTCTTTCATGAATTTCAAGAAGATAACCTTATACACAGGAAAACTAAAGACAGTCACAAGAAGATGCCATGCAACCTTCCTGTTACCAGACTCATTTTCATATCAGTAAATGTTAATTTGCCAGTACAATTCTAATAGAACTGCAAAGCTGATATGTCAGCTTGGATATTTAAAAAAAAAAATATGTAAAAGTTCAGTAGAGTGTACTGGTTAAAATGAAAACTGTAGATTAAAAGGAAAAAAAAAAAAAGAAGGAAGGATAAAATACCATCTCCACATGCTTATGTAAGAAAAGTGTTATCACAGATATCACAGATGCCATATCACATGGCTTACTTCTGATAATCTCCATCTCACCAGCTGAACTGTGTTTCAGATGCATTTGTTTTTATCTGAAAACACTGACAGCTTCCAAGTGACCCTTCAGTTCTAATATACAGCTGAGGAAATCAGCACTGATAACCAAAACACTGTCCTGAAGTTATTTACACTGTACCACAAATCTAACTGCTTGTGGATAAACTAAAAGCTCTCTCCAAAGGAGCAAGCATAAAATCTTATAAAGACAGGCTTGGGAAGAGGCCACAGGGGATCATTTGGTTTGAGGCAGGCTCAGCTCACCCCACTGCCACTCCAGGCATTTGTTTTCCTGTCCTTTTCCAAAGATATAAACATCTTGTCCATCCTAAATAATCACCCTGCTGTATTTAGACACACTGCATTTTCTCCTTTCCCCCACTCATGTTGAGAACAGACTAATCTTTTTCTCTCTGCAAGTCTTTTTTTTTACATACTTAAGGATTGCTCTCATGGCCTTCCCTCAACTGATCTTGTCTCAAAATCAAATTTCCTCAGTCTTTTCATCCATTTCCTAAGAGATACTGATCTTGAAATCTCCAACTGCCCTCCCTCACCTCCTCTGGCCCCTTTCCAGCCTGCCCCCACACCTCTTGAAGCAGAAGTCCAACAAAAGGCCATTCTGAATACGCCATTTGCACTGAAAATGAAGGATTAGTATCCAATTATCGTCTGCCTTAATAAAATTCAATTATTATACTTCTGCTGTCCTTTATTTTTTATTTCAACTCTGTACCTCTCCAGTAAGTTCACTGACTCCTTCAGCTCTGCTGACCTCAAAGGGGCCTCATCATTTCATCACTCATTTGCTTCAAGAAGGAATGGTCCTGAATACATCTCCATGAGCTGTATAAAACAGGCCAGATTTTCAAAGGGATGAGAATCCACTATTAAAAATGCATTCACCTGTCCCCCTCCCCCAAAACACGAAGTTCCCAAAAGACAAGTAAGTTTAAGTGCTAGACTTCCAGCATTGTTCTATCTATCCCACACCAGAATTCACTGTACACCGGTGTGGACACTAGAAGAAACTTTTGAAAGTAGGCAAAATTCAAAAATTCATTTGCTTGCTCAGTTCTAAGCACCACTGATGTCAAGTCTGGGGCTGATCAGAGATTTGGCCTCCAAAATCATCACTCTATTTGCAATGAGGATCCAGAAAGTTTGCTCTCAGTACAGCAAATCTCTTGAAACCATCTGCACAGACCACCTCATGTCCACACAAAAGAGCCTTTCTGTCCCTTCTAAGGTTGATCTTCCCCATTTCATCTCTTTCCAGCAGTCTCAGTGAGGTCCACACATCCCTGAGGGGTACATTTATAACATTTGGGTGAACATGGCAAAACGTAGGTGTCACAGTGCAGAGATTTGTAGAAAAGTAGAAAGGGACCTGACCTGCTCCTTCTCCATCTCTTCCTTTGGCACATTTTGTATGTTTGGCACATTCCCTGTTTACACTGGTGTGTCCAAGAGTACCTCACTCCCCCAAAGCCACCTATTTAGCCACATTTCCTTGCCCATTGCAGACTCCCCTTAGACTTCTGGCCCTTCTCTGGCTGAAAATAAAATAAACCCAACAAAGCGTTCTCAGAACAGTGGGTGCTGGTTTCAGGGAGTAATACTTTCACTGTCTACTTCACTTTCAGCCTCTCTTATGATCTAACAAAAATTTCAAAGCCTGATTTTAAGTGAACAGAGCACAAATGAAAGACTAAAACAACAGCAATATGCAGATGTTCAGGAGTTGGAATCCAGGCTGAAAAATGTCCCTGACTATTCAACACCATTTGATGTACAATCACCTGAAGACAAATGGATGTTGTAGTAACGATTCAACCCAAAGGCCAGAGTGGGGTGGCTGTTGCTAGACAGTAAAAGTGCTCTAGTCCAAAGCTGCAATGTCAATTAAATCTTTGGGGGGAAAAGAAATGAAAGCAGAAATGTTATATAACAATAGAACACTTCTGTGCATTTTTTTGTCTCGCTTTATGCAAATATATTATGAGTTTGAGTTTGAGTTTGCTCTTAATGTAGTGTGTTAAGGAAGGCACAGACAGACATGAGGACACACAACAGGATTCAGATATTCATCAGTTAAGCAGGTTCTTACTGAGCACTCCTACAGAACACAGTCATCTCCACTGCAGACAAAAATATTGTCATGGCCATGCTGCACTGCTTCTTATATCTACTATGAAGGAAAAGTTATCTATTAAACTATCAAGTAGCTGGAGGAATTGTGGGAGGCAGATGGTCTCTTTGTTATTAGCATGACATGACTACTTGTATTCTTGGTAACAAACTACCCACGTGGACTGTGCAGACACAACATTTCACCCCCAAGCCTCTTAAAAATCTGTGACATTAACACATATGACACACTCACTGACATATAAAAAGGATAATTACCACAATGTAAAAAACAGTAAGGGGTTCAAAGTCTAAATATACTCAATCAAGCTGAATCAGAGCAGCTTCAGATTTTTTTAAGCAAGGGAGTAAGAAAATGTTAAACCACAACTTTTGCAGTGTAGCCACAATCAACATGGTAAGAACAGGAAAAAAAAAAATTGAAAAACTGAAGATGTATCTGAAGCAATAGGCACTACAACAGAGGTATCTGGAAAGTCTGTGTTTTGGGAAAACTGAAGATAAATTGAATTTTTGTGTTTCATTGGAAACCTTCAGAAAACAAATCTACCTTACTTAGCAAATGCAGGAACACAGTGAGTGCTTCACTGCGGCCTAATGGATATCATGTCCTTTCTTCAACTTCTTCCTCCACTCACCCCCAAAGTGGTTCAGATTTACAGCCCATATTGTGCCTGTTCACTGGCACTTTTGCTGCAGGCAGAATTCTGCCAGAAAGAGAAAAACACAACAGTGAAAGACTCAACAGCTCCTGTGCATTTATCCCTCAGAGCAGCACACTGAAATAGCCAGTTACGGATTTTGCACACATTTACTTTAATGAACTGACTGAAACTGTGCAGGTGCAAATCCATACGTGGACGTTATTTTGAAGTAGTTGTTCTGTTTAATGAAGAATCATTGCAGGCTTTTCTTTCTGCACATCTTCTGCTGGCTGCTAACATTCCCACAAGCAGTGTCCATAACTCCACTGCCACAGAGCAGACAAACCTCACCCCTGCACCAACAACTGCAAGTTCTCCCCCAAATGCAATTAAAGTCATACTAAAGGAAGCTCCTTTTAAACCAGAATATGTATGCCTAAATCTAGATCAACTCCTTCAGTTTTTTCCAGAGCATACACAAGGACAAATAGGACAGCATTCACTTCTAGGTTTTGATCAGATGCTTCAGCAAATTACTTTGCATTAAAACTTCACTCTACAAGCAGCAGTCACTATGAGACCTGAGAAGCTTGGGGTATGTTAGAAGACAAAAAGAAGGAGAAGTACAATATTGTGAGTCTTACTACTGAAGAAAATACAATCTGGAAGTGCATGCAATACTGAGTGAAACTAATTGTGGATTTTATTAAATCTGATCCTTCAATTAAAACAAGCATCACATGTGGTTAAGCCTTAGAAGCATTTAAGGAAAAAAAAAAACATTGTAACAGAGAGCACAAGGGAAGATGTTAAGCATATTTTTTGGTAAAGTTAATAGTTTTGTCAACAAAATGCAATATTAGCTGTGATATTTATGGAAGCAATATCTTCCAGAGCACCGACAGGATTTAAGAAAGCAAAAGGACTCAAGCTTCTCCTTGGAATTGCATGAGGGATCTTCTTTTCTGCAGAATGTTTGAAACAGCAAATTTCCTTAGCAATCAGTGGAAATGCTGTATCAATGCAATGTCTGGGTATACACAGAGAGAGCACAAAAAGGCTCTAGTCACCCAAATATGTGCCAGTCACTGTGAATTTGGATAAATTTTGCTTCTGCATCTTTCTGTGAAGACTGTCAAACCCCGCCTGTACCTTCTCTTCTCTCTGAGGTCTTCTGATTTGCTTTGGGGTGTGGGCAAGGAGGAGGGTCACCTCATGTCACACACATATTTTACCATTCTTGGGAGCTTTTCTACCATTTCTCCTCATCACCCTCCCCTTCCCACTGCAAAGTGTCCTTTGGTTACCCCAGTCCTTGATGGCTTCACATCTGCTCTCCTCCATTACCACATTTCACTCCTGAAATGTCCCTTGTCAGCTCCAGCCCACTATTCCCCTACAACATATTCCTCTGTGTGCTAAGCTGACAGGATCAGCAAACAAATAATATAATGCATTTGAGCCTTGGGACTGAAAAAATGACTGACGAGCCAAATACACCTTGAGTGGAGAAAGAAAGAAAGAATTCAACTTGACAGGGGAGCTGGACCACGTATGCCTCCCCCATGCCTTTCATCCTGCATATCACAAGAGAAACATTCCAGAAATATTGGCTTATAAAAATAATTTACTCACAATATCCAGATGGTGAGTGGGGAGAGGAATAGCCTAGCTGCTGGAAGTGTTTTCCCACCTTGTACTCAGATTTTAAATTTTTAGATAGAAGTGATGTCACTTGAGGTGACTTGGCAGTCTGTGCCCACAGGTTTGCTCTCTAGGCTAGCACGAGGTACAAATTTGTATAATTTGGGGAAAATCTTTTTCTACCTCCATAATCAGGTCCTAAATTTTATTTAAAAACATTACCCGTAGTCTTCATGTGTAATACAGCATCTTTCTTTTGGAGGATCAAATACCAGCTTATTTAAGGTTTGGATTGTTAGGATTTTTTCTTGGGGGAGAAGTCATTATAAGATATTGTATAATTCAGTTATGCAAGGTAGATGTAAACATTTAGAGAGCTGAGTGATGGAAAACGAGAATAATCTTGCTCTGCATCATCTTCTGTTCACCTTGGCCACTAATATTAGGAAATGTGATTTAATGACATATTTATATGAAGACAACAACAGCTTTATAGCTAACTATACACTACATTGATAGGATGCATTTTCTTAAATCATCAACAGAATTACCCTCTCTAGCATGTATTTAGTCTACCTCTCAGCAACTGGAAAGACAGAATTAATCACATTAGCCACAGCCATGATTTCCTTTTACTTTTTTAATAGATGATTAACATTAGAATCTCAGATCCATATTTAGACATATAAATAAATAAAATCTTGAATTAAAAATGATGAGCACTGAAAATTAGGTCACTTACGTAGGAGTTTTATTAAAGACTTAAGTACAGTTGAGATTATTTCCTCCTCAGTTAGAACATTTTCCCATGGGAGACTGGCAAGTCCATTTCTAAGGACAAGACAGTCCCCAAATGGTTCATCCTCTTCTACCCACTCTGGTCTCAGCCCTAAGTCTCAGGAGCCAAAATGCTCTGCCTTCCAGTATCTGCTCCCTTATCAGTACTGCAAACCCACCCAATAAACTCGGCTATCTCCAGCTTCCCCTAAAGGGATCTTTGACCCAAGCCCTTCCCTACCCCTCTTCCTCTGTCTGAAAATTCCTGTTTATTCAGTTCTGCTCATAGAACAATAAACCCACCTCATCCAGAACAGTCGGGGGGATTATTTACACAACTTAAACTCTGTATATCTGTTAATTCAGCTAATCCACTAGATAGAAAGATATTTTTTGTGCAGAAAGTCTGGTCCCTAATTGTAAGACTAATTGTAATTTTTAACAAGCCACCATCCAACACAAGTCCTCTTCGAGCATTTTTTGGGGACCCACAGTAAGCAGTGGCTATTTTGTTTCCTGAAATGAAACCAGTACATCAAAACCTTCTAGCTAAATGGGCCTGACCTTTGTAAAGCAGTGCTATTAATAAAATAAAATCAACTGCAGGACTCGAGCAACCAGGTCAGAAACTCGGTAAATAGCCAGAAGACGACACAAAATGAGACCAAGTGGTCTGTGTGTAATGAAGTAGACAATATCCTAAAATTGAATCAGCTTCCAACAGCCAAGATTTGCTTTTAAAATACAGAGATACATCTGCACTGGCAAATGAAAAGGCAAAAAGTGTATTTAAAGGCAGTCAAAGGCAGACTGTTTCTATCCATTTGTATTCCAGAACAATGATGCATGAAATAATGGCTGTTAACATACAGGTTTGCACATGCTGCCAGATTAAGGATAAACCCCAAGCCAGACTGACTGCAAGAAGAAAATACCTACTATTCTTCCTGTAAGTGTTCAGGTCTCTTACATGAACGTATAATTTTAAAAACCTATTTTCACAATTGCATTTTCTTAGTTCAGAATTCAGGGAGATACGTAGAATATCTATAACCCCTCAGGGATAACTGGTAATCCATGCACATGTGTGTGCACACAGCAACAGCTGCTGGGACTGGAAGGAGCCTGTCACCTGCTTCATCTGCTGCTGCTATTTTCCTGTTTAAGGCAGATTGCAGAACACCAGAAGATTTCAATGCAACCCTTGATGACAGCAAGATGTTTGGAACACAACCTGTTTTCTCTGCCCCTGAACACCTGTAGCTGCAGCTCCACTTGTCTCCTGCCAGCTGCAGCACAAACCCCAGGAGACACAGCTACCCCAGGCTGCTCCAGCCTCATTCACCACAGCCTGGCAGAGAGACACACAACAGCTCTTCAGCTGCTGTTAGATTACAGATGAATTTTCAGGGTTTTTTTAAAAAAAAAAAAAAAACAAAACCAACAAAACCCAAAAAAATAAATTCCAAAATCCAGTATCTAACAAGGTCAAAAACTTAATGTAAGCTCCTAACATGACAAAATTACAGGATCACCTCCCATACATTGAACTCTGCCTCTCTGGGTTAATTACAGAGCAAAGCTGTGTCCCTGTACTGAAGCCCACAAAGTTATGCTACCATACAAAGGGTAAAGTTTAAATTAATCAAAGCCATTTTACTTGCTATCTTCACACTCATCAGTTCCATAATGTGACAGAGACATTCACAGTACAAAACCTCATCAAATGCTTCCAGAAATTACAGCATTATTGCCATATGCTTCAAAAATGTTCTAATATAAAAGCAACTGTAATTCTTTTGCAGTACTCACAGGAAGTGATCAATTCAGAGACACTGGTTTCTACCAAAAATATATTTATGAACCATTAATGTACAAAATCCTATTAAGCAACCTAACCAGTATTTTGCCCACACTCCAAAGGGATGGATCACTGATGTACACCATATTTCCTTCTAAGTAGCCTCCCTCAGTAGGCAACTACTGAATTCTTGGATATCTTCCTTACATAATTAAAACCAGAAAAATAATAGACACAAAACCATAGAAGCCACTTACATAAAAATCTTTAAAGAGCCTGAAATAGACCAATAGGTGAACTTAATCTGATTACCCACATCCAGTCAAGGATTTCATATTATAACAGGTTGGATTATCAGATAATTCCTGTCAACTGTGTCATTAGAAACATTAATAAAATGAAAGGGTGCAGTTGTCAGCTAATGAGTGCACTGTTAATGTGGCATCACACATATAATCACAAGGAGTCAACACATTATTTCTTATTTTTGAGAGTGGGAAAATATCAATAACACAAGAATTTAACACTTTTTTTTTTTTTTTTCCCCCATCTCCTAATCCAGGTACACTCAGGAAGAAGTGGTAACTGAAACATCCAGAAGGGGGTTGGGATCCTTGATTGTAACAGTACTTTTATTCCTTATAATATCCAGCACAGGTTTAGCACATCCCCCAAAAAAAGTTCCAGTCAGTGCTTTAAACATATCAAATACAATTTAAAGCAATTTCAGAAACAGAATCTGGAGAAAAGGAGCGAAAGCAAAAGGCTGCCAAGATCCCATTGTGTATTACCAGCTCTCATTTTAGGCATATCCATGTAATGTGACCAACTATCGGCAAGATTTTTATAGGATATTACTCAGACAAGCAAATAGTACTTGAAATGTCATGCGTGGTTCACAGTGGAGCCGTTTCCCCCAGCTTTATTCCTAAATTCCTATAGAAGTGCCTACAGCCACAAATAAGAAGTTTCCAGCCATGCAAATCTGTTTTGCATTTAATCTCAAGTCTTAGCTCCTGGAACACTGTGACAGTGTCAGATTTTCAGCTTTTATTAAAAAAAATATTTTAGCTGTTAGGATTACCAAGGAGAACGTAACAGAAATGAACCAAGAACACTCAGCAGTCATATAATAAATTAAAAAGTATTCCTATTTAGATATAATTACCTTCATTGCTTGAGCAAGTAACAATAGAAAGCAGACGAATCATTTTGCCTTGTGGTGTTGACAATACTGCTTTGTGTGATATTAGAAACAAAAATTAAGGTGGTGAGACAGTCACACAGAGAGAATGGTCTTGTGTGTCTGCGGTCAGATGTCTGCCTGCACTGCCAGTGATGAGCAGCCTTGGGGCCACCACTGCAGGGTCCCAACAGCAATGTCACTCGCTGACAGCCAGCTCTGCTGCCTTTAGGGTCCCTTCCCTGGTGGCAGCTCAGAGGATTCAGCAGGCACAGAGCCACAAGAACACATTCAATAAATACAGGGCTTTGGATGCTGCCAGGAATGGCTGCACTCCTCTGGTCTAGGCATACATTCTCATCAGTGAAAATAAAAGCAGTATTTGGAATAATACTTTATTCCCCTACACCTCATGTTTTCTGGACAGCTGCTATATGCCACACCACAGGAGCTCTGTTTCTGTAAAGAGAGGAGAAAACCAAAGGGGCCTGGAGTACTGAGAATTCTGAGCCAAACCCTGCTTTGATTTACACTGAGGAGGGGAAAAGGACATAATGAGATATGGATAAATGAGATATGGATAAACCCCTCTTGCTTGCTATAATATAAAGAAAACTATTCTAAACAACAAGCCTATTCTGGAAAACCCCTAGGCTAACAATTTAATTTCTGACTGCAGGGATATTACCTTGTTAAATCAACAGTCAGTGAAAAGCTTTTACCTCTCCCAGTCCTTCCCTTTCCCACTGTACTCCCGCCACCAGATGGAGGACACATCATGTGGCACTCGAATGAGCAGGGAAAGTCACAACCCTTCCTGTGGCTCTTGACTCATTCCAAGCAAATAAATACAGTTTAAAGTTACTGTCTGCACTGAGACTGGAGGGAGTATTTGGGCCAGCAGCACGAGGACACAGCAAGTGGTCCCTCACACGCCGTTCTTGGTGGGAAAGCCATACAGCAGTGGTTTTATGAGGAATAAAGTCATTCATTTGAAACTGTGCTGAGAATATAACAGTAATTTATGTAGTTACCAGTTACAGTCTTTAGATTAGGAGATGATAGCCAGCCAATGCAAGATTTATTCTTTCAAAAGGCAATTCTTTCTTGAAATAGAAGGTGAGCAAAGGAGTGTGCAGTTCTGTTGTAAGCATTGTATACATTGAGAATAAAGTTACTGCAGAAAAAAGGAAAACAGTTTAACTCTTCAGCCATCTGCTACACCTTGACCCTGCTAATTTAAGACACAGTAGAGCAATTTTGATGAAAGCAAGAATTATTAAAATTTCAGTGAGAACTCAGAATCAGCTGAAAATAGGAGTGAGAAAACTTCTGTTTATGTCTGGAAAACTCCCATCTATTCCTTGTTCACCCAGTCTTTGGAACTGAATAAAATGTTTTCTTCTCCTGTTGCTTCTGACAGATTAAGCATTCCAGAGCTGCCCATAATTAATTCTGGCATGAAGGTAACTACCCTTACACAGTCTGGAAGACAAATGAAGTGTCAGAGAAAGGCACCACAGAGTAATTTGTTTCTTGCCTTATCTACAAGAAACAGGTGTAATTTTTTAACAGGTGCGATAGGACAGCACTAGACAGTGACTCATCACTACCCAGCAAATGGAAACATTAAGAGAAATACTTTGAGCACTAAGTAAGGAGTAGGGACAAAAATATAGAAATCAATTAGTAAAACAAAACAATCTGACACCCTGCCCAAAACCCCAAACAAGCCCTAGGTGAGCATCACACATCTAAGCCATTATGGAGGTTCAGGATGTGCAAGGAAATTCTGTTTTTTGGAGATCCTGGTGCCTGGGGTGCAGGTGTCACACACATCCTTGTCCCAACAGCTGTGACTCAAACTATCCACCCAGCTCCAGGGCTGGATAGCCTGAAGCAGCTCAGGGACAGATCAGGATATGACACCAACAATAGTTTGGTGTCCCTGACCATCATCATATGCTGGTGCCTGCAAAGGATACGATCAGCCTGTCTTCCCTTTGGAAAGGCAGGGACCCTACACTCAAGGTGAGGCAGCAAGAGGGGTAACCTAAATTCCCATTCCTTGCTTCCCCCTTTGTGAGAGAGCAGGCTGCCAGAAGAACAAAAAGCCACCAACAGGGATGAGGCCACACAGGAGCCCCCAGACTGGGCTCCTGGGATGCCACTCTGGGATTACCAGGGAGAGACATTGCTGTGTGAGGTGAGATGTTATTTATTAACACCAAAAGTACAACCTGTCATCCCCAAGCTTTCCTTTCTTGTTTACCTCACCTCTCCCCTATCAGCTTAAATCCTGCTATTCTCTCTCTCTTTTCTCAACTCAAGATTGCTTTTGGTTGTCTTATCAGCCTCCTCCAGACTGATAGTTTCAAAGGCAGATATATCCTCAATGCATGTGTCTGACAGGTTTGGCCTCACTTTTTATGACACCTATGATGACAGCACATCACCACCACAGATACACACAACTGCAGCTGAGCAAGCCCAAGGACTCTGCAACCAGAAGAAACAAAACTTTTCTTCTTTTTACATGAAGATTTTCATTGTGACCTTTCCACTAAATACAAATTATGAGCCCAGCAAATTTTACACAGTCTGGATGTGAGTCAGTCAGTACAGATCCAAAAGGTCTCAATTTCAGTCAAAAGCTGAAATGGAAGTAACAACTGAGTATTATTAAAAAGGTGTTACCCACCCTTTTACCCTCCAAAATGTAATTTTTCTAAATTTCTATCAGCTTTTCCCTGAGCAGAAAAATAAGGGAAAACCATTGTTTCCCTTTGCTCCCAGAATCACTTGGAAATTAAGGTCAATCACATCAAAGCTCTGACACACAGTCTTGGATTTGGTGAAATTAGTGTCTTCCTGTCTGACACTCCAGCTAAATCCAGACTCCAACTTCCAAACCCAGGAGATCGAAGAGGAGCTGAACAATCAACATCTATTACCATTTTAACAGCTGTGAGTTCCAGTGCTCCTCATTCCAATTCCAACCTGAACACAAACTGAAAAACACATCTAAAAAAAAAAAAATTAAAAAAAAATCCCCCACATTGAATTCACAAAGTCTACCAAAAAATGTTCATAATAACTCCAGAGTAAACAGTGAAGTAAGAATTTAGGAATATCAGTATGCCATCAAAAAAGTTGTAAAAAGCATGGCTATCTCAATTCAGCACAAAATTAATTTTGTTGTTCATGAAGTTCGCAAAAGCATCATAAGAAGTCAAGAAGCAGGGGAAAAAAAATTACCAAAACCCTCCTGGTGACTGATAGGTCTTCCAGAGAAAAGCAAGAATGTTACCTGGAATAAATTTTTACAGAGAAGTTTCACAAAGGCTTTATTTTTCTACAGCTGCCGATATGACACGTTCAATACCACTGATTAGATATTGGAAAAAGAAAATTTACGCAAGTTTTAAATAAGTGTACTCATTTAAGTGGTATTAACACTAAAACCAGAGGAAAATAATACTCATATACACACATATAAAGGGGTACAGATTAGAACTGGAAAAGGATCTGCAAAAACCTAGTCAGGTTTTAACCCCACCATGGTAACTTGAAATTTCCATAATACAATGACAGCACATCAACTGATAATTATATATGTGTTCTGCTGATAATTTTCCAGGTTATTCACCTGAATACAGCTGATTCATTAAATAACTGGGTTGGGTTTTTTTTTGTTTCGGTAAGGGTTTTTTTTGGTGGTTTGTTTTTTGTTTTTTTTTTTTTTTTTTTTTAATTAATAACATCAATGTGGCTAAAGGCAGGGAAAGGAGAGAAAAGATTTCTCATTTTCAGATTTACTGATCACCAAAGGTGGTTTAGCAATTACATTATCAACTAAAGAGTAAAATCAAGTCCCTCTGAAATCCACAAAAATCTGATCTGTATTGATAAAAGGAAATAGTTTAAAGAAAATTTCAAATGAATGTATAAAGGTTATTTTTGTCAAAACAAGAAATCTCTTGGACTTTGTGCCTTCATTGAATGAGCTGAATATGCAGTAACTTCTCATCTGCTTTTTAGGTAATCTGTTTGAATTTAAGATGAATTTAAATGGAATATGAAGACATATTTGCTGGTTTTTTTTAAATCAGCAGTTACAAATCAATCAATACAAATTTAAAAGGGAACAGCTGCTTATTAAAGGAATAGTACAGTACAGGTCAGCAATAAAAAAAGGTTTGTTTCATTAAATAATGTTCTGTATTAAATTATGGTTCTACATGATCTGTAACTCAAGCAAAAGCAGATGGAAATAGCTACATCAGAATCACTAATAAAGCCTGAAATAACTAAGTTCTGGAAATAAATAATTGCAAGAGCTACATGGACCAACAGCTTCCAACAGCACCCAGGGTAAGTCTGGCTTTGGCACTGAAAGATTCAACAAACAGGAAAAGGTTTTGCCTAACTGAAAAGCAATACTGGAGTCTACAAGGGGCAAAAACTTCTTGTGATATTTTCTGGGAAGGAAGCATCTCCAAGGCTTCCAGTGATCTGGTCAGTGAAAAGGCCACTGCAAAGTGCTACATGCCCAAGAGATGTCACATCTGCCACCACAAGAAACTTGTTCTCATTGCCCTCTCCACCTAATTAAACCCCCCGTTTATGCAAACATATCACAAAAATGATGGAGGAAAGTTTTGTTTCCTCCCTTCTTTAATAAAAATATTGAGAAGAGCAGCTGGGCAACATCTAAGAAGGAATGATGTGTTTAGGTGCTTAATGAAAATAAGCATTTGCCTGACCACAAAAAAAGCCGAGAGTTTTGGTTTTTTTTTTTTTTTTTTTTGCAGAAGAGTCAGAAACACCTCAAGGCATAACACAACCATTAAAAGAGCCGTAATTATTGACTGTGAGTTCCCAGAGAATGCTCTGCTGCATTTGGCACTGGCACAGAACAGGAGGCAGTTTCAATTACATGCCTGATCTGTGAAGTTTATTGATCTTCAGAAGCAGGGCTAAGTCTTAACTGGGAAAGCTCAGATGAAGCTGAAAAGGTCTCCCGTTTACCTTCTTGCCTTTTTGTTGCTGCTGTTTTTCATTAATTAACAGGGCTATGGGTAACTGTCCACGCCTTTTATAAAATTTGGCAGAGCTGAATTAGGAAATGCACATTTTAGTATTTTCTTAATTTCTCATGTAAAAAGTACAATATTTCAAAGGTATTTCCTGTTGACACGATTTAACCTTGCATTATATTTTAAGCTTTAGGATTCTTAGCCAATTTCTGTCTGAAATCAGAACATTTTTTTCAGTGAGGAAAGTGAAAACTTGGCTTGAAGAGAGCTTGCTCTGCTATCACACTGTCAGAACCCACCTTCCTTTAGTGAAATATAAATTACAGGTATAATATATAGTACTCCTTTTGTTTATCTTATACATAACACCAAGACTAATGCTCACTGGGCAGAATTTACCATTGTATCCAATATATTGCTGCTGTTGAATATATAAATTCACATTTGCAGAATTCAATATTCTGCATCATCAATGTGATATAAGTATGAAGTGTTACGAGTACATGAGTAGGAAAAAAAATATTGTTAGCTTTGAAGTCTTCATTTTTCCTCACTAGTTTGGGGTTCTTTCCCCCACCACAGATGCCCACTGCAATGGAGATGCCTCCTGTGCTGCTACAGCCACTGCAGTTCTTAGTGCTGACAATAGGGTTTGTTTACCTCTTTGAAGTAGCAGCATTGCAGTCCATCTTTATAGATTTTACAGGGATGTTGATTCCAGTATAATGAGCATCAGAGAGCATCTGGCAATTATACCCCTGAGGAAAGCTAACTGATAAATTTGCAGACCCGCTGCAGCAAGGCTGGCAAAATCCACTCTTTAAAAACAGCTCTCAAATGGTCTCTGGCACACAAAGAAAAGTTTACAAAGAAGGAGCTCCCACTTTACTTTGAAAATCATTAGTAAGACACTAAATGCCATGCCAGAACAAAGCTCTGATGAGCTCTGGTTCCTTCCTAAATCAGATTTTCCCAGAAGCACAGCTCCTCATGGATATGTCCAGCAGGAAGGTCAGGATAACAGTCAATTGTTCTCTTATGGAAGGGAGTAACAATTGGCCACCACACTTTCCAGGAGAAAAAGCTGGTAGAAAATTCCTGGAAGGACCAAGGCAGAAGGGTGCTAACATGTTAACTAGCAGGGTGGCATGGGAATTCCCTTGGTTACACAGAGTTATACAATCCTGGGAAAAACATTCTATGGAAGCTGCAAAAATGACCCAAGTTTTTGTCCAGGGTTGACTGATGCAGTTACATGGGGGAAACTGAGAAGCATCTGAAACGAAACACTGTCCTAGTGCACTGTGTGAGTACAGTTCAAAGACATGGTGCTCAACAAATAAAACATGAGAATAAAAGCAAACGGCCCTTTTCATCCAGCAGCAGTAAAATCAGAGGGCAGAAAACGACACTAAATCGCTTACGCTTGTTGCACCAACAAACCGTATCTGGAGTTACAAAATCTGGGTCTCAGGGTAACCATTCCTGTGCAGCACGTGGCAAAATGACCAAGTGCTGCCACCAAAGTCAGCTGGAACTCACAGAAATGACTTCCCCTGGGAAATGGTGGCATGTGAAGGAGGAAATGGCTGTGTGAGGACCACAAAGCCAGCAGAAAGCAAAGTGCTGTACAGGCACTGCTATGTAAAGCAAGGAACCAGAGAGGGCTTGGTTAAACCACCTAAATAGGAGTATAACCAGGTGACAAAGAGAGTTCCATTATTTTGGTGATTGTCAAGCACAGTCAGCAGCTCCCACTGCTCTTCCAGGGCTAAGCACAGCCTCAAATGGAAATGTGAACTGAGGACAAAAGTTAAAAGAGCAAACGTCTGGACAGCACAATAAGGCAATGTGAGAAACAACTCCATGATCCCACTTTCCTCTGGGCAGCCTGAGCACTTGCAGAGCTACACCAACAGGAAAGCTAATAAATTTGGAAAATACCAGAACAATTTTAAATAACTTCAGATGTTCAAATAATGAATCCTCATTTTTTTATCATATATGACTGAAGTTGTGTTTTAAAGAAAAAAAAACACCCATTTCTAATGCTGAATAAATACAGATTATTATACAATTCCTTCCACTAATTTCAGATTTAGACTGTGCAGAATAACACATTAAGAGAGCTTTATGGTTCTTCACATTCTTAGCCTGGGACTCCTCCTACTCATTTGGTCTCTCTTACTCAAATTTTTTTCACACCCGTCATATGCAAGTGTAAGATTAAAAAAAAAAAAACAACTTGTCCTAGATAGGGCATTTTTGAGCATGTTTTACTGGGCTCATGTAGACTTTTGTTTCTAACCACATTAGAAACTTGTGTTGGGTAAGTAATTTTTAAATGCCACTACTGCAGACATAAACTTTGTACTGCGCATCAAACTGACTGGAAGGATTTAACAAGAAGCATAGTTCCACGTGTTCAGTTGTTCAAATACAAAGCTTTTAAATAAAACCTCAGTATTTACGGTAAAAATAAATCAAGAAACCACAACTGTTTCCTGTTTCAATGAAAGGTGTGTCTTAAAAAATGAGATTAATTCCTGATATCAAGCTGAAAAACTGAATTAAATTTTCAAGAATTATTCTGTTACTAGAGTTTAAATTGCTCTCCTAGTCAAGATTCAAATATTAGTTCTGTAATACCTCTGTAAATAAAAAAAATTCCCAACATCTCAACTGTCTTATTCCTTCCAATAATCCTGTGCATGAAAATATGTCTGGGGTTTTAAAACACAAACTCACAAATAACCCAAAAGAACCCAAAACCAAACCGAAGTAAAACCAAAACCCTAACATACCTGAGATTCTCAGAGCTAAGGCACTTCCCTTATTCCCTCATCCCACTGATTTATGAGAAGCTCCAGGGCACAGTGTGAAACATATTCTGGCAGCAATTACAGTTTCAGGGAAACTGGTATTCTGAAGAAACAAAATAGTCTGCATTTACAGTCTCTTTGGTCTTCTTTAACCTTCAAACTGCTTAAAAACCCGAAGATAATTTTTACTCTGTGTATTCTGTGGCATCAAACTAGCACATCTCCAAAGCTGAGAAAACATATGCTGTCAGCAAAGAACAAAATGATCTCTTTGATACTAATACCTGTGATAGTAGCATGATAATAACTATGTGTGACAACTTCTCCCTGCTCTCAGAATAATTATGGCTCTCCCCAGCTCAACATCTGTGTTACCAGATGTTACTGTCAACCACGTAAGCAAGAGCACTGCAGAAACCTGGCCAGCCTCCAGAGCTTTAGTCTCAATGCTTCAGCAGATGCAGGTAGTTTTCAGTAGTCCAATATTTGGAGCACCAAGCCATGCAAATCCACTTGTGTAAACAAGAAAATGGCATCAGCAAATAATGCATCATACCCAAACAGGCTTGGTGCAGTCTGGGACTGACATTTCTGCCAACCCAAGGAGAACTGAGATGAGATTTAGCATGTCTGACACAAAAAGTAGTAATGTTAAAACATGCTTCTGTCTGAAACCTCAGTTTCATTAAGTCCTTTTAACTTTAACATTGACTTTCACACACAGACAGAGTATGTGCCAGCTGGATGACACACGAGCTATTAAAAAACAGGCATGGGCAGCAGAATCCTAAAATATCATCTCAAACCCATAAATCATTTACTCTTAAGACATAAGTGGCATCTTAGCACCAAACTCTGCCTGAACAGGATGATTTACATACAGTGCAGCTTTTATGGAAGATTTTTTCTTCTGTCTACGTACATCTAAACTGCTGCAATCTGAAATCAAATTATCTTCAGCAGGGAAGCAATCCAAACTCCAGCTGAACTTTCTAAGTAAAAATAAACATATTTAAAATGGAATTAACTGTAGCAAAAGGGTAACAATCTTTCACAAACATGCCTGAAGCCCTTGGATGGTGAACCTTTTTTATTTCACACTCAACTATTAAACCAACAGGTTTATACCAAGTAAGAAGAACAAGTCACTTCCTACTAATGACTCCTTCATCATTTTGTTTCCACAACCAGGGAGAGATAAGCCTGCCCTATCCTATGTGGCCAGATTTTCTTTTGTTTCTCAAGTCTGCCTAGGACATCCCTGATCCAGAAGAGGCACATGGAGGGCAGCTCTGCTGCTGAAGAATCTCTCCAGTCCCGCACTGCAGAATGCCCAGCTCCTCTTTTCCTCCTCAATAACCCACTGGGGATCCCTAGGGCTGCAAAAACATTTTGGGAACCACTCACCCGACACATTGATGGGCACGCAGAGGGTGTTGCAACAAATACAGATGGGCTTTTCCTAACAGTTGCCCCGAAGCATTTTACACAAGCAGCAAGTGAGGTCAAACATGCTTATGCAGTTTATTTATAAATTAGGGAGGTGTGAGTGGAGGCTTAAATGAGATGTAAAATACTAACAAGAACAGAATCTGTCTGCTAGATCTCAGCAGAGCTGTGCAGGCTGAGAGGTAAAGCAAAGCAGCTTTCACAGCCAAAGACTGCATCCAGTATTTGGTAGTTGGACATGAATCTCTAAAGGGTAGTGAACGTGTATCAACCTAAGTATTCAGATACATAATTAAGTCAGAAATCATTAGGGCCTTTATGACAGCTCTACAGCACTAAAAGTCAAGGTTTCCACTATAAAACTTCTTCTTCATGCATGTAAAAATTAGCTGTCAGAATTATTTCGAGGTTCAAATATGTCTCATAAGCTCTTCACCTTCAAGCAAATTAAACTGAAGTGCCCAATCATTTTTAAATGGCACATGCAGTAAGTTCTAGGGGGGTTGCAGTCTGGTACAATTCTGAATATTCAACCTTTTATCTTGAACTTCAGCAATTAAGGTTTCCTTAGCAGCAGTAGCTTCTTCACCCTCTCCAACTCTGTGCTCACAATTTTCTCATTCTCTACAATTATGGCAAAGGCTGCATTCAAAATTAAGGCACATAAGCTACACATGCAGGCATTAATGTTTAGAAAAACAAAGGCAGTTTCATCACTGGTTATTGGAATTTTAGTGGCTTGAAACAGAGGAAACTGAGTCCAAGTCTCCAGAACACCAGTCACTGTACAGAGAGCAAATAAAATCACCAAAGAGCTCCCAGCCTAGACACCTGACAAACCAGATTTTTAAAATCCATACATTTATGGTCTTTAGTTATTCTGGTCCCTCTATGCACAGAGGTACTCCTTTTAAAAAATATTTCAAAAAACAAGTGCCTATCAATGCTATAAATAACCTCAGTCTTGCTAGGGCTTGTCTCTGAGAAACTATGTACAATCAGGATTATTTTATTTATTTATGATTTAAGAAAAATAAATCCAAATGTGTTATTCCATATTTCTCAGGTGCGCAAGACATGCTAGATAGCTCACCTAACAAAATTAAATATTAAAATATTCCCACTGTTAAATATAAATAATGAAAAATTTAAGAAAGGAGCTAAGTTACACTATTACAAATGCAGAACAACTTTGGAAAATTCAGGAAAATGAGTGCCTATTAGGAAACCTGAAAAAATGTTTAAACCTGCTCTGAAAGAGGACTTAATTCGTTAAATAATTAGTTATACATCTAGACTGTCACAAGGGAAGTTGCAAACTGGAAGGGCTCCCTTTCAGTGGAAAAACCCGGGAAAACAATTCAGGAGCATTTAAAAAGGACACAATTTGCCTTAGTTCATCGTGTAGCTTAATCTTCCTCTAAGAAACACAGATCCACTTTCATGACTGTCAACATACTGCTGAAATGATACTTATAATTAATTTTAATTCAAAATTATTTTTATTAGGTATTTTTTGAGATCTTTCTGACTGGAACCATAGTAATTTACTGAATTACTAAATTACTGAAGTGCTGAATCTATATTTAGTCAACTAGTTCCTTCTGCTCAGATCTGCTAATATAAGATGAGAAAAATTTCACATGATATTCATGGAAAAACTAATTTAATGTATTTGATAATTGCTTTAAAGAAGCGTCTAAACAGCATTAGCTCAGACTTTTTGATTCCCAGTGCATGATAATATTCATGCAATAATTCACACCTGTCTTTTGTTTAGATTTTTTGTTCTTTTTTAAGAAAAAATAAAATACAGATATGAGTTTGATTAAATCAAAACATTATTATAGAACACACACTCGGAAAGGCAAATTGAATACCATCAAGGAACTTTTCTTGTCTTCATTCCATCTTCACTTTCTCTAAATAATTAAGCCTTCTCTGAAAATTCAGACTTTCAGCTAAAGAGATAACTATTTTGTGATTCTGTACTTTAATATTTGCATCTATTCAAGGCTGGTGAGAGACAATATTTCCAGTGGGTATGAAATTCATCTGGTAAACAGGGAAAAGAACTGAAAACATTGTTACATTGCCTTCAAGATCAAACCAGGACCTCTCTACAGAGCTTTCCTCCATTTCATAAAATCAGAGCCACATTATTACTTCTGAGCAAGTGTTCACTGTAATTTTTCAAATCTAGTAGAATGTGGTCTCTCTCAAAGCTAGTGTTCAAATAATGATGTAAGTAAAAAACATTTGATTTTTCTCTATCCTCACATATTCCCAGGGTGGTTCAAACACTGTCTCAAACCTGTGCTAACAGAGATCCATCAGCTCCCTCTCATCTGTAATAACAACAAAACAATCTTGAGCACACACAAATGTTTTCAAGGTTTCAAACACTGGTGTGGGCGAAATAAAATAAGAGCTTTTCTGGCCAACTTTAATGGCAAACTTTACAGCATTCACAGCTGAGGAGAAGTAAATACATTGTAACACAAAAAAAAAGCATGAAGACATCTTCTAGCTATCTGGCAAGGAACACTAATTCTCTATCAAGTCATGTCTTTCAAGGATTGCAAACAGTACTGCAATATACTTTTGATGCTTCTGGAATAGCTGGCCCTTCAATTCTTTCTAAGGTCACACTTTTTCTTTTAACTTATCTTTTTAGTAGTTTTATGAGGTACTATTTACATTGTGTATCACAATCTGGCATAAAAAAACCTGAAACTATTTGTGTATGGCTACAGGAAACCTTATTGCAATTATTGCCATCCCTCTATGTATGAAATTGCTTTCCTCTCATCCTGGAAAAAGAAACTATTCTTCCTTTGGGGTAATAGATCTTTAGTTACTGATGGAATATCACCATTCTTGTCCCAAAGTCACTCTTCATGAGTGGCACAACAGCACATAACAAGTATTTAACACTCATCTTTAGATAAATCTGTTTTCTACTTCTGCTGAACTGAGTCACATAATATAATGCAGCCAGCAACCAGTATGTAACACACAATAAATAAAAGGTGTTAAAATGTCCTTATGCACCAGGAGATTCAGCATATAACTAATGCTGAAGTTGATTCTTTTGGGGTAGACTGGGTTATTCAATAACCAAAATTCCGCACAAACATTCTGAATTCTTTGGAGGGTAATATTAATTTGGAGCAAGCGTGTAAAGAAACCATTAAAGAATATCCTCCTATGCTAACAGGTGGTACAGGAATGCCAGCTGCTCTTGTCTAAGAGGATGCAAACAGGACCAAATCTCAAAGAGATTCAGCTGCTTTGGAGAAACCAAACACATGAGCAAAGGAGGGTCACATGAAGTCAGAAGATGCTGGTGCCATCACAGCCTTTGCTGGGACAGGCGTGCCCAGCTCAGCTGAGATGCCCTGGGAGAACCCTGGGGTTTTCCTGAGGCAGTGAGGAAAGGCAGCCAAGCAGCAAGGCATTTCGATCTGGTACATACAATTCCACAGTCCTGCTGGAAAAATTCCAACATTCCACCAAAGCCGTCTGGGAAAAGACCAGTTTTGCCAAGGCTGGGCAGGCAGAGAGCCCAGCTGGGCAAAGAGGAACCTTCCACCAATGAGACCCAGAGCTCTGGAGCACCAGGGCACCTTGGGGAGCCTCTGGCAGGACCTCGCAGCTTCCTTAGCAAGGCAGGGCCAGCACTGTGCAGGAATGTCACTGAAGAGTTTCTCACTTACCTAATTTGATATAGGATAATTTGATCTTTAATGTCAGTCTTAATTACGTTAACTGAGGGGAAGGGATCCAACCCTACCAACAACATTTAATCCTGGTATGACTCATCCTGATCCGATTAACTGTTTCCCACACAGAGAAACCTTTTTAATGTCAAGACACACTGAGTCAGGAGGAAATGAGAGAGACAGAAGGGAGACCCAGCCCTCCATGAACCTCATTCCTCCTCAGGAATCTGTGATCTGTACTCAGCTGCTGAGGCGGCAGTGCTGGCAAAAAATGCAAAAAGGGAGTTAGACTAATCCAGGCAGGATGCAACAAAAGCATGTAAAACCCATTTCCAAATCCACAAGACTAAAGGAGGATTTAATTTATTTAGCTTTGTATTTCTAGAATAATACCAAATGATTCTTGTTTTAACAGACTGTGCTTCTTAAAAAACAAACACACACAAAAAAAAAGTTTTGCTAGCAAAGAGCTGCAAATCCCAGATAATGCCCAGCCTGTTCACAGTGCCATGAACAGCTCCCTGTGCCTTCCAGGAGCTCTGTGACAGCACCCGGCTCCACCCCAGCTCCTGCAGCCACCAGAGCCCAAATCCTCTGGTTTAGTTCAGTTTGTTAATCAGGACAGACTATTAATATCAAGCCCACTCAGACAACTTAGCACAAACAGCTCAAGAAGAAAGGGGGAAAAAAAAATTAATTAATTAATTATTAATTAATTCAAAAAGTTAGTTACAAATTTTATTCATCTTGGTATTCTTCAATACAAGCTATGAAAAGACTGATGAAACACAGAGATCGGGGGAAGAAAAAAGAAAGAAATCCCAAATCATCTCACCTCACCTTTTCTATGCCGCAGACATATTTTGCTTTGTGTTGAACCCTATGACAGTTTGGCTAAAGACCATCCAACAACAGAAGAAAGCCATAAAGGAATTGGTTGCATTCATCAGTTTTTCTGTGCTGTGTACTTTTACTTGTAATTTAATGCTGGGTTTTTCCCCAGGTATCTATTTTTATGTGGCAATACTGCTGCACTGTAATCAACTAACTTCATCTTACATTCTCTATAATACTTATGTCAATATGAACAACATAAGCCCCCCAAGATATATTTATATATAGGGACTGCGTCTTTAATAACTCTCTGGGCATTTATAATACAGCCATCATGGTACTTTGAGTTTCTACCACCTCAAAGGAACTATGAACACATGAAGTACTTCTGGTCCTAGGATTAGAAGGCAATCAGGCTTTAGCCACGGCCACAGGGAGAAGTGCCAAGCACTGGAATATATGACAGCTTTGAGAAGTGCTGTGTAAAGGACAGAACTTCAGCTATAATGCAAAATTACATCTATGCATGCACATAGGCACAAAACCCCATATAGAAATGGACAGCTATACAAATAAATACGTTTCTGTCTGTAGGAAACAGCCTTTACTTTTTTTTTTTTTTTTTTTTTTTTTTTTTTTTTTTTTGTTAGAGGGTTTAATTTTCTTAAATAGTTTCCAGAAATATTAGTAAAGAAAACCAGGCATTATAACACAGAAGAAAACCATTTGTATATTTTAGGTCACTATTTGCACTGCTAGCAACACAGCAGCAGGTTCCATTTGCCTTGCACTAAGCATGTTATGAATAATTCAGATCCTTGTTTCGTTCCCTAAATAGTTGACAGGGAACAGAAACTTTGTTCATGACCTGTATGGCCTTTTTTGAAGCCTGTCTATTTATTTAATAATGCACATCACAAGGCCCATCACCCAGGCTGGCATTTATTAAAAATAAAAGCATTCAATAATGATTACTAACAAATGGCCATGAAACAAGTGACTTTCCAGAGCTACCACCTTTTTACTCACAAATAGCACTCAACCAACTATTTCAATAATTAAATGCTCTCAATCTGCACTGCACCAGCCCTGGCTCACGTAGCCTTGGACAGAAAACAGATTCCAGAAGCACTGGGAACACCTTCCAGCCTGGCCACAATTGTAACTGTAAATATCTGAATTCTCTGCTAAAGACCGGCGGCCCTGCTGGAACAAATCAAACAATATCCATCAAAGGCACACTGACATTTGCGTGGAGCCCTTATACATTCTTAACTACTGATCTTTCTTCTCACTGCCTCACCTGTCCAAATTTTGATCAAGTCTTGGGCTTCAGTTAGTCACCTGAAGCAGCAGCAATATGTGATATTGCCTGGAGCATCCACCAGTCCTGGACTGCTGAGTCAAGGTAATGTGCCTCAGAATCTGGCCATTTCATTGATTCTGTATTACAACAGAGGATTACTGCTGGGGTCTGCAGCCAACTTCCACAGGAAAGGCATTCTAAAACACTTTGTTACTCTAGACCCAGATCTCAGTAAAATACTACAATTTTTCCAAACTCCTTCCTGTAGAGCTTTCCCAAATTTCCTGGAGAGAAGTCAATCTGTGATGGGGTCCTGATCCTGCCAGCAATGGTGACCTTTCTCCTCAAGCCTCTCACAACCCACTTAATTAGCCAGATGGCTAATGAAGATTGAGCATCCATTAAATAAAGTAAAACAAATAAGATCTTAAAGTGTTATTTGTAATGCTCATTTTTGTTTCTGTTAACTTCTCTACTCTGTTAAGTAACAAATTTTCACAAAAGAGGAAGACATAAAGTTGGTCAAGGACCAAACATTGCTTTGTGGGGAAATGGCAGCACACACCCCCCAAGTTCTCCAAACAGGAACAAAAATAATGAGGTCTACAAGAAAAAAGATTTCCAAACAATTTTGCTTCTGAGCTATTCAAACACTCTATTTTGATAGTGACATTTCAATTCACTTTTTAAGTTTTATGTTCCCCTAAAAAGAAAAAAAAAGAATGGAAAGAGAAAATTCCATCTTACTGAAAAATTACAGCCTTTTCAGCCTTGAAGAAATAGTCATAAACCACACACAGTATGAGTCGGTATTTTAACTTGGATAGGAACATATGTAAATTTGTGGCAACTGGATGTGTCCAAAGGAAACATCAGCTTACATGAAGGATGAGACTTGAAAATGTGTATTTAAAGATTACCCATTACTGAGACTGAGATAAATCAGACATACACAAAGAGCAGGAGGTGTTATTTAACTTCTTGTCCACAAAAAGCACTCTAGAAATTAAAAAAAACCAACTTGTTTAATTTTGAAAAGTCTTACACTCCACAAGTTCCAATATTGCCAGGGAAAGCCCCAGCATTTCAATGCAATCCATATTTGTTTCATTCCAGAAACTCATCAGCTTTCAAAGAGAATTGAATTGAGAATAGAAGCCCCTTAATGGAAGACTACTGCAGAATACCACCATTAAAATTGATTATTATTCAGACAATATCAATTTCATTATCCCTGATCGATCTTGAGCAATGTTCCCCAGCAACCTTCATTTACAAATGCTGCATGAACAGTAACTTAATACAGTAAAATAAATTGCAGTTAGTTAAATTCAGCAACAGTCTGACTTATCAGGCTTCCAGCAAATACCTGTCATAGGTGCTGATGATAGGGAGCTGCATGTCAAAGCACCACCAAGAAGGGCTGAGAAAACTCCTTCCCCTCAGGGCTTTGTTAATTTGATTTATGTGTACAGGCAGGAAACTAATTGCTTATTGTTGCAGTGACTACCATGGAACTGCAGATTGCACTGAAAGGCTGGATCTCAGGAGTATCCATGGACTTCAGTTTTACACCATGCTGATGAGAGCTGCATCCTGAACAGGGATATGCCACTGCTTGGTGCTCCAGAAATTTTAGGGAATCTTTGCAATGTCTCCTGCCACTTTGCAATTTTCCTCTGAGAAAAATCTACCCTCTGAGCACACTGTAACGCTGGGAAATTCAGAGCAGAGACAGCAGAAACTCCTGCAGTTGTTCAGGCAATTAGGAGACAGTCTGTGTGTCACTAATTAAATTGTTAAGAGTGTCTGTTCAGTCAGGTTTGTTCCTCAGTATTGTTATCAGTTCATCGACCAAAATCAGCCAAAGTTCATCAGCCAAAATTGCTGATTCTTCTTGTACTGAGTTGCAAGGACTGGACAGTGAAGGACAACTTTGTCCAATTTCTTCACTATATGGTATTTATCAAATGGAAGCACATGACCTACAAGGAAAACTGGTTGTCATCTCAGCAGGCTGTGTGTGGTTTTTTTCCTTCAGGTTCTTACCGTTAGGAAAAATGTGGTTTGGTTAAATCTATAAAAATGATAAATGGCAACATAAATAACTCTAGCTTCTAAATACTGCCTTTCAGCCAGCGTTAGTGTCAGAGCTGCTCAGAAATCTCTAGTCAAGTATTTCTGCTTTTCAGGTAAAGTACAGAGCCTGTCACTCACCAAAAATTTCTTCAAATGGATGGATTTTTAAAATCCATAGATGTTTCACCATCCATTCCAGTTTGTCTCTGAAACAGAAATGATCCCGTGAAAACCTAAGCTTTTCAAACAGCACCAGACACCTACAGGCAAAGGGGAGAGCAAGATGTCCTGGGGCAGCCCAGACAGAAGGATTGAAGGCATCATCCTCAATCCCTCTGTTACCCCAAACTGGCAGAAATGTGGAATGCCAGACCTTGAAAAAGAAAATTACTCCCTCAGCCACCACGCTGGCACAGCTCATTTTATCATCTATTAGGGAAAGTAGCACTTGTCACCATTCAGAATTGCTGTTCTAATTGGGATTAAATTGCCCCACACTTTAAGCAGTGATGGTAGAGAAGCAGACAGCTAACGGCCATGGAAATTGGTTCTCTAAACCCTAGCCACACTCCTCTTATGAGGACTGTGAGGCAATTCCAGCAAGGTAATCTTTAACTTAAAAATAAGTAAGATTACGCAATTCAAAAATGAGTGATCAGAGCAAAATTCATTTATATTTTATAGCCTGTAAAAAAACGGTGTCACTTTTTCATGGAAAACACGAGGCACTGTACGGCAGCAAGACTAAAGCCATTCATCTAGGCTGTGACAGACAGTAAATTTATCAAGGGACTTATTACTTATTATGCTGATGTGGCATAATATAGTTTATTGATTCTGATTCATTAACATATCGCACTTATTGCTTAGGAAATCAAACATGCATTGCTTAGGAAACTTAATTTAAGGCAACACTATGTACTTAAATTACAAAGGATACAGTTATGATACAAAAAATCAGATTTTACTGTAAATGATTTCCCAAATCAAACATCTAAAAATTGATATATTTTTATGGTTATCATTAAAAAAAAAAAACAACTGAAAAGAAAAATTGTTCTCCTTGAAACACATGGTGGACTTGAAACATATCCTTTCCATGGTAAGCAAACCATAACCTAAGACATTTCTTCAACGAAGAAAAGGAATATTATAAGCATATGCTGCAGCTGACCCTAACAGAATCAAACTTACACATCCTTCTCATGTATTGTATCAATATAATGCATCCTTTTTTTATCTAAAGAAAAAGAAACAAAAAGAAACAAAATGAAACCAAGGAAAGCTATAAAACAGACAAGCCTTTCTGTTAACACCTCTGAAGTACAGATATAACCTATTTTTTGGTTGAAAAGGAAATCATATTTGACATAAGTGGGTATCTGAAGCCTAAATTTATCAAGTGTCTGTTCCAGAGATAGGACTTGGGTCACACAGGGCATCTTTCTTCCACAAAAGACACCTCCCCATGTTCCCAGAGCCATTCTTCAGTGGGGAGGTGGCAGGGGGACAAGCAGGAACTTTCCGTTGTTTGATATTACTCTTATCTCCTTTCAAAAGGGGCTTTGTACTTATAAATACACATTCAAAATTATCATGTGAATGAAGAGAATCCCAAGTGATTCCGCAGTGGGAATGAAATAGATGTAGGGAGCTCGTTCAGCTCCTGGTTACCTGGGAATAAGCCAACATCCATTTCCGAAGATGAAGCAGGCCCGGCTTCAGACCCAGCCTAACTAGATTTAATACTTGCATTTTTGATAGCAACAAAATACCTGAAACTGATACCCAGGAAGAAACAGGATGAGTTCCCACTGAGATTTGCTTTTTGCAATGCTATTTTCAGCTTCTGGTGTGACAAACCCCAAAATTTGTGTACAGGGGACAAAACTGATGATGAGTGAAGTGGGCAGGGGCTTAGGCCAGCAGAGTGCTCCCAGAAGCCATGGAGAGGTCAGGTAGAGCTATTAATTAACAGCAGCTGTTAACAGCAGTGGGCACTAAATGGTCTTTACCCAGGGAAGCAGTCACCAAGAGCACTCCTTTCCTCTGGGAGGGACAAAGGCAATTCACCAAGCACCAGCCTGTAAATTTCATTCCATTCAAATTTCCAAAACTCCAATTCTCCTCGAAGTTCCAGGCTCTCTTTGCTCCTCAGGTGTGTATTTCACAGGCTTTACCTGAGAAAAAGATCTGAAGCCCCAAGGATTTAACATTACTGATTACAACTGACCAGGGAACAAGAAACACTTGGATATAGAAGCTTCTTACTTCACTTTGAGAAAAAAAAAAAAAACAAGTAAAAGTCCTTTTCTCACTGTCACTTTTGTTCCTTGGCCATGACCCGCAGGAGAGAAGCTGCTGCCTGTTCTCCCAAAGCCCTTTGAAGAATTAAGTTGAAGTTATGGATGGCAGCAGGCACCAGTGACAAATCAATTCTTGCCAGAGATGGATTTGGGAGATTCTGCAGGTGATATTACCAGCTGGAATAAGGAACAGATACACCTCTAAAGGACAGTTAGTTACAACTGGATGTATTATGAAGGGATTTAAGCCTTCCTATTGCTCGAGGGGGGAATAAAAATGATAGTGAAGGAAGAAGCATTTGAGTGAGAACACACAGGATGAAAAGCAGAGCTGAAATGTAGGAGCTTATCTGTAGACCGGCTGGAGAGCAAAGCAAAGATTCTTCTCTCCGTGCCCCCATCCCAGTTTTAATCACAGGAAGATGTATCTAAAACAACCTGTGGATCTGATAATAACCAAGCTGTACAATTTTGGAAAGTAATTATTGAGTAAAGCTCGATAAGGCTACAAGAATTTTAAAAACACGAGAGCAATTAGCTAATTTGATAAATAAGGCACTGCCTGTTTCTTTTATTCTTACTATTCAACATGAATCTTTGTTCATTCATTTAATTTACAGAAGCCAATCCTAAAATTACAACCTCCTAAAAAACTGTGATAGCCCCACATTTTCCAAATAAAATATGATTGTTTCATTTTTATTTGGTTTTGGAGCAATAAAACTGAAATAACTTTATACATATCCTACAGAGCAGGACAGAAAAAACAGCTGAATTCTCACAAGCACTTAAGTGACAGTAGAAATCTGAATATCATTTTAGAAAGTAGATTTAACAAGTCAGATCTCATTGAAAATTATGCATATTTTCATTGCAAATTCACGTTTGAGAATTCAGCAGCATGCTGCTTACCGAAAGTGGCAGTGGGTGTTTCTGTATTTTTGAAGGTCTGCCTCTCACGACCTTCAGTATTTACTATAAACTGTAGAGACTACAGATCTAAATGCATTCATCCCTTTGGAGGGCAGGGCCCTTCCCAGTTAATGGTGGTATTTTGGAGCTGCAGACATTCCTCAGGGAGCATGGCTCAAGGCACAGGTCATACTCTCCAGCCGTGCCCTCCTGACACGCTCTCCAGGACTCCAGAACCCAACACCTGTCCCAGGAGAAAACCTGCTTTCTGCCTGTCAACTTTACCATCTTTATCCATCTTTCCAGCCCTGGTAAGTTCTGCTGGTTATGGATATAAATGTAAGCAGTGCCCAAAGTATTCTGTGTTTCAACTTCTACCCCTTTGGGATGTGGGATTTATGCCCTTTTCATACTCACCCTGAAGGCCTCTAGAGCCAAGTTACACCAACTTGAACTTAAATTTTCTCACATATCTTCCAGAACAAAACTGTGAAAAGTTATATTCATGGCACAAACAGATATAATTACTGGATTCCTATCAGCCCAGTGATGCTTGCAGAAGCATGAGTGATTTTACCAGATCTGGATCTGCCTATACTGTGAAGCAGATTGTTTCTGTTCAAAAATATATATCTGAACAAATGTAGTATTCACACTCCTGAATTGTTTCATTTACTGACTGAATCCTATTAACAATACTGTTCCTTTTTTTTCTTTTTTGTCGTCTTAAAGTGCAGGGTGTTAGATGAGGAAAAACTCTTCATTATTCTTGTGGCAATTACTTTTCCCCTTCAGCACCTCTGACAACTCATCCTGAAACCTCTGAAACATCAGGAATGAACTGATTTCTACCTTTTATTGTCAACAATGCAAGCACCTCCCTTCAGGGGGTGGGCAGAGGTGTTCAAAAAGGCTCACAGAGATAATATTGACTTAGGATGTACCATTGATTAAGCAACTTAGCCAAAACCAGTAATTACAACTGTGCTAAATTGCACAGAAATTCTGTAGCATCCCCATCTCACGGGAAACAAGGTGCAAAGTTGAAGGAATAAAAGCCAACACACCGAGTTTTCTTAGCTAATGATTTCTAGTATGTCTGCTAGAGAGGAGAAAAAAAAGTCCTTTCCATGGAGCAGGGTGATGTAGACAGCCAGGATGGGACTGACAAAAGAGAAGCTCACTAGGAGCCTCCAATGGAGAAGCCACAGGAACACCTGAATATCCAATTCAGCAACCTATGAACACAAACTGCAGATATCCTACACCAGCACAGATTGTTTAGGTTGGAAAACACCTCTAAGATTGAGACCAACCATTTCGCCAGCACTGCTGAGTTACTAGATGACTAAACCATGTCCCTAAATGCCACATCTACACATCCTTTAAATCCCTCCAGGGATGAGGACTCAACCACTTCCACTCCTACCAGGGATTGGTAGACAGGCTTCATTCAACTCATAGAATCCAGTCCAAATCCAAACAAAACCAACACAAGTTCCCTGGAGCACTTCTGCCTTCTCTTTAGAAGTGCAAAGGGTCAAATCCTCAAAGCTTGATCTGACTACATGCAGATTTCAGACAGGAAGCTCCCACCCCAGACCTCCAAGCACATTAAGGTGATGTCTGCTCCAGCACTATGACTGGCATCTCTGTGTCTCTTAAACAGGATTTTTTTCCTCCTAATTCCTTTACAGGACTGTTAGCAAACTCCCATATCATCTGAACCTGATCTAAGGAGTAAACAATGAAAATTAAATTAATGTCATGCTCAGTAGCATTTAGAAATTGCAAGCTAAGCAGCTGCCACTTACTCCTAGTAACTCAAAGTACTTTACTGAAGGAAGTTTTCCAATAACATATATTGGTTTTGTCAGGTTTGGACTTCTTTTTCTTTTTTTTTTTCCCTACCAACATATGTTGCATGTTCTGTACTGGTAGTCCTATCCTACACACAACCCAGGTTTCATTGCAGTCACTCTGACTCCTGCCAAACAGATGTTGAGGGAAAGCAACTGAACACAACATGCAATAAAAACTGTCTCAGACCAAAATGCTGGGTTAGAAAAAACCTTGTGGGTAACGTAGTGTACTAAAAGCATTGATTATGTATTTATATACAGAATTGATAGGGAGCTGAATTAATGTTCAACTGCTTTTATTGAAATCATGCTATTAAATAGAAAAAAACACCCAAAAATATTAAGAATTATGTTATAGGATGGCAACTACCAAAGATTTTAAGTGTCAAAGTATTTATATAATTAATTTTACCTAAAATCCAGATTCTCACTAGCATCCTAATAGCAAGCTGGAATCATTTGACATGCAATGAAGGGGTTGAAAAAGGATGGTTTTAAACCACCCTTTGAAATAACAGAATGGCAAGTGATTCCCAGTCCCCAGACACAAAGTACTGAAGTATTATCCTGAGTCTGACAGACATGTCAGCAATTTGCTGTAATTTGTGTAATACCCAATCCTAGGGCTTAGTTTACTCCAAAACTTTGCTTGTAAGGAAACCTAATGGGAGAATTCAGTTTAATTTACCCTCTGAAAGACAAAGAAATTATCTTTTTACATTAAAAACCAACATTTTTCATGATCTATACCCTTTCCCATTATGAATATAATTAATTTGTATGAAGTAAAATCAGTAAACTGACATGAAACCTTTCATATTTACTTTTTTCTCTTGGATTTAGTAACAGTGTTGGCTCAAAACATGGTATTACCCACTACAGGATTTAAGACTTGGCTTAGCAAATATAATAAAAGAAATATTGTTAGAAACACTCCTGTGGTACTTCAGATGTATTTCTGATCTACTCAGTAACACACCTCTTTGGATGACCATGACAAGAATCTTTTCTAACTTCAGGTATGGCAGTTCTGCTTCTGATCTGATACTGATCAAAAAAATCTGCAATGCATTACCTTTAAGATGAAAAAGGAACTTTACATTCCAGAAGCCAACAATTAGCTCATCTCCCTTCCCCATACAGAAGCAACTTTCAAAAGTTGGCAGGAAAACCTATTTTCTTCCTCGGTCACTGCTACAGAAAAGTGATTATACTCTGATACAAACATGTTATATAGACTGTCAAAGCAGTGAAAGGATTCCACATTAAAAAAAGAGAAAAATCAAACCCAGGTATTTTACAAAAAATTACATTCTTAAAACAGGTAATAAAGAATTAAAAAAAAAAAAAAAAAAAAAAAAATCACTATCTTTCAGAGCGCAAAGGTCAATTTTCCATCTTAAACCCATAGAGAACATAGGTTTAATTTACCACATAGAGAAAAAACACCAGTTAGAGTTCACTTTTCTGCCAAAAATCAGATAGGGATTTCTTAAAGCACCAAATATAACAAAACATCATATCCACCTTGCTTTTCAATAGTGTTATTTGGCAGTCAGCTGGATCTAGGACAGCTGTTCTATTGTCTGTATTCCAATTCAATTGGAATTATCTGTGTTTTTCAATTCATTTACATTAAAGATAATAATATATTTAGAACATTATTAAAGCAAAACCTATTATGATTAGCACAAATCTGCATTATTATAAAATGAATTTTGTATATGCTCATGAAAATCTCCCAAGTGTCATGATAAAACTGAACATAATAAAAAAAAGTCAAGGTTTGTCAATAAGATTCCACATTAAAAAAAAAATCAGGTGAAGACTTAACAGTGGCACCTGAGAGCATTGAGATGAAAAACCTGCCAAGGTACGTACCTGTAAATCCGTTGAATATTTTCAGCTTTGATTTCCTGGAGAATTTCATGGTAGATATGAGGATTATTTGGTTCTTGAGATGTTGGGGGAGAAGGGCATTTCTTGCGTGCATAATATCCTATCACAATTCCAAAAATAAATAAAATCAAAGCAGTGCAAAATACTTTCAGTATCCGAAAAAAGCTGCAGCGGTTGCTCTTTGGTGCCTGTCTCGTGTAGTGGGAGATGTAGTCGGGGTCTTCCTGAAGCCTCTGGAATCTTCCCTTTGGAGAAGAGGAAGGCTGGATGGGCTCCAGGTCAAGGTCAGGGCTCTGTGAGTTCCCCAGCTGGTGCTGGGCTGCACTGTCCAGTCGGAAATGGTCAAAGCCAGGCTCCTCCAGCTCTTTTTCCATGTCCCATTCCAGTTCCAACGCTGTGGCTTGGAGCTCATCGTTGTCAAGGTATGGAGAGTGCCCCTGTGCTCTCTGGTCTGCATTCACTTTGTGATAGGCCATCTTTTTATCTATTAAAACAAAATTTAAACCCTAAATGTTTGTTTCTATATGCACACAAACACAATTTATTTATTCTTTGTAAACCTGAGAGAACAAAACAGACAATAAAGCCCAGAAACTGGGTTCTCAGTATTTCACTCTCCCCATTTCCATTGTCCTGTCTTTTGGAGGATCAGCAGTCCCACAAACTTCATCATGGGAAATAAATTGTAAGAATATGAATAAAAGTGCCAATGGCAAACCACTGAAATAATCCAATTATTTTGTCAGTCCTCGAGATAATATTAAAAAATTGAGTGAAGGCTCAGAGTTTCCAAAACAATTATTTGTTACCTGAAAGTAATTTTAAAGCTTAACAACTCTGTGCAACAATTTCATTTCACACACCATACAAAATAATGTTGCTAAAATAAAGTTGAAAAGCTGGAAATAATATGAATTGCCTCATCTGATTCTAACCACAAGGAAATGATAAATTAAAAAAGAAACTTCAGGGTGACACTGTACTTACATATCAATAAAAGGCTTCCATTTCAATGGAGCCTTCTATTATTTATAGGTATTTTAAATGCATAGTTCCTGAATGACTGATGAATTTACTTAGAAATTGTCCCAGCTGTTTTGCTCCACTTATTTTTTCCCATTTTAATGAATCAAAAGCACTGCCAGGTGAGTATTTGTAACAAAATCATTCCTTTAATAGCAAAGCATAACTGTAGCACTTCTAGATATTTCTATGGAAGTAGAAGCCCTCTAAAGGGAACTGTGACCTGCAGTACAAACACTCAAAGTCAATTTTCAACAAATCATTTTTGACAGACTGCAACAACAGGGTGCCTTTTCCCCCACACTCTGAAAATAGGCATTCCAACACATAAGCATCTGTAATTTAGGGCTTTTCAAATATCAGACTCAGTTCTCAATTAGAATAAAACGAAGATAAAGATATGAAACCTCTCAGTGATGAACACTAGACTGACACTTACAACACTGCATTATCACTCCATTTTTATGTTTTAAGGCATTTTCACTCTCCAAGACTCACCTCCAAATAACATTATCACATAATGGAAGAACCCACTGTAATGGCAAAGTGGAATTCAGCTTTTTGAAGCTCTCTGAAGAGAGCTAACCACTTGCAAGCTCCAATATAATGAAACTGCCTATTGTCCCCTGAAAGGCTATCTGCCTCTATACAATACCAATTTACAGTTCCTATCTTCCCCCTGCAGCCATATAAATATCTCTCCCCTATAACTGTCAGACAGCCTGGGAACAGTCAAGAGAGCCCACAGGATCCCAGTCACCATTCCAGTCCCTTTGCAAATCAATTCTCCCCCTGCAGTCCAAACTCTTCCATATGCAGTGGGAGCAGCAGAGTTTAGAGTGAGCTGAACTAAAGCCTCTTAAATTAGTGTGAAAGCCTGCATTATTTATTTAAATAACAACTGCAAATTTAGTCTTTAAATTCCAGCAGATTCCACAAATGGCTGCAAAGTCAAGCAGCTATGAAGCTGCTGTGGCTGCCCTCGGTGGACTTCTGCTAGCCCAGCCCTCAGGCTTGTGAAGGTTCCTCTGAACTTCAGCACCACAGTCCTCATGGTTGTGAATCACCTTGAGATATTCCAAGGGAGCACTCTGCCTCTCCATTCAGGTCGTTCAGGAAGATATTTAACAATGCCAGCCCCAGAAGTGTTGCCTGCTACACTGAGCTTCCTGCCAAGCACCAACTGGACATCCAACCATGCATTTATATTCCTTGGAAAATTGAGATAATTCATTTCAAGCTATTCATCTGCCCTTTCGCTCTATCTCCTCTTCTGTTAGTGGAAGGACTAATTTGCAAACCATCAGTGACAGAGATCACTGCTAGTTTATATCAACTGCCCAACAACCTCATCTTTCCAACTCCATATTGCTTTCTGTTAGAAAAAGGCTGATGTTTTGTCCTTTAAAGCAAAGCAAATCGTCACGGCATTTCATAAGCACATAATTTTGGCTCTAGAATTCCTGAAGTCATTTAACAAACTGTTTTAGCCAAATAAGTAAACCCTTGGCAGATTACTACAGTACTAGCCATGAACCAGAATTAAGGCAGTTTTTCCTGTGGAGTTTCATGGCAAATATTAATGTTGCTGAGCTTATAAACATTGACTATTGCCTATCTGTGGCAGTTAAGCTTCCCCTGTATTTATGCTATTAAAAAAAGTGTGCTATTGTTCAATGGAGTGTATTAAAAAAGGTTATTTAAATCTACATATAAATGCATAATAAAAATTAATATGAAATTTCTTGAAATGGTTATTAATATAGTTATTATGCAGATGAATACCAACCCCATTCCACAGCATAGCATCTCAGATATTCAGCTTTCATTCAAAGCCCAAAATCAGTTTCCCCAATTGAGGAAAAAAAAAAAACAAACAAACAAAAAAAAAAAACAGCCAAAAACAAGTAAGCAGCTAAATGACCTAAAATAAAAAATCAATATTCAATTCAGTTTTATATTTGAGACCACTCTTTGTTGTATGGGATCTTATTAGCTACACATGTCCTTTAGTTAAAGAATGCAAAGAATGCAAGAGTAGCTGCAGTTGTTAACTTCACTTTTTCCACTAATATTTCTAAGCTCATTTTTTCCGTGTAAGGACACAGGACAACTTACCTTGAAGTATCTGAGAGCAGGGCCTGCACTGCATTCAACCATTCAAAAAATAATTTTACAAATGGGGTCTCCTGGTTCTCAAGGCACAGATCATTTGTGCAATCTGTAACACCTGTTCTATTTAGTGTTTGGTATTTTGCTGGTTAAGGAAGTAGGCATGACAAACATCATGTATTAAATGTAGTTTTGGCTTGGAATTGGAAGGAGAAAGTAACAGTGAATTGCGGAAAAAAAAAAGACAATACAGAAAAAAAATTGAAGTCAAGAAAAGATACTACAATACTCTAGTTCAGTCACCTCTATAACACAGACCATAAAATGAACATATTTTTGAAAGACATTTTTGAAAACTTCAGGAGATAGAAAATTCACCCCATCTGCCAGCAAGCAGTTTCAACATTTAATTGTTGTTAAATACATTTTTTATTATAAAGATAAAAGAGCAACTGTAAAATGCCAGAAGTCTGAATATGCACCAAGTGAGCTTTAAAGCCACTCTATAGGGACAGCAAAGGGGATCATAAACTCTGGAATACTGGACAGAGCCAAGCTGATGACCAATAAAGATGATGTACATTTCTATACTTCCACTGATTTGTGGGGAGAATGTTTATAGAGAGGTATCAAACCAAAGCTAAATATCCTTTCAATTAACAGTACACAAGAAATCAAGAGAGTCAGCTTTATCAAATCATTATTGCCTAACGAGCCCATTTCAAAACTCTCTGCCTGTACTTTGACCTTAAAAATAACACATTTACATCCTGCCTGACAGGAATATCTTGTTATGGACGACCAGAAACTTCTTTTCTTGACAACTTTCCCTTCTTTTAATCCCTTATTACCAAAGTTTTTGAAAACTATAGAATATGATCTTCATTAAAAGTCCTGCCAACGCTCAATACCACCACAACAGAAAGGTGAGTTTACATGAACATTTTATGAAACCAACAAGGAAAAAACAATACGAAGATACCACTGTAAATTGTTGGTGAGTGGTGCTGCAGTTGTTAAATGCAGCCCGTAAATAGCTGAGACAATTAGCAGGCTCCTGCACAGCAGAGTGTTAATGGGCTGCCCACAGCGAGCCCTTCTCAGGCCAGTTAGTGCTCAGCACTGAAAAGGCAAAATTCACCCAGGAATTCACTAAAGGCATTGTGGCCTCTGTACAGTCATAAATCCAAAATTCCAGGGTTGTTGGTTCATCTCATTTTGAAAGGGTCTTTCATTTTTATCTTCTTCCCAATATCTTCTATAAAGAGTGCTTTTCCTCTTAAGTACTTGTAATCTTTTTGTGCCTAGGAAAACCCTCAAAGCAGATGTAATATCACCTGTTTAAAGGGCCAACAGCTGTGCTTATCATGGAACTCAACACCCACTGCACTTGCAAAGCTTTAAAGTATGTATGACAACAAATTAGTACTTTGTTAAATGAGATGATGCCAAGTTTCAGGCCTAGACAAATGTCTTCAGAGTTATAAATCTCTGACAAAACTTGTTTGCAGAAGAGATTATGATGCCCTTGTCAACAGCAACGTCACACTACCCTGTAATTCAAAAATAATAATGTGATATTTCCATCACCGCTGCCTTAATTTTGTGCAGTAATGATTTCTCCCTTCCCTCACCTTTGGGATATGGGCTTGGCAAGCAGTTCAGTTACAGCAGGACAATTAAGTACCTTGTCACTCCAAAGAGCCACCAGATAAAAACAAATCACAGAACTCACCAGTTGTTCACATTTCACTGAAGATGAATGGAACCTGAAAGACTGAGCAGTGTTGTAGAAAAAACAGCAGAGAGATCAGACTGGAGAAAAGTCTGTAAAACACAGCTAAGTTGAATCTAAAGTTGTCTCTTCATTAGTAAGCCAGTTTTGGCACAGATGAATGATACAGAGTATTTAACCTCTTCAAAATCTCTCACTGATTTTATTATAACACAAACAGCCACGTAGACCCAGATATCATTAATATCAACACAAAGGACAACCACATGACAAGAAGAGGGGCTGTGGTGCACCTTAATTGATAAGACTTGTGCACAATGATGTCCAGCTGGAACAAGAGTTAATTTGCCTATGATCAAATGCAACCTGAGCTGTAATATCCTGGGCCATTCAGATGTACATAGGTACATGGATATATTTGCCTGCTGCCTTTTCAGAATCTCTGAATTCATGGGCCTCATAGAGAGATTGCAGGAAGCTCCTTCTTCCCCAGCAGACAAGTATCAGGTAACAAAAAGGCAGCCTTGGCTGGTCTCTAATATGCTGGGCATGTATTACTAACACAGATCTTTCCCATTCTCAGACACGTTTAGTTTGCAAATACCTATTTGCCTGAAACAAAACTCAGATATATTTACTGACCTGATAGGAGCTAACAGCATCTGTGATACATGCAGAGTCTACCGAGGAGGTTTATTAAAACTGCAGTGTAATCAGAGCAGTATAAATGGCTCTGTTATGGAGCCTGTGCATTTCTTGGGGGATGTGCTGTGCTGCTGCTTTTGCTTTGCCTCCAGGACAGCTCTTCCCTCCCATTTGGGTGGGAACAGCTCAGTTTTCTCACCGTTCACTCTTTTTGCTCACTTGCAAACATCAGGATGACAATACCAAAACAAGGAGAGAGAAGCCACGCACACACTCCAGTTTCTTAGTTCATGAATTAACCACTCATTTTTCCACTGGAATCAACACTCAGATCCTGCTATTCTTCCTTGAGAGGGGCACTGGATAGATTTCAGTGTTTCTAAAAGCAAAGAAGCAGATGGAGAATCAGGACTTCCAGGGCTGGTCAGGATGTATTGTGTATGTGCGTTTCCTCACTGTTCTTAAACTGGGTATAAGGGGAAGAAATTCTGTCCCACATCTCTGTTCATCTGCCAGGCCCCAGCCCCACCACCCAAATCCTCCTGCCCAAACCACCTCCCCACCATTTACCTTCCCAAAGCTCCTGTCCATCCCGCTCAAAGCTCTTCTTCCAAAACATCTTTTCTTTTTCCCATTTCTCCTTGTACAGACTATCTGGACACTAACCTAATATCCAGTTTGCCTGCATAGATATGTTTTTCCAACTTCAAGGATTCATCAATAATATATTTTGCATTACATTCCCCAGACGTTATAATTGCCTCTGAAAGAAATAAAATACAAAGCTTTACCAGGACAAAAGCTATTACTGGGGCATTTGCATTTAAGCTTATAGTTGAATTTGATGTGAAATAAAATCATTGTAAATGGTGTTTAACTTGAAAATGCTGACAGCAATAGCTGTACTAACAGGCCATAGCAGTTCTTAAGAAAGTTAATTTTATATGACTCATTTCTGCTTCGGAAATTTTTATGTTGCCAGTCTTTGGATTGGGCACATTTCACTTTGATATTTTTTGAACTCTTTCTTCTCTTTAATTACAGTCAATCCCATTAAAATTATTATTTAAAAATTAAGTCATTTTAACTTTGAAAATTTGGAAACTGTACACTTGCAAGCTACTGCATTGTAATAAAGTATGCTAGTGGAAGTCTGCTATACTTCAAAAGATGCAAACCAACATTGTGAAATACTGTGTGGTTTTAACCCATATCTTGGAAAGAACAAAAAACCCACAAACCAGAAAAAAACCCCACATAAAACACCACCAACAACCAACCAACCAGCCAACTAACAACAAAACAAGCAAAAGAAAACCAAAATCTAAAGGTCACTTTTATGGATGAGCTACAAACAAGAAAAACAGGAACCTGGCCTCATCACAGGCATCAACTCCATTCCTAATTTTAAACAATCACTGACAAAAACCTTGCAGTGAAAATATTAACACATTCTGGTTGGGGAAAGAAAAACACCAAACTAAACCAAACAAAAAAAGAAACCACAACCCACAAACAAGCTGATGACTCTGGACCATTTGGGATAGAATTTTATCTTAAGCTGATCCTACCTTGCTGCCCCAGCAGGGTCATCCCAAAGGACACAGCACAAGATTGCATCCAGATGGTTCTGGGGTATCTCCAGTGAAGGAGGCTCCACACCCTTTCTGGGCAATCTGTTCCAAATGCTCCAGTTCTCAGAGTTTAGGATCAATTCATCAAACTTAGCTGGTTACAGAAGACAAATCTTCCTATTAGCAATATTTCACATGGAAATCAGAGATACAGAGGAAATATGAAGCCCTAATGTCTCATGTCAAGAGTAATTTTTTGGATAAAACCAGACTTTAAATGATAGATTCAAAATACTGATAGACACACACAAAAATGTTTCTGCTGTCACCATCCTGTGCTATTCTAACTTGCTATAGAAAAATAGGTCAGTACTTGTATAAAAAAATTAAATCCTTACTTCAAGACTACATTTTCTAGATTTTTTTTTTTTCATTTCTTGCTCAGTGGGGTTTTACTCAGTTTTATCAAGTTCAACAATGACAGGGAGCCCTTAAAAATAATATATTATGGAGCTGAAGATGGCAACATTTACAATTTAGCTTTATTGGAATTTTACTATATTTTGATAGATGACAGCTTTAATGATTCTGTGCATGGTTTATGGCAGAAAACAGTAAGGCAGTAACATAATTTTCTGCTCTTTTCAACAATCTATATCCAAAGAATTCAGAAAACAAGCAAGTATACTTCATAATCATGCCAAATTTATTTTCTGGGTGAACTCTCAAATGTTAAAGCTCAAGTACACAGAGTGATGTTGCCGTGGCAACTGCTACTGCAACCCAGGATGAGCCCATGTTTCTGAAAGCACATCTTTGTCCCCTGTACACCTGCAGGGGCACACAGACACCCCAGACTCCTGTCAGGAGGCAATCGAGCTGTTCACGCATTATCAGCCCTGAGACTGCTCCTGGCGAGGCCAGGGGACATTTGCTGGAGCCAGTAGGGCTCTAAAAATCCTGCATATGATCTGTACAATGGCAGAATCATAGCCTTGGTTAGATTGGAAAAGACCTTTAAGGTCACCGAGTCCAGCCATTAACCCAGCACTGCCACGGCCACCACTACACCATGTCCCCAAGTGCCACAACTACACAGTCTTTAAATACCTCCAGGGGTGGTGACTCCACCACTGCCCTGGGCTATCAGTGAAGAAATATTTTCTTATATCCAATCTAAACCTTCTCTGGTGCAGCTTAAAGCCATTTCTTCCTGTCTCACCCCTTGTCACCTGAAAGAAGAGACCGACCCCACCTGGCTAAACTTCCTTTCAGGGAGTTGTAGAGAAGATAAGGTCTCCCCTAAGACTCTTTTTCTCCGAACAACATCACCTCCCTCAGCTGTTCTTCCTAAGCTTTGTTTACTCCTGCTTCCAGGGCTAAATAAGAAACCCTTCATTTGCCCCAAGATGTAATACTAGAAGATTTAATGCTGCTATAGCTATAGGCAGAATAGAGCAGTAATATGTTTGGTGTCCTTCGACCTTTTTTTTCCTAAATCTCCACTGAAATAAGCTGTCAAGCTTGAGAAATGTCAGAGTTTGGTCATTCGAGTCTGCCTGGAGGTGTAATTTTGCATGGTGTACAATTCCTGTGAATTTATCAGAACATGTTTTTTCACACGTAGTCAACATGGCGTGACATTCAGCATCCTGAATCCACCAATGCCTACACGCTGAAATGCGTTTATGATTTCTCTTAAAAAGAGAAAATCTGAGATATGTTAGTTCAGGTCAACAAAGGAATCTTCACTAGATTTCTGAGGATAAAATTTAAAGGAAGCACCCCTTCTTTCTGCCGTTTTGTCTGCACACCTATCTTCTGGCAGTTCTGCCACAGGTTTGAGATCTGTGATGAAGTACATCTCTATGTAAAGCTTCACATATCAGTAAGGAATGTGCTCTCAGTAGCTCTCCAGAAAAATTTCACACTTTTACTTAAACCCTTCTGGAACTAAGCCACAAAAGCAGCCAGATCTTATGCTGTTTTCAGCCAAGTCCTACCCAAATGCAACCACATCTTTGGGATAAGAGGCACAGCTGCTTAGTCCAGTTTAATCTTCAGCTTATCTTTGTGAGTCTCCCAATCATTATTTAGGGAAATATGAGGGCATTGCAGGAAATAAACTGGAGAAGTCCATTATCCTAAAATCTGAGAACTGAGGTAGTCTCAGCCTGATCTGGTCATTTTTGACACACTCAAGTTGACAGTCAAACTTCCATCTATGCACAACTTTTGGCTTGACTGCCAGTAGACTGAGCTTATTAATAGTTAGTCTATACACATATCTCAAGGAATATTTTCTTAAAAAGCAACCATAACACTTCTTGACCACTTAGAGAAGAGTGTGATACACACCTTATAATCCAAAATAAACAGATCAGTGACTGTAGAGAAAAAACTTCTCATAAACCTTCTTTATACTTGGCAAGGGTTGTGTATAGCTATTGCAGCTTAAATTGTTTATGCTGTAGAACTTTTTGATTTAGAGACATTAGCAGTTGAAGAGAAGCAAAGAGTGCATTATGACAAGAACAAAGAGGACATATTCAAGAAACATGTAGTTTAGCACACTGAGCTAAAGGAGGCTATAAACCATATAACTGATGCTTAGAGGTATTGCAGCAATTCCCTTCTAAAGTGGGAACAATGCATCAACAGAAGGGCTGATGGTTTTTGCTAATTCAGCTCTATACCATCAACTAAATGTGGGCTGATGATCCTGTAAGATGCTGGATACCCACGTCCAGATACAAACCCTGGACAAGACAGCCAGTGATGTTTGGGAACTTTCAACAAAGTAATGGTAATCGGAAAATGACAATCTGCTGACAGCAAAAAATTTTAAGTAACAAATGCTACAGGAAAGCAGCTGTGGATGACCAGTCACAGAGCATACTTTGCATACTGGCTTAATATGTATTATTGCTTCCTCTCCAATTTTCTTTAAAAAGCACCATTAATCCAAAATACACCAAGGAATAGTGCTAGGAGAAGACTAAACCTTCTGTCCCTGCTTTCAGCAATAAACCAGAACATGTCCATATTCATGTCACAGTAGAACATGTTACAGCCTCTTAAAAAGATGGAATGACACATCAATTACAACACTGGAATTAATTCTGGAAAGTTACAATGAAAAGTTGACAACTCACAAAATCATGAAAATGTTGGCTGGCAGAGACCTCACAGGGTTACCTGCTCCAACCTCCCACACAAAGCAGGACTACTGCCAAGAACAGATCAAGTCACCTCATCCTTAAGCTGATCTCATCAAGCATTCAATCAGAGCTAAAGGGTTCAATATAAACACAAATGTATGCCATTGCACTCCTTTTCTTTCCTCTGCTGCCAATACATCTGTTTCTTAGTAAAAATAACATCACTATGCAAAAAGAAAAACTCTCAGACCTGTAATATAACCAGTTGTTAAAATTCATATGGAGATTTCTACATTTTTGCTTAAAAAGAAAAAAAAAAAAAAAAAAAAAAGACAATATAGAAAAGAGACAGAATTGGAAAAAGAAATAAAAAGTCTTAACACACAGACATAGCAGCCATGGCATGAAAAATTCATTTCCATTAATGAGACGTGGTAGTCCCCAGGCCAGCGCCCTTTGTATGTGAACCATGTTAATCAGATTGTATGAGCATTTGCTGGAAACTCCTGGGACAGCAAGCAACTATAACTATAGAGCAAGCACAGCAGATTAGCAGCTTGCTAAAAACTGCTTGACTTGTAACCCTTGAAGCACAGGAATGATGCAGGTTTGCCAAATTACTGATAAATGAAGCATTTAATTTATCCGTCTCATATTTGTTGCAGCCTTTGATGCAATTTCCATATCACCAAAATGAGGACAAAACTTCCTTCTCACGGGCACCTTTATGTAAAAAAAACACAGAAGGAACATACAAATAAGATGTGTCAGCCCAGACTTGGTCACACATGCTTCTGGCACAACGCTTTGCTATCTATCCTACATCTCAAAAAAACCCTTCAGTAACTGCAGCTGGGTTGGAGTGGGATGGAAACACAAGAATTCCCTCCAGGACTCACTGCAGGAGCTCTGCAGGTTTGGAAGAGGAGTACAGCTGGATTAACAGCAAGGCCGAGCAGGACCTGGTCTTGACCAGGCAGACTTCTCCTTTTGAAGAGATCCTATTCTATGAATCCTTCATCCTGAAGCAGGAAAACCATCTGGATTTAGGCTTTCCTTCCTTCATCTGGCAGTTAATACATTTAATTGCTTCCTATCTTGGGCTTCATCTGGTGCATCTTTCCAGTGACACAAATGGAAACCTGTGCTACTTCAGACAACTTCATTTTAAAAACATTTGATTTGAGAGTTTCATGGAAATTTCAAAGTTATGAAGCTTTTTATTGATTTTATTCCCAGCCTAATTTTAATCTCAGTTACCAGCTCTCAATGTCTTTGCAGAGCCAGAAGTCAGTAACAAAAAAATAGTGTTCTCAAAAAGTCACCCTCCAACTGAAGGGAATCAATAAGCTAATTTCCAAAGAACATAACCTGGAAATATTTATGAAAATATTATCCATAACCGAATCTGAAAAGGACTCCCAAGAAACATGCTATTAGTGACTCTGAATAATACAAATTATTGAATTCTGCAAAACACTATATGAGTATTTTCTACATTATAGAGATCATTTTGATCAAAATATGAATTACAGTCCAATTGCCTGCCTTTTTTTCTACCTACAGTACTTAGACTGTCTCTGCAGGCCCCCGGGAAAATGTCTAGATCACTATAGTATGGCCCTGGTCTCTCCTGCCTTTCTTCCCTTTTGAGATAGAAATTTTAAATAAATACAGAATTAGGGGTACAGATCCTACAGATCCAGAAGAATCTGTATTTACTTTGACTTCAAGAAACGAAAATGAAATTTTTCAGTTTCCCCAGAAACATCATTCAAAACTGAACATGCTCTGCTTTACCTTACATGTTAATTATTGCTCTTAGAAATAATTATTTCTTCACTAAAAATGTACATTTTTATTAAATTTAGGGGTTTAGTGGGAGTATTTCCCTCACAAAACAACTTAATCAGCTTTATTTATACATGACCTAATTCCAAGCTCAGGAAAAAAAAAAAAAACAAAACAAAACAGAGAAGTCAGAAGATGCCCATGAGGAAGAGGATCAGGACACGCAAATCAAAAAAGCAGCAGCACTTCTTTTATCTCTACTACTTTTTCACAGGGAAATGTCTTCCACTGAGCTTCACAATATACTGTTTTTCATGATTTACATCAAGGAAAGAGGCAAATCAGTCTCTAGTGAAAAGTCACCCAAGCTCATGAAAAATTTAGTGTGACTAAATTTATAATCAAAATGAATCAAGAATCGACATTAGAAAACAGTTTGTACATTAACAGAAATTCAACACTGAAAATTTGAATGCTCTTTCTTTTCCTTTTTTTTTTTTTTCTCAACAACAAACACACAGAATTCCCTGTATTTTAGATATAGGACATACCTGTAATTTCTTTATGGATTAAGGGCATTCAGAAACACAGTGAACTATATTAAGCAAGTCTCATAGCTTTTATAATTTATTTATGAACAGGAGCATTATTAAAAATAAATGATCTTCAATAGCACTTAAAAGTAAAGCTGTTTTGAGACCAAATACTAGGCAAATGGCATGAAAATGTAAAATTCGGGAAGTCACAAAGCACTGCTCTATCACAAAATATTTATACTACCAAAATCCAGCCTGAAACGACCAGGGTTGTTGCAACACAAGCAGAATCATTACAATTGTGGAACATGTCATTGGCTATCAGGGTGTTAGCCAATTAGCTCAATTTTTCAATCTCTTTAAAAATATCAAGCTATGACTCTGCTTCACCCAGATACAAAGGCTGCAGCTGCCCTGCTGGACATCACAAAGGGCTTGGTCTGAATAAGGCCAAAAGTAGCAAGTTCCATTACACACTGTCAGACTTTTTTATAAAATTCCCAAATACAACCATTACAGGGTCATGCCCAATGCCTACCACATTCAATGTGAAGACAGCAACCCTGCAGAGACCATTGTACCACATTTGTACCTAAGTAACACATAAATGCTCCATAAATCTCTTTTGGACCTGTAATCCATATCCATTTTTCTCTTACTTTTTGATCCTGGAAATAATTAAGCCTTCAGTTAAAGCAATTGTGTTTGTATTGTGTGTGTTTCAAAACCATACTGGATTTTTACCTTCCTCTGCTAAACTTACTCCAAAATAATTGCAGAGAATACAATTATCTACCACAGTCACCATCTGGGACATGAAAGCAATCATTTTAATTATTGCCATTGTAACTTGGGACCCAAAAAGACCATTTTCTGGGCTACATATGGAGTTTATTTTTATGGATTAATGTCAAAACAGGTGGATGCAACATATAAAAAGGCAGTTGGCTAAATGCCCATAAACTTTTCTACCTAGTGCAGACTACTACAAAGAACTGGAGAACTGAATTTTATATCCAAGCTGGTTGTTAAGCTGCTGGGTGATTTCAAAAACAAAATCATCACTGTTCTAAAGCACTTTTATGTATCACTGAAGTAACTACCATTGAAGTAAAGAGATGACTTTCTCATTAGTGATGCAGATTATCAAAACCTAGTAATTCTACTGACTGTACTGGGAATTTTGTTTATGGGAAAAGGAGAATACTTCACTCTGGGCAATTTTATTTGAGTAGGTACCTATGAGGATGCACCTCTAGCATAAGCCATCAAAGTTAAAATGGATTTATCCAGCAGAGCAATCTCACAGAAAAGAGAGAAGGAGGACTGCAATCTAATTAATTTAATGAGAAACAGAAAAATAAATACATAGGGAACGAAATGCATAGACATTACCTTAAGAGTTTTTGAACATAGCACTGAAAAAAGCTACTAAAATGCCTCTGAAATAGTCTGAATCTGGTTTAGCACAGTTAAAATGACTGCAAATTCAGTAAGAAATTGGAAAACTTATGTAAGCAAAATCTTCTCAGAGCCCTATCACAATTTAAACTTCACACAGCTGAATGAAACCTGAATGGATTCTCATTTAAAGAGCCCATCAAACCTGAGTCATGAAGTGGAAGTCTTAAGATTCTTAATGAATGCAACAGTCGATGAAATTCCCAGCCTACAAGTGTTTGAGAGGATCATCACTTCCTTCATCCTGACACAAATGGACTCCTCCTGTGGGCTGCAGAGGCTGCTAACTCTCATCAGTAAAAGGAAATTAGTTTGGTCAGTTCCCCCAAACTGTGCTCTGACTCCAGGAGAGCTGAGTCAGCAGCAGCTTCCCATCCCACAGCACACCTGGAATTACGAGCTAATAACGATGGTTGTTTTCTGGTTTGCATCGTTGTTTGTTTGAACTCATAAGCTGGTCATCATCAAGATGTCTCACTATTTAAATAAATAATAAAGACCAATTCTGGACTGAGATGAGCCCAAAGCCAGTTTGCTGGCCAGAAGCTCAGCATTTTGTAAGGCAAGAGCAGCACAACCCATGCAGCAGCAGGGATGAGATGGCACTGGAGCAACACCCCAACAAACTGCAATGAACTCAACATCACACCTGGATACAACTGATGTTTCCAAAGATATCCATGGCCAGTATAAACACACTCAAATAACCTACTGAGGCTGGGGAGAATGCTCTTCTGCTGCCTGATTAGAACCAGATCTTACTGACTTTCTTCCATATAGATTTCACATCTGCAGATTTCTCCTCTGAATTAAAATGATACCTTGCTTTTTGTTGGACGACACACTCCAACCTTAACCCTCTCAACATTCTAATTGCTTTGAATGAATTTACCATTCAGGGTTGAAAACAAACACATACCTGAAGTAATTAAGCACTGATAAGTAAATCCCACTTTTTGGCAGACCTACTATGAGCATACAGATCTAGTTCTTTTTTAAGATTTACCTGCAGCATACTGTAGAGTGCAAGGATTGAATTCAATCTTTTAAAAGATAATGATACAAGAGTTGAGCTAAATGAAAAACAATCATACATAACCGTACCAAGAATATTCTAACAGTAATGTTTATCCACAGCAATGATCTAGAGTAGGTATTCATCCCATAAGGAATATTTGACTATTGAAAATAAAAACATCTTTGCCATGTTTTGAAACTAAATAATTAGATTTAGAGAAAATATGCTTAATTATACCCAGAACAATCAAGACTGACTGCTCGGAGGGTGTGAGTCCCTCAGTCCATCTGCTAAGTACGTTCACTGCTTTTCTGGCATCTCCTTGAAGTCATGAAGTGAACACACACACACAGGGGTTAGAAACGTTTCAAAATCATGTAAGCAGATGGTGATACAGCAGGTAATAATTTAATTACACCACTCTGAGAACATGTTTTAAAAAAAATAAAACAAACCTAAAGAGGGAAAAAATTTAAAATGTCCAGTCTGATCTTTTAATTGCAGTGCAAAGCTTTCATTGAATTGGCAGTGATTTTCCACCCATCTATTCTGCAGCTGGAAAGAGTAATAAACAAGAAGTTCTACACCATGTTTTACTCCTAACACAACATTTAAGATGGAAAAAATAAAAAATTAGCATGTTAAAGTATAAGTTGTCCTTGTAGACAAGAAAATAACAGCAACACCTAAAAAGAAAACTTATCTTTATTTTGCAGGTACAAAGAGGTCAGAAAGATACACACACATCTGCTCTTGCTTCTGTGCAGAACTCTGATACTTCTGAAGTGTGAAAGCAATGAAGAAATGCTGGTCTTATTAATTCTTCATTTCATGCAGAAGCACAGAATCCCATGGACATGGAGCAGTGTGATACAGACAAGATAGCAGAGATGAACTGAGCAATGAAACGAAAATGAGAGAAGAGCATCAAAGAAAAAACAAAAAAACAGAAAAACCCAAACAAACAAACAAAAAACCACACACACACAAAAAAAAAAAAAAGAAAACACACACAAAAAAACCCCAAAAGACAAAACCAAACCAAAACAAAAAACCAGCCCCACATTGTGTTGGCTACTTTAAACACCTATGAAGGCTGAAAGATAAAAAAGGCTTTCCTGCATGCTCTTATGGCAGCTTCATGTTTTAGACAAGGAATTGCTGCCTCCAAAGAGGCTGAGGATGATGAGATAAACACTGAGGTACACGAGGTTTGATTGGTGTTTTGTCAGTGGTGCTGAGTCATCCTACCCTAAGGAATGTGAAATTACATCACAGATGCATCACCCTTTGCATTATGGGCATAAATTAAGGAAGCAAATGCAAATGAATTGGAATAATCAGCAAACTGTCACTGAGACTCAGCATGCTCCAGCCCCTGCTGGCATTATTGGATGTCTTCTAGTGAGACAGTAAGATCTGGGCAGAAGAAAGGAGGGTTGGGTGTAAGGTAGAATTAAAGGCTGTGAAATTACCCCAAAATAATACAAATTTATACATAATACTTTAATTTTGTCATAGAACAGTATATTTTGTCCTTATGGAAAGGTCAAATGGTTTTAAGAGTCACATCTGAGTCACAAAGAGTATGTAGTAATTTATATATATATGTGTGTGTATAGATGTGTATAAAAGAAACAAAAAAGCATTAGTTGAATTTTTGGGTTACTTTCATTCTGACTACAAATGCCATAATTGGCTGCCTAATTGGAAGTAAAAAACCCAGGCTTATGATTTAGGCAGCTCATAATGCAAACTTTCATTGCATTATTTTTTTATTAGTTCAATTTCTCAGCAAACTCTGTACGGAAATGGATTATGGAAGTTGGGGTCTGGATTTTATGATACTATAAAATAACATATGAAATATTATTTAGCATTAAATATTGTAAACAAGTAAGATAAGGTCGCTCCAAATTGTACATCTAGTCATTTCCAACTGGGGATCAACTTCTCTCTTAGAATGCACAGCAAATGAAAAACCAGCACAGCTCCCTGGAGTGTCACCTTGTCTTTGTTACACATTTATTTTTTCCTATTTTTTACCAAGTATGTAAATGGCATAAAAGAAGAGAGGTGAAACATTTACAACTGTTTCCTATAATTTCATTTTTTAATGCTCAGAATTTATTCCCCTATAAGTTAGCAAAACTGAACAGAAATATCACAAAAGGTCACTTGGATGTAGAAACATCAAAATCCCCAGCATCATTCCAGCTAGGTTTATGATGTATAGTTTGAAATGCTAAATAAACTCAGAAAAATATATTAAAATAAACCTCATAATGAAAACAATAATAAATATCATAATTCTGTGCTCTGCTTATCGCTTGAAAAGAAAGTTCAAATCAAATTTTAATAAATATGACATACGAATTCAGAGTGTAATAGTGCATTTACCACATAAGACAATCACTTTTTTTTTTTTAATTGACTGCTGTTTAATGAAGCTTTACCTTACTTTTCAGGCTACCTACACCAGAGTGTTTTGGTAAAAGAGTCTGAAGTCAGAGTCTAATTAAAATCCTCTGCATGTCCTGTGCTGTTGTTGTTTGGAATTTTTTGGCTGCTTTTGGGGTTTTTTTTAGGAATGGCTGGTGTTTTGTACACAAATTTTTCACTTTATTAAGTATACACAAGTATACATTCACACAGCTATATATGTGCCTGTATTTTCTATAGCTAAATACAGAATAAATGGAAGTTGTTACCTGGTATTTTCTTAGAAAACTACACAACTACTGAAATACTTTTGTGGCAACAAATACCTTATTAGAAAATAAAAGTAGAAGTAAGAATTACCAGGTTTAAATATTTACTGGCAAATATTAGGCTTCTATGACCAAACAGCCCTAAAGTGCTGTAACTGGACATGTGAGGAATGGGCTGAGGGAAGCTCTTGCTAGAAGGGCAGCCAGCTGAGAAACAACCTGTTCTGTCCTCCAGGGGAAAAAAAAAAAAAAAAAAAAAGAAAGAAAAAAAGAAAAAAGCAAAACCAAACCAAAAACCACAAATAAATTGAAAAAGAAAAAAAAAAAACAACAAAAGAAACCAACAAAAGAAAACAAAAGACAAAGAAAACAAAGAAACAAGCACAAAAAACCACCTGAAGTGTAAGAGCCTTACCTAAAGGAGATGCCCATGTTTATATGAATATAAAGACAGACATGGCAGATGCAGGTATCCAGTGGGACTGGGCAATCCCTACAGCAGCAGCTCAGTGGCTGCCTCAAGGCACCTTTGCCCAATATTGAGCATCAAATTAAGTGAGTTTGCCTCAGAAAAGGAGCAGAAAGTAAACCAAGAGCCAGCTGATCTGCTTTGTCCACCATCAACCACAACAGATGTAGCGTAAATCAAAGTGCTGTTATGTTTCCTGATGAACATTTATCATCCAAAAGTTACATCATGGCAGTGGACAGTGGTAAGTAGCCATGAGAAACCTCAGATAGAAGAAGAAAAGACAAAAATGCCAAACAAGTTTTTTTAAAAAAAATAATAAAAAAAGTTGATTTACTTTTTTAAAGCTCCCTTGGATGCTAAACACCCTATGAAGAATAACAAGCCAGACATGCTTGATATAACTCACAGAGACAGGGCAGGCCAGGGAAGAGCCAGGCTCAGCATCAAACACCACCAGCAACCACCATCCCCAACTTTAATTGGTTTTTAAATGTTGCCAAGTTGATTGATGCATCCCTTCTGATTTACTATATCTTTTTTTTTTTTTTGGTTCAGTAAAGAGAAGTTAAACACACAGAAGAGAATAATGTGTCAACCAGGAGATTAGTTTTACAACCTATATGTTGAAGTGAATAAATTGTACTTTCATTAACAGAAGTAGGCCATACGCAGGGAAAAGTCATTGGATTCGCTTCACTGGTGAACTGGAGCAACAATATCTGATTAGAAAGCCTCAGCAGTTCAAAAGTCTTTAAAGACAGGTCCAGTGGTTATACAATTAATTTTTAATGATATTGTTCCATCTGGGAGATTTACTTCAAGAGCCAAATGGGTTCCCTGAGCTGAAGTATTAGCTTTAACAAACCTGACACATCTACAATCTGTCCAGTATCTGCTTAAAATACTATTAAAAAGTTTATGGGGAGACGCTCTCCCTATTTGTGCTTTCTTTTTCTCCAGCAGTTTTCAAGGTCCTGTAATTCATCCATAGTCGAAACATTAGCAGCAGTAAGTTGAGTTTTTGTGGTTTGGTTTCTGTTGAGGTTTTTTTTGTTTTATTGTTTGGGTTTTCTTTTTTGTTTGTTTTTTTGTTTTTTACAATATGGATAGCCTGAAAGTTTGTTAATAGTAATAGTTATTCAAAAATATTATGAAAAATTGGTTTTGGGGTTTTTTTAACAACTGGATTATATGATGACCCTTCATTTTCGGAAAAAAACAAAACAAAACAAACCTAAAATTCAAGGTTTCTGAGTCCAGAAATAGAAATGTATCACTTCAAAAAAACATATCAAAAGTAATCCCCATAATTTTTTTTTTTATAACTTTCCACAGTTCCAAAACTGAACAGGGCTTAGAAACTAAATTCCTTTCTCTCAGAATTCTTGTTAAATATTGCCATTAACGGTGTTTCATTTCATTCCAAGTAACACAAGGCTCAAGCAGCTGCTGTTAAACACAGAATCCAACTTTCAAACTTTAAGCACAAACAAAATGAAACAGGATTTCCTTCTTTTTTGTCAGAAATATTAATATATGTTACATTTGTTATATCAGCACAGATTTTTATTCAGCTATCCAAGTACAGAAACAATGCTGAGATTTTATATGGAAATGCACGTAGTTCAGAATGGTATTGAAGTGCATATTTTCACATACTTTCAAGTATTTAAAACTTATGACTTCGGTACAATTAGAAGAAACAAACTGCTGTAACATTGCTACATGACTATGTTTTTTGAACAGGCAGTTTCTATTCTAAAAATGTTTTTGTCTCCAGGGAAAAATCAACATTTCTTCAATAAAAAAATATACACATGAAGCTACTGAGCTGTATTTTGCTACTGTGTTTTTATAGTGAGGTTTAAAAATAATCAAGCAGACCTCCAGTTCCTATTCTGAGTAGCAGGAACTTTCTCTATGACCACAGGCTTCATGACACAAAAGCAAAAAGAAGCAATTGCTGGAAACCAGCACTGTAGGACAGAAATGTCCTCTGTGTGTTTCACCCACATCTTTTGATAGTTAGAAGAACAAAATAAACAAACAAATCACCAAACTTCATTTCTAAAACTGGGACGTATTTATGGAAGCAGGCAAGTCTTTCCTTGACACAGAGTGTATTGTATGACTCATATTTCATGAAGCAGATACAAAAGAGATGGGAAAGAGAGCAAGCTGGAACCCTGATTCAATGAGTGCCTAATAAAAGGATGATCAGACTGAGAAGGAAAATTTTGAAGCTGGGGAATCTCCTCAAAAAAATATATTGAGACCTTAATGCAAAAAAAAGCATTAGGTAGAATTGCTAATATTCAAATTGAATTGTTATTATCTAACCTAGTTTCATATTTTCCCTTTTAAATAATAATTGCTCCAGCACTGTGGCTGTCTGTTTCTGCAACAGATAACCTAGCACAAAGCTCACAGGACATTTTTGCATCCACTTTTTTCCCCACTAGAAACCACTGGAAAGCAGCTGATCCCCATGCTTGTATCAGTTTCTTTCCTTTATAAAATATGTAAATGCTTACCAAACTTACATATTGGAACAGATGTACATTTTACAGTCAGCAAACAGAAGTTTTTCATGGACAAAATGGAACCTATGCCATTTATGAAAAAAACATCTAATATAGCTGAAAGGAAAGAACATGAATAACTGAATTTTGTGTTATTTCTACTTCATTGAAAAACATTAAGAATTAAAAGTAGAGATTCACGGTACCAGAGAAAGAATAAGAGACTAAAAGATGATTCTAAAGGTCACATTATCTTAACAAAGTGCCACTTTCTGACAGTGTGACACTGATATAGAAATAATATACTCCATTTACCAGCAACTGCTCCATGAGATTTGTGTCCTCTGCACTCTAAACAAAGAAATTAGTGATTTTCCTCAAAGGTCACTCTGTGAGTGTGATATTTCTCTGCTCTGAGGTGAGCAGCTCCAGTACTCAAGTCCTGTGATCAGTTTTGGGCCATTTACTCCAAGAAAGACATTGAGGGGCTGGAGAGTGTCCAGGGAAGGGAAGAGGGCTGGGGAAGGGTCTGGAGCACCAGGAGGGGCTGAGGGAGCTGGGAAAGGGGCTAAGCCTGGAGAAAAGCAGCTCAGGAGGGACCTTCTCACTCTCTACAGGCACCTGAAAGGAGGTTAGAGCCAGGTGGGGGCCAGTCTCTTCTCCCAAGACACAATCAACAGGACAAGAAGAAATGGCCTCAAGTTGTACCAGGGAGTTCAGATAGGATATGGGGAAAATTTCTGCATGGAAAGGGATGTTAAGCACTGGAACACGCTGCCCAGGGAAGTGGTGCAGTGCCACCCTTGGAGGGATTTAAAAGAAATGTAGCTGTGGCACTTAGGGACACGGATTCGTGGTGGCCTTGGCAGTGCTGGGTTAATGGTTGGACTTGATAATATTAAAAATGTCTTTTCCAGCCTAAACAATTCTATCAAAAATGAGGCATTTGCCAATAGGTATCTAAGAAACATCTGATCCAGGCCCTGAAGCGAGTCTTAAAAATGTCACCAAAACTGAAACAACCTCTCCCCAGATGCACTTTTTTGTGCCACAGGACAAATTCTGTCTCTCTTGCAAGGCAGCAGGCTACAGCATTTAAGTAACAGATCCAGAATCTTTTATTCTTTCCAGAACACAGCTATTTGAAGAAACGTTATCTCCTTTTAGCAGGCTGAAAAAGCAACAGCCTCCGCTTTCCACGTGCTCCTTGTGTGCATTAAAAAATACAGACACAGAGGCAGAAAGGAAACATCAGCTCCATCCCTGCCCAGCGCTGAATGTGAAATCCCGTACATCAGCCTAAAGATAGGCTTGTTACATAAGATACACCCAATGCTGGTTCATGGGAGCTGTTCCATAACAACAGACCATGACAGCCCATTACTTAATGTGCCACTGAGCTGATGTGACTCAGATAATAACACGCAGGGAAATTTAACGCTTCCCAGCACACACTCTGCTTTCTACAAGAGTCCCTTTTCAAACCCTTATGGCAACGTAGCTGGTTTGCCAGCAAGAAGTGGACCTATATTTAAAGGTTATTAAAAGGGCAAGAATCGAGAAAATAACAAAGATTGGCTCTGCAAAGCTCAGTAATAATAAAAATTAAAAAAAAAATAAAGAAAAGATTAATAGAAAAGAATTCAGAGAACTAAATGCCTGTTATGTGAATAAGATATGTCTCCAGCAGTTCACCATTCTGACCTTATCAAGCTTTTCAGCTTATTCAGGCCTGTTAGAGCTGTTTAACACCTAAAGAACTAACCCACTGGAGGGCTGTGAAAGCAAAGCATCTCACAGGAACTTGATTACTAATTTGCCAGGAAATATTATTGCTGTGAAAAGTGTATTGAAATGGCACTCCTTTGAAAATCTCCTCTCTCTAAATTTTTGAGGATCTATCTGTGTTTTAATGAAGACTTCTGGGAGAAAGAATCTCAATAGTTATTTAAATATATTATTTTGGTGGAATGGTATTAATCACATGTGTATACAAAACCCTAACACTGCCATAACTGTGTTTGCATAGCACAAGCAACGACTTTCTTGCTGTTCTGCTGCTCAGTCTTACAGCAAGATTTTATTGGGCTTTATTGATCCCTTCACTTGTAAACTATGAAAATTTGTGGAGGGAGAGAATATAGATAGATCTGTCAAGGCAGGATTCACATGCAAGACCTTGTAAAGAGTCAACTGCCCTAAGCCAAATGTTGTATGGAAGAGCCTCAGATCATCTGGAGAAGATCATCTCCCTCAGTCTGTCCACTTCTCTCTTGACCTCAGCATGAGTCCATCATTTCAGCAATTTAACAGAGCCTCCATTCCCAAGAAAATTCCCATCTCTTAGAATAATGATAATATTGTAATGTGTAACCTCAGTCTTCCTCCTGACTCATATTCCTTCACACTCGCTCCTCTCCCATTGCCTTGTTGGAGAAATTTGCGAAGAGCGCATGAAAATTTGTGGGGAAAAGGGAAAAAAGGCAGAAATAATTATTTCCTTCATCCTTGGAAGAATGCTGTCCCTTGGAGGAATGAGCTGCTGTTTCAGGGGCAGCACACATAATTTGCATTGAGTTGCCACTGTATAAACTTGCAAACTGAAGCACCTGAATGCTACTTGAAGGTATCAGCAAATCTCTACATCATCTATTTTTGAGCTACACAGCTTCAAGAACCTGAAACTAAAGGCCTTTTTAATGGACTCTTTCCACTTATCTCATAAGCCTCAGCTTCAATCTTTTTTTTTTTTTTTTTCATTTTTCAAAAGCAAGCTGGTAATACTTACCTATCATTAAAATGAGAAGAACAAATAGATTAGCAGTTTTAAACTACATTAATTTGAGATAATCAAACAGAAAAGTATGTAGACCTCCTTGATGTGATACTGATCATATAAATATAGTTCCCTTTAATAAGTAGTACTAATACTGTTTTTCACCAAGTCAAAAAGGGTATTATTTTTCCTGAAAAACTTTTATACCTTATTACTGCAATCACTTTTTTAATTTCATGCTTCCCTAACTTTATTACTGTTAATTTTACTTACTTAATTCTATCTATTTTCTACCATTCACTAGGAAAATTGACAGAACTTCACAGGTTTCTGATAAATAAAAGTTAAATGGCTTTATGGAAAAGGATATTTATGTGTACAGTATGCTTCTTACCACCACTGGAAGCCTTCTGACATCCTACAGTATTTATCTCTTCAATTCCTATAAAAAACCCTGCAGCCTCAGAGCAGAGGCCAAGGCAGCAGTGACTTGAGAGGCCCTTGCCTGGGACCCAAGGAACCACCCACCCTAATGAAGTTCTGGATTACATCTCTTGCTGAAGTCTTCTATAACTGCTGACTGAAAAACAAGCAAGAATTAATATAAGCCACGGATGATCAACATCATGCACTTCATTATCTTTATTAAGAAGATGATTCTTCCCCTCCAATAAAAGGAGTTTTCAAGTGAGAAAAGGATCAAGTAGGAATTGTTCAAATACTCCTGTGATTTTTCTGTCAGGTAACAACTAAGCAACAAATGTTGGACTTGTTTAGAAAAAAAAAAAAAAAAAAAAAAAAAAGTCTATGTCAGCCAAACTTCTACATGAAAGTCAAAGTGAATTTATCTATGTAGAATTCTCAATACCTTTTTCCTTTACTGTTCCCTTAATATTTGCAAAGTGAGGTTAGAGAAGAGCTGTAAATCAGCGCTCTTTCAATAGCCTAATGCAGACAGCTTTCTTGTATGTTTTATGCCTAATGGTGGGCTATACAGTGAAAACATAATGTCTATAACTGAGAAGATATTTGTATTCATAATGTAAAGGAAATGGAGGAGTCTTTAGAATATTGTAGCTTTCAGTCATCTTGGCTTTAACTCACAAACTAATGCAGGATTATTAGAAGAAAACTGCTGTATTTCCCTCTTTCATTCTGTATTAACATGACAGTGGAAATAATATGCTAAGGAATTGGAAAGATTGCACTATGATTCCTTATGGGTGGATTGTGGTGTATAAATTAATCTTTTCAATACCTGCAACTTTATCTGATGGCATCTTCCAAACTTCTCCACTCAAAACGTTCCTCTAAAACAGCCAAACTCACTGTTCAATACTATCTGGCATTGTTTCACAGTTCTAATTATAAATTATACTCTCCACAAGCAAGACAGATTAGAAGTATTTCAAGCTAAATGGGTGTAATGAGATACCTTTCCAGTTCCATTTGTTCTTACATGATGAAATGAAAAGCTAAATGCTATAACCATAAACCATCGTTCTCTGTTGTTGCATATTCCAGGTTATGCTCATTTGTTGTTTCCTTCAGAAATAAACACATACAAAAGAGGACAACTGTTTAAAAAAAAAAATAAAAATAAAAAAGAAACACCCCAAAAAACAGAAAAACCACCCTGAAGGACACTATCTTAAGGTTTTTTTTCCTTGAAACAGACAATTCCCGAGAAGCAAGATGACTTTGTGAAGCTTTTTGTTGTGGCTAAAAATGCCCTTTTGTGGGAGCACCCTGGCTCAACCTGGAGCTGATTATTCAGATTTAGATTTAGTGTTGCTTTGAGTTCCTGCACCATTCAAAAAGCAGCTCAGCCATGTGAGCTGTCAAAGTATTCACATGAATCTCTCCGGAGCAACACAGCTGAATTTCTCAGAACCCTTTAAAACATTGTTTCACAGAGTGGCAAAGTAAAACCAGTGTGCCCTCAGCTTGTCTACACGAAGATGCTCCAAAATTTTGGGGGTTTTGTTTTCTCTCCTTTCTCCTTAAAACACGATTTGCTTTCAGTAAGACACCAAAAGGACTTGATGGACTAAACCATCATGATCTTGATTAATGCAAGTGATTAAAACAACTCTCTTCCCCACCACGGAGAGCTGATAACCTTCCACCCCAAGGCTGCACCTCCCAGACAGCAACAACCCCTCCCTCTCCTGAAGTGCTTCATGCTGCCTTTCACCTCTGCATCCTATGACATCATTTCAGCATTTGACATTGCTAAAACCTGACTTTTCCCCTTGCAATTGAGTTGTATAATAGTCTCCCTCCCTGTCACCTTGCTTTCACACACCACAAATACGTGCATCCCCTCAGAAACAGAGCGAGCCACCCAGCATCGCTGGCTAATTGATGATAATATTTTAATTTGCTGGAATTGAAAGGAATGGCTGCACAGACAGTATTACCTAAACCCACTAACTGTGACAGCATGTGAAGGACCTTGTGTCCCTAACGGCACACCACTGCATCAAAGACAAGCAGAGCAACAAACATCTTATTAAACAACAAGTGCAGAAAAGCAAAAGGCAGGAGCCTCCAGGGCCATGTTAATTATCTCAGGGTCGAAGTGGCTCAGAAGCTGTCTCACAGACTCCAAGGCAGTCAGATGGCAGTGCCAGCGCAGTGAAGTCCCCAAGGTCCTGCAGTTACAGCACTGTCATATTTCAAATGACAGGTAATACTTAGGAACATGCCGACACTAACCTCCTCAATTATATTCAATGTCAAGGTTTTTGTGCTGAAGGAACTGCTAATTTTCAACATACACACTTGCTGACAAAAGATACTTTATCAAAGAAGGGAGTTTAGGGTATCTGCTGCAGATCCTTTTTGACACAGTGGGAATTCTGTCCTCCACACAAGCTCTCAGAGGATGAAATAAATACTGCCCTTAGTCAGGCACACAAACATCACAACATGCTGTGTTTGCTTTGCTGACAGACAGTGCCTTTGCAGAGAAATCTCACTCTGTTATTAACAGCAGCATGGACAAACAAATATCTCTTGATTTTTATTTGAACTTCCTCTAGAGGAAAAGGCCCAAGTGACTGTGGGCTCTTGCAATGCCCCAGGTGATCCAAGGAGCAGGACTAAAACTCCTTCCCCCATCCCCTGAAGCAGCCATGCATGCACAGAGCAATTCCAGTGCAATTACCAAGAAAAATGTAAGCACTGATTTTAAAGAGAAAGACACTTGAACATGCAAACATGATTCCTTGTTTATTCCCATATTTGCACTTTGCAGACTTTAACTGAAAATACAATTAAATGAACTTGATTCGAGAGTCTAGAAAAGAGATTAGGTGGCAGAGATATGGCTACGGGTGAAGGAACATGGTCTCATTAGGGCATCTCTCTGTTCAGGCAGCTTCTCCCACTTGCAGTCATTAATATGAACTGGAGACAGATTCTGCTGTGAGTTGCATCAATTTAAATCCAGAGCAACTCTTATCCGGCCTCCAATTTGCATTAATGGTCAGAGGTGGCACAGTGAGATGAAGCACGATGAAGGCAGCACCATGTTTAGAAGGAGAAGGAGCAGTACCCAAGCAGAGAGGTTCAGAATTTAAAGGGACACAGTGCAGCGTAAAGAAACTCTTGTTTGAAACAATTAAAAAAAAAACCCAAAAAAACCCAAAAAAACCAAACAGCCCTGCTGATACTAAAAATAGCATATAAAAATTCTTTAAAAGTATTATATATACTTGCATTATTCTGACTTTTTTTACTTGTGTACAAGTACATGGCCCATCATGATTACTTTTGTTAACATTTACAATGCACTAACACAAACATCCAAAAATGCCATATTCCTGTAGAACATGCATTTGACATTTAAGCAGTTACTTGGTGAAATGTTCAGACTAGAAGAGTATTAGATCTCCTCTACTTTCCCTTGTCACACTGCAGAAAAACAGAAATTTGGGGTTTAATAGGCAAATAGGAACAGCAGCACCCCGATTTGTAACTGATGCAAACAGAATCGTGGCTACACTATGAACTTTGAGTGCCTCATGTTCATACAGGAATTCCTGCACAGCCTTGGGAGGAAAGCTCTGACTTTCCTTCAATCTCATATCCAGGAATTGCTTCATAATGATTCCTGAATTGCCCATGTTAACAATGAACCAGCAACCAGAACATGCCGAGGTACTAAAATCACAAAAGATCCCATCAGTCCTTTAATTTATTAATTAGGAGTGAAAGGGTTAATGAAAACATACCAAAGCATGAGATTTATACACCTGCATGTGCCTTTCCAATTTTATATAGACATTTTTCAATTGATCTGACTGATCCTCTACAAAAGAGCTGCTGGAGTAAGAAACCCAAACCCACTTTCATGAAAGGGAATACTTCAGCAACACAGGTTGCATTTTTTGGCAATAGATCTACAGATCCAGAGCTTGAAATTTGTGCTGAGCCAGCAGCTGGATTTCATAAAGCACTGTGCTCTTGTACAAACAAAACAAAACCAACCTCTCTCCCAAGTGTCACCAGTCCAAGAAGAAATTCCCAGGTCTGAGATTTCCATATGCCCAAACTAATAACATTCACACAGACTCCTGAGAGGTCTGAGATTACTTAATGACTGACTACTCAACCCTTTGTCAGCACTTTTATTCAGAATATAAGAATTCCCTACGTTTTCTTGAACAACATGGACTTCTAAAGTCAAAATGCATAAACGTGCATTATACCTTAACATAACAACACATTATTTCCTCCCTATCTTGCTTCTGACAAAAAATGGTCCAAGTAACTCACAAAAATGAGTTTAGACAAGACAGAAAAGAAAAACAAAAACAAAAAAAAAAAATCCCAAACCCCCCAAACTTCTCTACCTACCATTTTGTTATTAAAGTGAAACCTTGGTGCTGATGTGGCATGAATTGAGAAGACACCTCCCCTCGTACAATTTAGATGTACAGTAGTATTACAAAGTTGTTCACATCTTATCTTAAAAAGATACTTATGCTGTAAAGATAAAAGAAAAAATATTTTCTTTCAATCTTTTAACTTTAAATAACTCAGGGCACGTTCAAGTCAGTAGCAGCTTTTTTGGAGGATTGTTTTTCTTGAGTTTATTTTTTTTTTAATATGGAAGCTGAATAGCTAATACCACTCCAAAGAGTTTTGAAAATGTAAAGGTTATTCTGGTTTAGGGAATTCAAATAAGCTCCTTTTCTTGCTTAAAACCTAATTTTCAAGCAATGCAAAATATTGGAATCATTAACAGAAGTCTAAGAATTCCCATGAACTTGAATGAAGAACAAAAGTATCATAGTTTTTAAAAATACATTGTTGATAGCTTCATGTAACTTTCATACTTCTGTTATTACCCAATATCTCTATTACATATTACAAACCTGAAATTGTTACATATCCATCTGTAGAAAGGGACAAGAAGTTAAACATTCTGAAAACCACAAGTTTCTTGGCAGCTTTCATTTGCATCTACTATACCTCAACAAAATACATATGCATATGTTACACTGACAGGTAATTTTACATACTGGTAGACACTTTAAAGGTTATTTTTTTTTCCTGTGTACAAACGCGGGTTTCAGTACACTAAAACATCTAATTTTGATCCTATTAATCATCCTATTTCACTAAACTCTGTTCTGCAAGAAAATTAGACTCAATAGACTGAATTCCAGGCAGCCAGAGGTCAAGAATAAATAAGGGGAAAACCAGTGCTTCTCTGTCTCCACTAAAGTACTGAAAACATGGCTTGATTTAGGTACCATAAAGAAATTTAACAACAGAAGTGCTGTAGGTGCATCTTTAACTTTGATTTCAAAAATGCAAGTACTTACAGAGATACAACAGTTTTGGTGACATAAAAGCACTGATCCTACAGCAAAATGTACAGAGCAGTTTAGCATTTGCTGCAGAGAGCTCCTGCTGTCCCTGGGGCGCACAGCAGCAAGGTTACAGGTGCTAAATCAGGTTTACAGTGCCATATACTGTGCTGCTACAGCCAGCCCAGAGCTCCTGGGCATGGGATGCTGCAGGCACAGCCGGAGCAGCTCCCAGGGGTTGGTGTAACGTGAGGGCTGTGAGAGCCTGGACACAGAGAGGAGCTGGCACACTGCTCACACAACCCCAGCACCCAAAATATGCTACATTCACCATTCTCTACTCAGCAGAACTTGGTGTTCCCACAATGGTGACTTAACACTTCAGAAACAATGGGCAGAGACAAAATCTAGATTAGCATCTGAAGACCTGGCCCAAAGATTTAATACAAGAGCAAATAAAAAAAAGCCGCATTTCCAGAGCCAACTGTCAAATCAAAACCACACTGCCAAATTAAGTTTCTCCACACGTGACATGACTTAATACTTGTTCAGTTCTTATTCCAGTAACAACCCCATGGAACAGAAGCCTTGGAGAGATGAAATTTGCTATTGCTGCAGTGGCAGCTCAAGTTATCTGGCAGCCTTGTACCACACTAAATCCTTTCAGGGCTATCATTACACCAAGTTTAAAGGCTACTTTCCAGAACATGCATGAAATGTTTCTGCAGAAGCCAACAGTAAATGTTAAAAGAAAGAGCCTGGAAACCAGGATATTCCTAATGCTGTTTGTTGAGTTTTTTCTAGGGATTCAGTTTTCACAGAAGAAAAGAAAGAAATAACCCTAAGAAAAAAGTATTGTTTTTCTCCTGGTAATTGTTACATAAATCAAATGACATTTAAAAATTTGAAAATGTAAATAGACATTTATTTTCCTTGGCCTACTAAGGCAAAATCCCAGTCTCAAAATTCAGCAATTCAATGCTGAATGCAGCAATCCAAAGACCCTGAGGCCAATTTATTTAATTTCACAGTAATAAATACTTAAACACAGGCACAAATATTATCTTTTTTCATCTCAACTCAGACATGTTCACATGAACTTAGGTGATTTTATAACTGGTGGCTGCACTGTTTGCTCATTTTTCCAGTGACTATAATCACAATTCAGTCAACTCCCTGATAGCATCAGTACCAAGATATTTAAAGGATTGGTGTTAGCCCAGCACTTCTTTCACTCACAAATTGTCTGACCTATAAAACAAAACACATCAGATCTGCAAGGCAACAGACAGGAAAGCTATTCCAAACTGGGCTGTTTTGCACTGCAGGAGCAGCATGTGGAGAAGGTAAGCTCCCAGATCTCTGAATCCCCCAAAGGCAGCAGTTTGGGTTATGACTTTAAAGGCACAAAAACACTCTAGCCACCTTTGTGAGAAAGCACATGGCATGTTTATAAATTAATAAATAAATAAAATCCAAAATAGGAATGTGCACATAAATACATACAAAAATATATTTAAATAAATTCATATCTGCTTCCAAAAGCTGGGCAAGTCAAGCCAAGCTGCAGCATCAGAGCCTTTGGTGTGTTGGGCTGTGCCCATCTAGGAGCTGTTAGTGAGGCTCCCAAGCTTTGTCTGGAGTGAGATTTCTCCTGAGAAGGCAGCACTTTGATAACCATCCCAATCACCATCACTAAAGTTCAGCACCACTCAGGTGCTAAAGCCTGAAATGACTGTTTCCTCCTAAGGTAATGGACTTAAATATTATTTAGGCAGAAACAGATTCTTTCCTACACATATGTGATGGAAATAATCTGCAAGTACTTTCACTTAGAACCACTCATGATATAAAATTATTTCAGACTGTGGCTTCATTCTAGCATAATATAAAAATTTATATTAAAGCTGACTGAAATATTTGCAAGCTGTAATAACATTCCAGTACCAAATCTTATCAAATCAAACCCACTGCAAAAGAGACTGTTCCCTGATTATTCACAGAAGTAGCAAGCCATGGAAAGGTATTGTTGATCTTACAGACAGAGGTGCATAAAATACTTTCAGCAGATGAGAAAGGATATCCTGCATTGCAAACAGCTTTACCTTTCCTTATTACAAAGTCACAAAGAAATTCTTCATATTTTACAGAGTTTTCCCTCTGACAAATATGTCCCTTTTCTAGCAAAAAGCAGGAGTTCTTGTATAGAAAACCTGGAGATATTGAGTTACACCGAATATAACAACATACCTTTAATATTTACTATACTTCACTGAATAGCCAAACATTTAGTAGGCAAACCCCAAAATTTTAAGCATTGCAATTAACATTTTAACTCTTTCACATGTTCAATAAAATTGCCTTATTAGTTAATGGAACTCAACACTAAACCTCTAGATCTCCTTTTAATAGAGGGTTTCACACTTAACATACCCAGAAGTCACATACTTTTGTCATTTTACTTTTGTTTTATTTTAAATTCATTCTGTTAGTAATTGACTCCTTGGTGTCAGCTGGTGGCTGCAGAAGAGTTGGATTTGTAAGAGGAGCAACAAGACAATCTCAAGCATGTGACAGGCAAAGCACATTGATGGGCTGGGAGATGCAGGGCTGGGAGATGCAAGGCTTTTATGAAAGCCAGAATTATGTTCCAGTAGAAAACCTAAACTTTTATATCTCCTAGCAATTTCTCAAAAGGAGTATTACTTATATAAATGTAACAGCTGCCCACACAAAAATTAAAGCAGTGATTGCCAGCACATTTTACTTCATCTATAAAGGTGCACACAAGGTAGCGAAAAGTTTTGTACATATATTTCTCAGGGAAATAAACTCTGCCCAAAAGCAGCTTTCTGACTTCTAAGACACTTGCTGTTCCTGAAGAGCAAATATCAGGCTTTACAGCTTTGGGAATAAGCTATACATTATGTCCCTGGAAGCCAACACAGCGCCAGACAAGTGATCCTGTGGGTTTCCTGGGGGAGTATATGAACACAACAACAACAAAATCCACTAATCAGAAGCACTGGAATTTGACAGAGACAGCACAGCTTCCTCCCACTAGTGACACTGATGGATGTTTTCTGTACCAAAACTGTCAGTGACTAAAGAGGCTTTAACGTGAAGGAGCCTTTCCAGCCCCACTTCACATTATCTGGGAAGCCTGGCACTGACTGACAAGTCAAATATTACAAATGACTGACATCCCTAAAACAAGTTCACAGGTGGGGCATCTTCAAAGAGCTGCTGGTGGGAGCTGTTTCAACTTGTGGTGCAATGCCTGGCTTTGCTGCACAGCTGAGGGGACAGAGGGCTCCTCTTCTCTGCTGGCACCAGCCCTGCCTGCACTACCGAGCCCAAGGAGACCAAAAATAGTGATGCTGGCATAGATCCCTGAGGCAGTGAACACATTCTTGCTCTAGGATGTTGATTGCTACACATACCGGCATCATGGAAAAGAAAAACAAGTTGGGAAAAAGACAAAAATTGATCTGAAACCAGAGGCAGAACAGAAAAAGCACAAAATTGCAGGATTTATTATCTTTGTCATGTCTTATTTCCATCCCTGCCTGGTAAACACAGTTGTCACCTCCAGTGCCTTTTCTCTGCTTTCTGAGCACCACTTGGCTTTGCCTCCTCTGAGAAAAACACACAAGTGAGAGATGAGAAAAAAGTTATTTCACACTTTTTATATTCTTCTCAGTTCCAGGTGATGGTCCAACCCTGAAGAACTGTGTGCAGAACCCTAACCCCTAATACTGCACAGACAGCACCATCCCACAGCCGACCTGCCAGCAGGAACTCAGGTTCCCACATTTCAGGTCAATCTGCAGAGATCCCATTTATGGCACAATCAGCACCATGTGGCAAAGGTGCTCAAACCTCTTGGGGAGAGAGTCACAGTAAGGGTGTGTATTTTGAGTGAGATTAGCACCTGTTGCAAATAAAAGTGAGATTTATCTTTCCTAAAAGTCTAGTCTACTGAGGAATAAAATAAATTTAATATTCAATTAAGGAAACAAGAGCTTAATTTTAGTACAGATAAGGAGCATGACGTAAATGAGAGCATCCTGCCATCCATCATGGTTAGGATGATTTTAATGGATCTTTAGAAATGCTTATGGAACCTGTGAATTTCTGGGCACTACTCTGGGATCAGCAATAAAAAAAATTCATTCCCTAGTTACCTCCTAAAGCAACTTAGCATACCATGTATGATGAAGAATTATAGTCTGCTTGAGAAAAGATACTTAACTCCTTACAATGCAGCAATAAAAGATGCCTGATTGGAGATGAAACTTGAAAGCTTTGAATTTGATGGGCTTTGAGAATACCCCTTTGCAAAATATTATATTTTTATTCTCTTTTTTCCCTTTTCAAAATGATTGTTTTCCCACACACTTTCTTGTCTAACCATACAGGCAGAAAATATTCCATATTTCTTTTCAATTATGACAAATTTTGTCAACCATGTATTACCATGAAGAAACCTAGGAAGAAAAAAAAAAGTATAAATCACATACTTTGCACTATTTACACCTCAAGAAGTTATGTCCAGGATCAGATAGCAGAACGACTGCTCAGGAGATCTTTTTGTAGTCAACATACATTCCTTATAGTCACTGGTACCCACACACCCCCTCTTCTCAGAGGAACCATCCTTCTTCCTCTGCTGCTTTAACCTCTCTTCATATTTACTATGCTCAGAAGAATTTTAATAAATATTCCATGTCGTACCCATAAAGCAAATAAAAATGATTAACTAACAGTCAGCACAAATGCCTCTAAAGCAGCATGCAGTCCTCTTTCATGCAGGATCATCAAGTTCAATACCATGATAAAGGTTAAGTTTATTAAGCATTAGAGAGAACTGAGTTCTCATCATTCAACCCCTCCTTCCCGCCCCCCCCCCTTTTTTTTTTCTTTTTTTTTTTTTGAGAAAGTGCAATAAAAGGAGGTGCACAGCTGAATGGTGACCTTTAGAAGTACTGTCTTCCTATGGGAGGAAATGTGCTGTATTTGATTGTTACCTTTTAGAAGATTAATTAGTCTGGTATGCTAATTGATATTTTTTGGTAGGTGAGAACAATCAAATAATTGGTTTCTCTTTACAGGAATTATGTAATAAATGCAATCCACTGAATAACTGCACTGCTCTATTACAGTGATATATTTGCTTAATGTTTAAAAACGTGTCTAAAAAAGAAGAAAATTATCCATTTGGGTAAAGTTATCTGATGCACGTTATGTGGCACAGCTTTTTCAGCCAGCAAGTCTTCCATGGATTTAAATCACCAAAGCACCAAACCGGATACATAATAAAGGTTTCCTGTTGAACAGGATGACAGACGTCACCAAGAGAAAGCCTTGGTATTAGTGAGCTACGACACATCTCAGATCTGTACTACTGCCTGGGCACCCTTGCTGCTGTCATGCAACTTCCACACAAACACAACAGCACTGGGTCTGTAAAAATCCAGCACTGTTAAACTGCTCCTGTCGCTTGGCTTTTACGTGTAAGAGTGTCTGTGAATGTAGGCATAACAATCCTTCCCAAGCTTGACCTTCAGAAATCACATTAGCATGCAAGCACACCCTGCAAACACTAATGAAGACACCATGAGGGCACCGCCAGGCCCGTGACACACAATGGAGCTGTCACAGATTCGTGTCACCCACAGCAGCCAAGCCACCGTAACTCCCCAGCCACCTGCTCTGAGCTCCTGGAACACAAGGGAACCAAGCAAGGGGTGTCAGCAAAGCCATGTCCCACTTCAGCCATGCCAAACAACTTCTCATTTGTGCAAGCACGGGCAGTTCCCATGTCCTGCAAACCCACAGGAACAGAGCAGGCCACGGTGTGCAGAACCCACCACACGTCCTTCACCTCAGGGTGTGGAGAACCCACCACATGCTTGTCGCCCCTGCTTTTGCGTGTTTCTTTCTAGCCTTCTGATGTTTTCAAATTCCTGAAGTCAAGTCCCACACACACGTCTCTGTAGACCACAACTGTTTACATTCCTCCACAGAGAAAGCGGGAATTGATAGACCTTTAGTTTGACCAGTGTAGTCTAGAGAGGAAGTTACCTGTCAGACCAATGGTGAACAACTTCTGTAACATATATAAATTTGAGTCTTAAAATAAACTTCCTCTTCTGCCCTTGTTCGAGGAAAGGTGTTGAGCGTGTGTGATTCGTGTTGTACAGCGACAAATGCTGCCCTCACCTCAGGATGTGGAGAACCCACCATCTCAAGGGTGTGCAGAACCCACCACCTCAGGCTGTGGAGAACCCACTACACGTCCCTCACCTCAGGATGTGGAGAACCCACCACACTCTGCCCTCACCTTGGGGTGTGCAAAACCCACCACATGCTGCCCTCACCTCCGGGATTGCTCCACACACCCCAAAGCAAGTAAGGACTGAGTCACACAGTCAGTACCTCCTCCTACAGCACCACAACTGTCCTGTACAGACATTGCACAGTCCTTGGAGAGGCTACACCAAGGCTTATTCACCTTGCATCTAACTTAAGGTGACACTCCAGCTCTCGCCACCATCTGTCACAAAGCTATCAGAAACTGGACTGCTTAAATGTTAAGGCTCCATAGCAATACTTCGGCTTACCCAAAACACCCCAGAACAAGCTTGTAAATGAATAAAAAAATTAGGTGTTGGAAGGATGACACAGTTAAATGATGGAGTTTCTAAAACCCCAATAGATGATGCTTTTTCTCAGCAAATCAGCAATTCTGGTAATGACCGCAGGAGGCTCAGCCCAGATGCACACAACCAGGCAGCAGCTGAACTGGGACTGGCAGTGGGGAGCTGAAAACAAAGAGAAAAACCTGCCTACCTCAGTCAGTCTGGCCCAAACGGAAGTAGTTTATTGCTCACTAATTGCAAGTTGGGAAGAGGGACCAACCAACCAGCCTGATCCCCTGGTGCTGATGGAAAAGAGAAGTACAAGGGTTTAACTGTAATATTTGGTCTTTCTAGAAATACAAATCCATTCTGATGGGCTTTATCAGACACCACATGTCTCCTTGGACTTCTCCTAGGACAGGTCACAAATTAGTGGCCAAACTCTGTTAGGGTGCCTCTGAACAGTTCGGGAAGAGCCATGGTTGAATCTGTGAGCCAACAGTTCCCATTTTGGCGTTGCACAATGAAGCAGGCAGAAACATAATGAGTTCGGAGACAGAACTAATTAATTTGTTGTTATTTTTGGAAGCCAGGAACAGAATTAGAAATTAATTCTTCATTAAATGAGAGTGCCCTTCCTATCTAGGAAGTGTTCGATTCAATGGACTAGAGTGTCTCAAAACAAACCCCCCCAACAAAACCCCACAGCACCTCTTTTACCAGAACAGTGAATAGTGAAGTAGTTGTACAGTGCACAGAAGCACCAGCAGGAGAGACATACTCCCCAGATGATTCCTTTAGCCATGATTAATGGAGATAAGTGGGAAAGGGATGTGAGGGAAAGGCAACCTGAGTTCAAGCCCAGACCATTTGTATGTCCAGAACAGAACCCTGTCTGGAAAGCAAAATAACAGTGCACAAATACGGAGGTTTGTTCTTTGTTTTTTTTCCTGATTTCTTTCAGGAAACAGCTCCAAGGCTACGGCTGCTTTCCTGCTCAAGCCTGATAAAGCAGCTGAGATACATTTTTTTTGTCTTTTTTTAAATTCTCTTCTAAGCAGGATTTTGACTTCTGGACTCTCACCTTCTTGGCTTTGGGAAGCTAAATCTAGACAGTTTTGTTGACAAGGAATGGCAGAAAGCAAGCAATGTGACAGGAGGAGGAGAGCACTTCCTAAATGAGAGGTATGCTTGCATCAGGTATAAAGGACGAGAATGTATATTGATGATTTTTAGACTAGAATTATACTGACATTATTTCACTCTTTTCATAACTGGAAATGAGGAGTAAGATTAATTTTACAGCAGCAAATTTTCCCCATGACTTCAACAGAATTAGATTAAATTAATGTTTCAGTTGTGCTTAATCTAAATTTTTGTCTTCTGAGCTGTAGGCAAATGGTTTCTAATCACTATTTCTGTACCATCTGATGTTAAAGGTTCATCAATTTTGTTTCCCACCAATATGATTAAACTCTTATTCAGGCAAGAAAACATTGTTAGTAAGGAAATCAATTTCTTTTAAAACTCTCTCTCATGTACTTCCATTTAATAGATTCTTCAACCAAAAGAGGAAAAAAAAATCACTGGTCTTAGAGTTATTTTCTAGCTTTATGCTGAGCTGTGAGATTGTGATGTTTCTCCTCTCTAATTCTACCTGTCCCAGACTAGCAGCATACAGGACAATAAATCTGAATTTCCTCCTACACAACTCCTTAAAAATAAAGAGCTGTTAGAACCAGAAACTGAGAAATAGTGCAATTTTAGCTTATTTAATGAAGGACAGAATTAACTCCTACATTAGAAAACGTAACTCCAATTAATATCCAGAATAAAACACCCTGTACTATTATCAAAAAGTCATAAAACATCTGGGGTTAACAATAATCTGGCTGGAGAGTACAATATATAACAGAAATGAAATGTCTTATTACTGTTCATCTTTTTTCCCTCTTCATGATGCTACTGCTCTCACACATTAATTACAGATATTAGATAAGCAAATTGTAGCCCGATGCCCTGGAAGGCTGGCACACCAACAGCTGGGGAAAAAAAAAAAACAAAAAAAAAATCTAATGGGTGACAAGATCCTTTCCCTGCTAGGTCTGCCAGCAGCATGATTTCACAAGATCCCACTGCCAGGCCTTTACCTTCAGCTGTGCTTGTGAAATATTTCCCCCCATGAGCACCTTACGCATTCCAACTCGTGTTAATAGGTGAAGGAGTTTTTGAGTTTGAGGCAAGGGGAGTTCAGGGGCTCCTGACACTGCTTTCATACAAACCAGTAAATAACCTGCCAGCAGAACAGCTAGATGGAACTCTGCCATTTGGAGTTAGTTTGTTTGGTTTAAAGGTACAGTAAGCATACTGGAGGACAAAATCAGTCTGTTGCATTAATATCTGCTTAATTTAGGGTAAATGTGCATTTTAATGAGGTTCAAGCACCACAACAGGTACTGAAGCACCACTAGTGCCCAAGGTCTGGTAGAAAAGGCCCTTTTTAAAAAAAAAAATCCAAGCAGTACAGAATTTCAACCCCAGCCATCAGCCCTGGTGCAATGCCACAGCTTTTCAGACCCTTAGAGATTTTGGGGCCTTTCCAAAAAGCCACACCTGGTTTGGGAAGCAAAATGAAGGGACATGTTCTCCCCTCTGCCTCTTTAACAGTCACCCCTTGGGCACGATTTTAGGGAGCTGGCTCCAGCAAGCCAAGTTCTGAGTGGGAAGGAGAGTGAAGCACACCTCTCCAGCCAGTCCATCCACAAGTATCCCTTCTGCACTGCTGAAAGGGTGAGGACTCTGTGTCACCCTGTGCTGCCCTGGGTGAGCACAGCCACCTCTGAGCCTCACCACAAACACCTGCAAAGAAAAGGTATTTATTCACAAAATGAAAATCTACCCTGGCCTGCTTAGCAACACTATTCCTCCTCTGTGAAGCATTAACAATATATTTTTAGCTACTTTCAACAACACCACACCTATATGATAACATGTTTAATTCCTCACAAAAATAAACTCAGCCTCCAGTGAGAATCTTTTTAGCTCACCAGGAGACACAGGCTTTTGACAGCTGACTGGTCATAAACAACCAAAGGTTTGAACAAAAGATAAAATACTTGTGTGGGCCACATTTCTGCCAAGAATTTCAATGAAAAGTGAGGAACAGCAAAGAGAGATGATAACATACTGTAGGCTGGAAGCAAAAGGAGGCTGCACACAACAGTGGCCTGAAAGGAAGGGGAAACTAGCAGAATTTGTCACTAGGCATAATTAACAGCTAGGCAAGAAGCAGCCAGATTTCAGAGGAAATCCTCCTTCTGTAAAGGTTTAAAGGTGACAATAAAGCTTAAACTGTCAAAAGCATTTGATTAGTATGTTACAGATGGAATTTAAAACTGGCAGGTTAATAATGAAGAACTCCCCACGGTACCTGACTTCCATTAATGCTTCTCCTCCTTTACCTGGACCAATCAACCTAAATTCATAGTTTCTCACCACCTGACAAAATACAGCTGCTGATAAACAAACAGCTTTTCCTAGAAACAAATTAAATATTGATGCCATGCTATTACGATGTAAACACTTCAACATTATTTTCTAGCTGTAGATCAGTACCTTCAGTGCAAAATTTAATTGTGCACTGTTCCCTGAAAACTGCTTAAAAGTATGTTTTAGGAACTGTTCACAGAAGGTAATAAACCATACTTAAAGTCGCATAAAACTTACAATCATTGTTCCAGCCATTTTAATACTGAAAAACAACTGTGCAGAAGTTGAACAGCCTTTGCTAACACTACATATGCCCTTTCAGTTCCTAATTAGCTGATAATACTCCAGGTGCCTGTAATGCACAATTCAAATGCCTTGCTTACCAAAGTGTTTAGCATTCCACAAATAAGTCTTTATACCAATTAAATCCCTTGTTATTATTAAAATGCTTCCATACTGTTGTAATAACAGGATAACACAGCCAATGCGACTCTAATCGTGCGGCTATTCTTTGAATAATTGTGGGATTTATGAGTAATCATTGCTAAGGATATGCTACTATTCAGCACAGAGTACACAAAACGTAATAATACCTTTCAAATAAATTTGATTTATGTTACAGTATCTTTTAATGTGTGGCATGTACACTAAAAAAATCTTCCCAAGCCACCAAGAAACAGTATTTTATAGGGCAGTAATTTACTGTAGCAATACCACAGTAATTTACAAGCACAATATTTAAAAGTGTATGCAGACAACAAAAACCTATTTTTCTTCTCAAGATCTGAAAATATTGCTAAATATCAGGCTCTATCCAAGAGAAGATTATTATTTTTCATTTTCTCTAGAAAAAAAGGCAAATTAAGAGAGATTACTTGCTCACAGGAAACTTTCAGAGCAAACCCAGGAATGACTCCAGATTCCCTATCAAATAAACCAGCAACTCAAGAACCTGAATTATCTCCACAGAAATATTCAACAGAAGTGGCTTATAGTTTAGTCCAGTTCTAATCTTTTCTGCTGAAATTATATACAGTAGGAGAAATGCTTCATTCATCATCACAGTAACTAAATTCATTGCTTATGCAATAACACATAAACCCACCTTACTACCTGAGGAATTTATCTTACTCTTACCTGAACAAAAGACTAGGGAGTGTCAGAGCAAGGAGCTCCTATGAAAAAGATTAACATTTTAGAAACTGGCAGGAAATCTAAGGAAATCAATAACACTTTCAACAAGTAACTTGACATGATCATACACAAAGTTCAACTAAAGAACAAAATTAAAAACCAGCTGCTACTAAAAAACTTCAACATAGAATAGGAACAGAAACACTTTAGAGAATTACTGAATTATTAAATTACACGTATGGAGACGTTTAAAATTATTTTCACACACAGGAATAGTGAAACCTGAAGAAGTCAGTGTAGCAAGGGAGAAATACAGACAGATTAGATCACTTCTTCCACGCTGAATTAGCCTCAAAATTCCTTCACCTGTAGCTAATATAATGCCCCTCCTGCCCAAATCCATCCAGCCTTTCACTTTTCATTCCTGGGAACAGCTGAGACATATGTCAAGGAGATCTCCACAGCTTCAGCTTCCTCCCAAGGAGGACTGTCAAAGCTTCCAATGTGGGACACAAGTTGTGCTTCACCAGGGCAGGCAGAACTGTCATTATGGGATACACAAGGGGAAAACCAAGGACCAACTACTGGACTCAGCACCTGGAAGAGACAGACACACACATCCCCATGCAGACATCTGTGGAACATTAGCTCAGTTTCACCATGAGTTGCATTCTCATCAGCTTGGGAAGTTCCAGATTCCCTGAACTGCTTTAAGAATACCATATCCATAACTGCTTGGAAAAGAATATTTTCTTAAATTGCATAGCTGTGACGTTCATTTATAATACAAAAGAAAGTGTGAGGATTCTGCTAAGCAGCAAAATATCATCTGGCAAAAAAGAAAAAAAAAAAAGACACAGACAACTACATTAAAAAAGATTATTTGTAAAAATTATTCTCCAAGATATCAATATTTGTACATTACATACAAAATGTAATAAATACAAACAGAGAAAGAAAGTGAAAAATCACAACAAGCTGCTAGAGATAAACAAATCTGTTTGTTTTTTTCCTTCAGAAGACATTGGTTACTCAGGCGAAACACTCTATTAGCAAATCACGCCAAAAAGTGAAGCCTAAATATTCCAGAGATTAATAACAGCTAAACTGTTGCTTCTGGTCTCCTGCCCAGTGAATGTTTTTCTAAAGGAACAACAATATTACTATGCCAACCATCACTAAACATCATTGGACTTCACCTCTTCCTTTTTAAAAAGCAAATTACCCACACACTCAAAAAGATATGTTTACTGATTTTATTAAGTCTCAATCAGATGGACAAAGCTCACCCAAAAGGCATCAGAATCACCATGTGAAACCAGGAAATTCCACATCAACAACAGCATTCAGAAGCATCATAAAGCAATTTATTATAGAAAAGAAAAAGGAATCTTGGCATACAGATACAGCTCTAGACAATTAAAATAGTAAGATAAGAACAGATGTGAAAAGCTTTTTCAGAAAGATAGCTGATGTCAACAAGTCTTTAATGGAAAATCAAATTCTTATTTAGTGCACCCAGAACACATTACTAAATACATTGTACATGAATTGACACTGTGCCTCAGGGGTAGCAGGTTACTGCTAAATAACAACAGGATTTCCACCCAGGGCTAGGGCCTCAAATTACACATTAAGTATCAGGTCACAGAGAATTCATTCAAACTGGGGCCTCAATATGGGGAAAACCAGAAAATCCTCATTTTCCTAGGATGTTGGAATTGTGCTCTTTGAAAGCTGAAGGTTTGTTTTCTGACTTTGATAAGAAGCTTTCCTAAAATTTTCTCACATATAGATGTGGCATGCACTCTACAAGCAATGTGTAACACTCCACCATTTTTTTTGCAGTGCTCTTTCAAAATTATACCATACTAAATGTTGGGGTTTTTTTCCCCAAACATGTAAAATTGGGGGAAAAAAATTGTTTGCATAAATTATACAAGCACTTTGCATATGGGGAAAGAACTTCTTTTAGCAAAGCAAATATCTGCAAACATCAGCTTCCGACCCATTTCTTTACATCCAAGTATCCAGGAAATCATGTAAGGTTTTCTTCCTTTTCTGTTCTTTTATTATATGGACTCTTTAATATGTGAGGCAAGCAAGCACAATTTCATTAAACTGGTGAAGAGAAAGGCAGAGGCACCAAATTGGTACAGTTAGAAGGCTCAGATTTGTAATTTATGACAGCCAATCTAATCTTTTAGTGGCAAAGTAAGTACAGAAGATTGTATGTCTGAACTTCTTCCTGATGCTTCATTAATCTACTTGCTCACATACACCTAAATCGTGCTGCCAGCATGTGCCACATCCTCAGGCAGATAATTATGGGAGCAGCCCTACCTTTGCATCCACAGAAAAAATTCCACAGTGTTTGAGAGTGATCACTGGCAATGAAAAACTTCCTCATTAGCCATTTTTACCAAGCAGACACTACCTTGCCTCATTGCCAGCACCTCTGCCTGTCCACACCTCTGACTTCCCATCTTGGAGTTAAAAGATAAACAACCTTTCTCTGCCTTCCACGCTGTCACCCATGGGCAAAAGCACAGCTACAGCAGGAAGTCATTAAATAAATTAAGTGCATGCCTCAACCCATCGTTTGAATTAATGTATATAAAACATGGGCAGCAAATAATACAATACTGTTTAAGCACCCTTATCTTAATTTACATTTACTTGTCTATTAATTTAGATTAACTTTTTTAAATTGTCTCCTTTTTTTTTTTTTTTTTTTTTTTTCAGCACCTGGCAGTAATCATTAACATTATATTTAATTTGTATATGCATTACAGCATCACCCAGACACACAAGGTTCAGGAGTAATATGCCACACACAACATCTTGAAAAATTTCAACCTAATTTAATTCCACTGATTTTTTGGATGAAGTGTAGATCTCTATTAGGAATCCATATGCAATTCACTTTAACCAACAGCTTCACACAAGAGGAACTTATTAGATGAAGGTAAAATATACAAAGAATAACACAGTGTCTGAGAATGCAGAAAATACTCCTTTGGATTTTGCTTTTATCAATGTAGTTGATAACAATTAAACCTCAGAAGCTGCATGCCTAAACAACACAGTACAATTTATTTTGATTGCACAGTTTATTTTTTCATGTGTAACCCTTCAGTTAAAAGGCAAACCAAAAAAAAAAAAAAAAACATATGTCCTCCTGGTAACAAACTGAGCCCAGCTGGAGATATGAAAAACACTTCATCCCCTCCTGTCCCTTGGCCAGGGGTGGCAGCTGCAGGGGCCCTGGGTGCCACCACCCAAGAGTTTTGTCTGGAGACAGGTGACGGTCTCTGTGTCAGTAAACAGGACAGCCAGGCCTTCCCAGATGGAATTATCTGACACTTCTCACAGTCAGACCCACAAATATGTACCAAAGGATTTTATTCTGGTTCTACTACCCTAATTCCAGTGTGGTTTGGCACACCCCACACCCCAGCCCCTCCAAGGCTTGTCCAAAGGACAATTCCCACTCTCTGGCTTTTCCCCATGGATCTCTGGTGTTGGCTGTTCATGCTCCTGTGCAGGCAGTGATAGGTGATGAATATCTCCCTAACTGCACAATGTGAAACTGGAGAGAAGGAACCTGTTATTGATGGCACAATACATTATAATGGAATTTTATATAGATCTTATGGATTTCTTTCCCCCTCACTTATGAGCATTATTTCAGAGAGAGGTTTAAGCAAGAGTCAACTTGACTTTTGTTTTTATCTCTCAACTACGACAATATAATTAAGCTGTGAAAGATATATCAAACTGCTATACACAAAGATGAATTGACAGGAGTAGTTTTTATGCTCAGAAGCCTTTGGTTTCATATATCACAATATCCTGTAAAGCAAGCACATGACATCTGCTTGACTGTAAAAGCAATAGCTTGGTACAAACCTCAATTCATCCTTCAAACAGGCATTTGTGTTCCCTGGTTATTACCATCACTACCTGTATTACTGCAGTTGGAACCTGCATCATTCATTATTTCATTTCTTTATTAACTGCTTACCACAAACAGAGGGGAGAATGTGCCATATTCCTGTATGGCAGTGTTTCATATGAATGCTCTACAGATGTTTTGCTTCTTTTGAAGGCACTAAAGAACAGAATTTGGCATTTTGGTGGACTTGGCAGGACTGGGTCAATGGCTGGATTCAAAGATCATAGAGGTCTTAAATGATTCTATATCTAGCTGGGATGCAGACAAGTAAACAAAAAGGAAGGGAAGATTTGTATTTAAGCTCTCACTGATTCTCATCTCACTTCTTCTTGAGCTGGAGTGATCTTAGTTTTGTACCTACAAGAATGAGAACCTCATTTACAGCTAGGATCCTAAGGCACTGCTGCAATGCAATTATTATTATCATCACCATCACTATCACTCCAATCAATCTGTGTGTTTCTAATGAGTTCATGTCTTAGGGCAGTTAATGTTCATGCTATTTTTTTTGCGGGTATTTGTTGTCGAATAACTATTCTTTGCAGCAAATAAATTGAAAGCTTGATAAAAAAAAAAAAATATTTAAAGAGCAGCTATGAAAAATCTGATTACATCAAAACATTATCAAGAAGAGCAGATTAATCCAGCTCGTTTGGGGGGGTGAATTGTATTTTCTGGGTTAAGAGATATGACTTGGCCAAGAGGCAATTTCCTTATATCTTTGCGTCTTCTGTAGAAGAATAAAAAAATTTCCTTGAAATAAATAAATTATACAGGAAAGATTAAATACTCTCCCACAGAAGCCATGTGTAGAAGGAAGCTTGCTATTTAAATGGCTGTTTTGGCAAAACAGAAATTGGGAAAATATGTTTCCTGCACATTCCTTTGAAATTTGTTCCAGTACTCTGAGAACACTAGGGACCAATCCTTTCTTGGCCATCAGATGCCAGAGAACTTCCAGCTTGAAAAAAGAACCCAAACTTAATTTGTTCTTGTCTGATAAAATACTCTGCTACAGAAATCCCAGTTGTGAGTAATCACCATTCAAACACATGAACCAGTCCTTTGTGTATGGATTTACATAGACTCTGTGTGTTTGCAAGCTTTGCATTGAAGCCACCACTTCCAAGGCATGAATATAAAGAAAAGTGAAGGTGAAAACTTTTTCATTATCTTAGAAGACAGCCTATTACCTATACCACTTTCTCAGATATCTATCCATCCACACCTAATGAGTCCTATGATTTAGTCAGAACACATCCATAAAGATGATTCATGGCTGCTATGAAGCCACTTGATGTTAATAGCAAAGCTGATGTCTTAAATCACAGCTGTTTCCCTATGATAGCCAAGGGGCAAGGCAATACTTTGGAAAACACAGGGAAGAATTTATTAGAGCAACTCCACAAAAGCAACATTTCCAAGAAAAATGTAAAGCAAAACATTAGGGTCAAAAGTATTATAATCAAAGCACTAAATAGTATCAGATGCTGTACAGTAATCTGCATATGTTAATATTGCTAAAAGTTTACTACATCTAGGTTTAAAACTTCTGTATTTAATTTTAATTTTCATCTGCAATCATTTCTTGTTGTTCCACTAGCATAGTGACCTGTATAGCCTTAATAACATGAGGCAAGTAAAGTGTCATTCTTTCCTGTGTTAGTAAGCATTTCATCACAACTGAGAAGAGTGCATTTCAACAAAACAAGTCTGATTAAGTTAAATTGAAGTCTGATTAAAGTTAAAGAGATTTGCTGATGTTTAATTATATTGATTAAGGAACAGATAACAGTATGTTAAGAGTACCAGTACTAAGCCAGAAAGAAACACCAAATGACTCAGTGTCTCCAGCAAAGCTACTTCCATCCCTCATTTTTAGCTGGTTACCAAGTTCTACTGGATCACAGAGCAAAAAGGGTTTTACAGGGCTGAGTCCTCTCTACATACACCCCACTCACAGGCAATTTGACTCAGACACATTTAATTTATGTAGGCTGCAGACTCTGGAGCATTAAAGAATAATATAATACAGCCAAGATAGAAGGAAGTAACACATGAGTAAATTTGGCATCACACAAAAGATGGTAATTAGGCACAAGATACCCATCAGCTCTTGGAAATCTCTTTGCAGATTTGTAGATAAAGAGATGTTGCAGCACCAAGCTCTGTTGAGAAATGGGTGCATTTTTAACTAGAACCAACAATCCCTGACATTTCGCTTGTTTTCAGCAGGGCTCCAGTTGCCTTACTCACTGCTATTAAAAACACCTAAATGAATCCAGAAGGATTTCTGAGAAAGCAGTGAATGGGCTGTGATTTTGCAAAGCACTGTCTGGTTCCTGCCTCCATTCTTCTGGCCAGTAATTTTAACAATAGAAATACTCAACTCAAATTCCCATTAACAACCCAATGGCGTTTTTAACAAGGAATAAAATGACTGCCAAAAACTGGGGAAAAAAAATACTGGCGACAAGAACACGATATGCATACACCCAAGCAAAGTGGAATAATTGCATATATTAAGTAGGTCAACTACAGGTACAGATTTCTTTTAAGATGATCCAAAAAGGTATGAGAAATTGCATGTGAAGGCATGCTCTGAGAGAATTCCCTTCCCACATGCCAACAGGCTTGTCTTACTCAAATCAAGGGAGGCAAAACTGAAACCACCTACCCCAAGGAGCTTCCACTGGAAAGCAGGTCCTATTTCTCAACTTGCTCGCTGGAAAGTAGCTGTGGAATAACCGGAGCGACAGCCGAGCACATGTCCCACAAGTACTTCTTTTTGTCAGGTGATTTGTAACCAGGAGCCTGGATTGGATAGGAAATTACCTTCTTCACAACTGCTGCCTGGTGTTTTGCATGGCGAGGAGGTGCTGTTCAAAATACAGGTATTCAGCAACTGGTGCTTTCCTTGCAGGGAGCTCTGAAGTTTTCCGTGACTGTTTAGATTTGCAATGTGATTTTCAGTACAAAGCTAAGCCAGTGTATCCAAAACAAAAAGGTGAAAGAAGGTCAGGAACTGCCCTGTTAAAAACAAGCCTTCCATTTCAGGAGGAAAGGGGGGATACTTCCAAAAGGAAAGAAAAAATCTCTCAGGAAGAAAATGCTGGTAACTCTTGGGAACTTGTGGATCAGTTTGGTCAGTGGGTTTTGGTGGAGGACATATGAAAACACATGAACACATATGGAGATTTCCTCCAGATGCTAAACGCCCATGGAGATTTTTAATTTATATATGTTTTCAGCTATAAATGTTTTCAGGAGTCCTTTTAATTCTCTCATAATTTTCTTTCTAATTTTTAAAAACTAATTTTAAAACAGAAGATGGAATGGAACCAGTGAGGCTCAAGAAGGCCATCAGGAGAACCTCTCATTCCTGGAAGTACTTAAACATTAGATTTATAATGAGAAACCGATGCCAATTCTAAATAAATCTCAGGTTTTCCCCTTAACTACACACATGGCTCAAAAAGGAGGTGCTTCAGCACACAAGTTCAATAATCTGCATTTCCCAGGAGCCCTCACAGACCCCCTGACCGATGGCAGAACCCCAGGGACAGGTCAGCTCCAGAGGGACATTTTGTTCCAAACCAGCCTTAATCTGCCCTGTGAACCCCAGAGTGGAAAAACAGACTCCTGAAGGCGCCTGCCTCGGGAAAGGAATGAAAAATTCAGAGCTGGGGAAAACCTCTCCCCTCCACACTCCACTCCATCACTCCAACTGCTCTGTGAAGTAAAGCAGCACAGAGTCAGAGGCAGCAGGTTAAGATTCTCTAGCCCTAACCCTCCTTCCTACCTGAGAGAAGCAGCAAGGAGATGTCGCTGTCCATGGGATTTCTGGTTGGAATCCCCTGCCTGGCTCAGCTCACACACAAACTGCCACACCAGGGTGGGAGTCTCCTGACACGCATGAAATACTGCTTGTGTTGGCAATCCTGGCTCACAGCCTCCAGGGGAATGAAGAACACGATTTTACAGATAAGAATGTGTATGAAACACAAAGGCACAACTTCCCATGGCTGGTAAGTTCCCTACTCCCATCTCTACCCGAATACCAAAATCCATGGATATTCAGTAACTGTAAACATGGTTTAGAGATCATTACACACATTTGTCTTCCCCGGTGTGAATGGCAGCATTATTAGAGAAGGGGGAAAAAGAGAATGAAACAAAACAGAGCAAACTACTGAAGAGCAACCTGTCATTATAAATTAATGGAGTTTTGGGACATCCAGGAAAGTTCCTGAAGTTTCTTCCTCCTCTTTATAATGTCATGCTTCTAATTTATTTCATTTATATTAATAAACACTGGATTACACAACTATTAATCTACTTGAGAACTCCACTAAAGCTCACTAAATCTGTCTCTAATTATTATGATTAATGGTGCAAAATGATCAGCTTCTCAAATTAACAACCTAAAGCAACTGGTATAGAATAAAGGACATTTTTCTTAGTAAACAGGTTCTTTAGTCTTTGTAGTTAATGAAATCTTGAGCAGTCCATTCAGTAGTACTACATTCTAATTCACCACGACTGCCTATTTACGTAGATTTGCATTGATTATGCTGCCATTATGTATTTATTTAAGATTAATTATTTTTAAATTGCACTAAAACTCTGTCTCATGCTTAGTATAACACAGCAGAAATAGATTTGAGAGCTCACTGCCTTGGCCTTATTCTTTCTATCTCTGTATTCAGAGGTAGTACTATTTTTCTTTTTTTTATTACTACTCTTACTATTCACCAATACTAATCCTTTTGAAAGGACAAGTTTTCCATTTAATACCTAAGCTTTGCAAAATAGTGTCAGACACTTCAAATTAATTAACAATTTAAAAAAAAAAAATACTATATATTACTCTTATTTTTCCATTACTTCTGTGATTACTACTCCAAAGTCTGTTATTTTACGGTAGTTTTTAAAGACTGTTAGAGCAATCTCATCATGCAACCTAAGTTAATTAAGAGAAAAAGACTATAAGGAGAGTCTTATCAAACCCAAAGGAAGTACCAAGTATTTTCAGTTCTTTAATTTGGGTTCCTACACTGGCAGTTCTACCCAATCATCACTGAAGACAGCTGAGCCAAATCAACTCACAAATATGATTAGAGAAAAGATGCTGAAAAAAAAAGAAAAGAATGGTAAGCTCATCCTTTACCACCCTCCAACTAAAAAAAGTTCTCCCACCCCTTAAAGACAAAGCCTCCAGTAAGGACCATGTCTACTACACTGATTTTCAAATGGGAAGACAATAACTCAAGCACACAGGTGCAGTGGACTAAGAGGGAAAGAAAGCTCCTCAGTAACAAAAATGAATGGCAGCTTCCTTTGCCATCTAAAACACACTGAAATTTCTGTGTCTTCTCTCCTAAAAAACAACTGCTAGCTCTTCTCAGCATATTTTCACCAGCAGTCTTTTTTCTCCAACATCTCTCATCAGTAAGGCTTTTATTTTTTTTTTCCCTGTGAACAAAAAACATGAACAGCCCTGCATGGAAAATTAAGCCCTGCAGAACATAATGAGATATTTTCCCACAGCTGCAGGGAGCCTAAGGGATTTTTCATTAAGAATTAGACTTCAAACTATATAGATATGGTCAATGCCATGGTGGTGAAATGTGTGTCTCTCGAGTGGCAAAGACACTGATGTTTCTACTCTTGTCCCTCCTCATCACAATCCATTCCTAGGACAACTGGAATATTATTTAACAGTCTGCTTCTATTGCAAAGAACCAACATCAGTCCGTGTTTGTCATTTCTCCTGTCCTTGGCCTATGGCATTATAATGTGCAATACCATTGTGACAGTTGGCCTTCTACTACAGGTCCCACATTTCCACTGGGAATTTTTTGCAGGCTATGGCACATGGGAAAACTTCCAGTATTTATTCAGAAGATCTTCCTGAACCAGGCACTGACTGCATCCCTCCACAGCACTGCCCCAAGGCAGATGCCACATATTTCATAGTCCCTCCTGTTTCCCTATTTGTAGTAAATTCATATCAATTCAGAGGAGCCTTTCTCTGACACAGGATTGGGAATATAGAAGTGCTACTTTCAAAGAAGGATTGAGGAGCTAACAGAACCTACAACACTGTTGGTGAAGGACTTGCTCCCACTTGAAGATTCCCTTTAAAACTTTCAAATTACATGCCCAGTTTAAACAAGTTTGTGTTCATTGCTTCTGTCATCATCCGAGTTAATAACATTCATTCTTTAGCACACGTGAGTAACCAAGGCAGCGAAGATTAAAAGGGAAAGCCAATAGCTAAAACAACTGGTTTGGCAGCTGCATGGAAGGAACAGGAGTGGTTCAACCACAAAATTCTCACATATGAGTCTGGGAATGCCCTGCAGAGGACTGCTTAGGACACACTACTGGCTGGTGTGTGGGAAACCTAAGTACAACACTGTTTCAACATGAGAGGAACATTTGAATGCTCTTCAAAGCAATTGTGAAAGCCATGCAAAAACCCACTCAGTTCTGCTTGGAAGGTTATTGGGAAATGGCAAATTACTCATTGCTGCGTGGTTTTCCTTCTGTTTCTTTGCTCAAAATGCCAGAGCTTGTAACTAACTTGGAAAATCTCAGAAATACTTCTGATATCTGAAAAGCTCACCAAATGCACCCTCGACATTACTGTACTGTGATCACCCCTCTGTGAGATGAAATGCGAAGATAAAAAGCGACCAGAAACTCCTTTAAGGGAAGGAATTGCATTATATCCATAACTAGAAGATATAACTGCAATTGAAAGTGATGGGATATTGTTCTCTGCAGGTTCCTGAGCTGCAGAGGTGAGAGGGGGTATGGGGCTTTCCTAATACTGGAAAGCATCTAATATAATGCTGTAATTAAGCCTCATATAACCAATTTAAATATTTTAATCCATTTTTTTTTTTTTCCTTATTTTTTTTTTTCTTTTTCTTGACTGATCCATTTGACAGAATGTGGTTCTAACGCTTTTCCTCTGGGGAAAGAGGTAAAAAGTAAATTGACAGTTTTACTCAGAGGTAATTGGGCTTTACTTTCTTTCTGAAATTATGGTTTCCTTCCCTTATGGTATCAGCAGAATCTGGAAGAACAATTTAATCACTTCTGTGACACTCTGACTAGTCCTTTCACTTACTTTTCCTGAACTAGTAAGAAATTCACATTGCACTGAAGAGTAAAGCCACCTGAATTTCATTTGCTTTCATGTCTTGGCAAGAAATTTCATACAACTCTATCCATCCAAAGTAACCCTGCTAAGTCTAGAGGCTTATTGATGTGTTTCTTAGACTGAATCAGCAAGGACAGACTCCCTTGCAGATACCCTGAAGACTAGAAAATTGTCATTTGCTTCTGAGCATGTATAAGGTAAACATAATTTGTGAAGGTGTTCATGTGAATGGGATTTCCCAAGGCTTCGTGTGACACAAGTTCATAAAACACACTCATGCCTGATGGCACCTATTATTTTGTATCACTACCACTCACCCCTCCTCTGTTCCCATGAATTTTCATTAAGGAAAAAGAGTCAAACATGTAAGGAGAATTTTAGTAGTAGCTGATTGGGTAAAGGGGATATTGAGTTGCAAATATATTTGCCCCATTAAGACTATTTTACTAATGCCACCGTGAAAAGACAGTAATATCAGGTACCACTTCTGGAATGACATTCTTGTTCATGATGGCTGTTAAAAATTGTCCCCAGAGCTAAATTTCTCATTAGCAATTAAATTGAGGGAATATGGAATAGGAGTTTAAAGAAAAAAAGCATAAAATGAAAAACTTTAAAGAAAAAAGCATACAAATGCTGAGAAACCCATTTAATCAATAAACTTTGGAGTTATTAATTTATTCATACCAAAACCCCCTTTCTTTTTTTATTTTGCAACCTTTCTTTGTAAGGCATTGCCCTTATTTAGGTGCCACGCTAAAAAATCTTATAAATAGATGACAATGTGGCATGCAGGCATTGCTGCTGTAAGCATCAGGTTTTGATCCAGCTCCTCAGCCTGGAATGCAGAGAATTTAGGAAAATACAATTTACTGCAAAGACAATGTCACACTGGCTTTTGGTCTTCTGAGTGAATAGGAAATATACATCCCCACAGGATTCTCAACACATTCCATACAAAATTCTCGCTGATTGTACAAAGAAAACCCTGATTTAAAGAAAAAAAAAAAAAAAAAAAAAAAAAAAAAGTCAGTCTACACGGTTCCAAATCAATACACTCCAGTGATGTAATTGCACATGCCCATGGTCTCTACAGATAAATGAAAAAAGGGTCCATTTTGTTCTCACATCTGGGAGCCAATTAAGCCACATTCAAGACACTAGAAACTGCTGTGACATACAAAGTCTAGGACCAACAAAACCTTGAAGACTTTGGAATCTGTTCACACTGAGAAAAGTCAGTGCAAAGTTTCTTTAAAAAAAATAAATCCTGCTAAATTTACATTATACAACTGTACCACGTGCCCACTGCTGAACAAAGAGAACTGACAAATGCTCAGTGCAAGCTTCAACACTTCACAAATAGGAATTTATTTTTGAAGACAAAGTCTTACATTATTTCCTACCTTCAGCATCATATTCAGAGTTTTGAAACACACACCTTAGGTATCCCGAATTCAGGATGAAAGGAAGCAACACCAAAACAGACAAAAGCCAAATATCTTTCAAATGGACAAAGTTTGCAATTCTCCGTGCAGAGAGAAAATTACAGTCCTTAAGACAGAAATTGGTTAGATAAAGGATGCAAACAGTGAAGGATGGAAAGACCTAGTAAAGAGTAAGAAATATCTCCTTGGTGGTCGTAATCTGCATTTTATAAACCTTCATTCATTTGAAGTCGCACTAAAATGAGAGCCTGTTGTTGTGAGAAACTAGACTACAGAGGAAAGTAGATAATTTTTAAAAGAATAACAACTAATTTTTTACAACTGCCTTATTGTATTCAATAGAGTTTTACTTATTAGAAAAAAGTTGGTGAACTGAAGATCACACAGAACAAAAGTTCCTTGCAGGTATCATTCTTTTGCCACACACAGCTTTCTCAGGTTCTCTATTTATTTTATTTACTTTCTTTTCTCTATTTTAAGACACCTCCTGACTTGAAGTTAGACTGTGTGTTCCACCTTGAGCTGCAGGTGACAATTATGGTCCACTCACAGTGAAGACGATAATTTCTCACCGGTTAATGAGAAATAAACTTTTCTGCAAGAGGTAAATCACTCTTATTTTTAAAATTGGGCTCCCAGAGACTGCTGAGACAATAGAGAAGAAGTCCTGCAGCATTGTTACTGCCACACTTCCAAATCACAGATCTTCAATTCTCTGAATAGGACACTTAAACATCCCCTCTCCTCTCCACCATAAATAGTGCATTATTGAGATGATTTCCCCCCCCAGAAAGCACTGGTTCTTAAAAAAAAGGCAAGATATTTCTCAGAAATGCATTCTAAAAACATCACTAAGAGATTTCACATTCTGGAGAAGCTGCTGAAGATATCCACGTGAGCATTATAATGCTCGAGGTGGGTGCTGTCTCCCTTGACTTCCATCATCCTGTGGGAGAAAAAGGGTGGGGACTGGTGGGGAGTGAGGGAGGAACATTTATTGAGCATCTCTAATTACAGGCACCACTATCCTCATAGAGAGGTTTAATTGGCCTGATTCTTATTTTAGCCTTGTCAGTTCACTCATATTTAACAATTACTGAAAGACATTATGCTGTTGGTCTTGAAATTATTTTTAGCCACCTTTAGAAGCCTGGCATAGGCAAAAATCCCTAATTTAATTTGTCACAAAGAGAGTAATGAAGTTATTCAAATAAGAAAGACTCCACACTGACAAAAACAGAGGGGAAAGTGAAAGCTCCTCAAATCACACACTAAAATCTCCTACAAATCTCCCACCAGTGAGGAGGTGCTCAGGCTCAGACAGCTCAGGTTCACTGTGCCACTCCTGCAATATTTTAAAGCTACACGTATCATCAGCTTGGGAAGAAATTGCAAATCTGACGTAATTCCTGCTGGGTTTGACTTGTAGAGTGCTCCTCTCCATCCCTGGGAAACTCAAAAAACCAGTGCCATGCTGTAATACCAGGAATTATTTCTGGGAGAAATTATGCAGATTTTGAGGCACCAGGTAGGGCCAGCACGGCCCGACCCTGGAGCAGATTATTTAAACCTACACACACACAAAATTATCCTGAAGACAACAAACTCAACCTTCCAGAAATAAGCTGTTCTCTAGAAGTTATCAGTTCTACAGAAAACTATTTACACATAAACCTGAACATCATCTGCATGAAGATGATGATGACCTCTCTCATAATGGCTAAAGAGACTGAAGCAGAATATAAGTCCAGGGAAACACAAAGCTCCACAAAGTATCCCAAAGAGCTACACTTCACATCAGGAAAATGCTTACTTGGAGTGAAAGCCCTGTGTAAAATGCTGCTGTAATGGACAGCGGCAGAACTGAACAGGATAATGCTGGAAAATTCCAACAGACAGCTTCACGCTTTGCATAAATTCAATGTACCATTTGAAAAAAATAATTCATCCCCACCAGAAGAAATACTTGGGTTTATTTTCTTGCAGTCAAAATTAATACTAAAATCTAGAAGCAAATGAAAAACATGTTTATGCCAATGTCAAAAAAAAGTTCTACCTTTATGTCTCCAGAGGATTTTTTAATTGATTTTTTTTTAATTAAGCAACTTTCAAGCTACAAAAGGCATCCTGAATCACTTCTTTAAAAAGCAAAACTTTCTCGTATATCACTAAGCTTGTTACAAATTGCTTAAAAAATGCTGCACATCAAAATTATCTGTTCAATAAAAAAAGCTTTCATCATAAGAATTAAAAATTTGAGTTGCAGGTCGTTTTAAATGAAATATGAGTATCATAAGAACTTGTCAGTTCTTTGTTATTCAGCACTCAGTTTCATGTTGTTTTTGAGATAAAGTTCCACTGCAGATTTATGAAAACTGCACATTTATCTTTTGTCCATATATTTATGACATTTGGTGGCAATGCAGATTATAATATAAGTCTGGATTTCCTCTTGCATATCACCAGTAAGTGGAAAAATTATCTCTAAAATCTAAATTTGCTATGACTAAGTGAAATTTGGACCCATTTCTTGGTGATGAGTGAATGAAAGTCACAAATGCAGTCAGCTGGATTCAGGTCTGCACAGACTTTTTCTATGGCTGATCTTATCTCTAATTAATCCTCTTAGAATGAGATGAAAAAACACCACGAAGTTTTTTTGAAATGGAGTTTTACATGCTAACAGGGATAGAGTTTGGGGGTTTTTTTTGAACCTGTAATTTTTCTGCTGCTTTCTCACTATATTGTTATTGTCACCCTTCCTTTTTTTTTTTTTTTATATTCTGTGTTTAATTGTACCAATCAAATAATACAATTCTGTTCCTCTCTTTATTGTTATTTCAGATGTTGCAGAGTGATAAAACCGACGACCCTGACTTTTCTAAGCTTAGAGATCGTCCCTTATCATGTGTGAATAAAACAAAGGGTCAAGGATACAGACAGAACAGAATCATGGAACAGTCTGGGTTGGAAGGAATCCTTACAGGTCCAGTCCAACACCTCCACAATCAGCCCACAAAATGCATTTTTGTTTAAGCACCCTGAAGGAGAGTTTGAACTGTGAGCAACTAAATTCTGCTCATATTCTCCAAAAAGCAGAAGAAATACTATAGATGATTTGTTACAAGAAAAATTGTTCTCGCACAGGATAATAAAAAAAACCCAACAAACAAACAAAAAAACCCCAAAACAACAAAGAAAACCAAACAAAAAAATCCCAAACAACAAAAAACATTAAATCCTTTAGAAAACATTCAAATTCAGGACATATTTTTGTTCAAAACAGATGAAAACACTTACTTGGCCTTTGTTACCTTGGCATTTTCTGAAAAACTCAAATCAAATAAACACTTCTAACTGAATTAACAGGCAAAGGTACATGAAGCGCTGAGCAAGACAAGAAATGCCAGCAACTGCATTATACAATGTTACAATTAATCATTAAAACAGAGCAACATTTAATATCTTTCCTTTGAAGTGCAGTTGTATGGGAAAATCCCAGTGATGGAAAGCCTCAGGTAATTGCAGCGAGCAGGTGGTTTAGCCGGAGGAGCTGGAATCAGGAAGACCTTTGTATTTTCATTATTATATCTTTGTAAGAGATCAGAAGACAATGTCTTGAGTTAACACAAGGGAACTTCAAAGTGCAGGTATGGTTGTGCTGAGGAGGAAAAAAATCAGTGCAGAGAAGCTCAAGGACTGCCAGAAGATCCAGCAGAGGCTGGAGCCACCAGCCAGGAGGATGCTCTTCCAGGAAAGCTCTCAGGAGGCACCCAAAGACAATTAAGCCCCAGAACACAAGGTGATTAAACCAATGATTTTCTTTGTACAGAAATAATGCTGCTCCTCTGTACATGGCTGGAAATTGCCCAGAAGTTTTAGAACATCCGTAGTGTTTTCTAAAACATGATAATGAGTGTGACTAATATATCTTAAACATACTTTAGAATTTGGGAGCTGACTGAGGGAGATACATCCTTAAGAAACGAGTTACAGAAAACCACATGACACTGAGATTCCTTTAAACTGTCATTGAAAAAGTTACATTCCTCCAGAAGTGCAAGTTACTGCACAAATGACAAAAGAGCTTCCAGCTAATGAGGGAAATATGACTGAATTTCCAAGGAGGCTTTACAATGGCTTACAGGAGATCTTTCAGTAATATTTACCTCTGTGACTCCACTTTGACAACCATTATCTCTTCAGCTTCTAGGTAAAAAGGAGATTCTTTCAAAAGGTGTCCTGCTGTATTTGGCAGCATTATGACATTCAGGGACATGGTTTAATGTGGACTTGGCTGTGCTGGGTTAATAGCTGGACTGGATGGTTTTAGAGGCCTTTGTCAGCCTAAATGATTCTATGCACAGAAAATAAAAATAAATCCCATACAGGTGGTGATGTGTCATAAATTAAACTCTTGATTATATGCAATTCCATATATAACTTTCACATATAAGGAGAAGTTCTTGACGTTCACTAAGAGGAAATTTTCAGGAATTTGATGGTTATGGGTACTGCAGCCAAGTTCTCCCTGTCAGCAGAAGGGAAGTCCATTCCCAGCAACAAGCACCCAGTACACACACCTAAGGGGCATCATGGAGAGGACAAGGAATGTGTTCAAATATTTCATTAAATAATTAAATAAACTTCTGTCTGCTTGCAGGCATTTCTTTCAGCTGTACAGCTGCTAAAATTTAGAAACTAATACCAATTCTTATGAAATTTTAATTTGACTTATGTGATGAAAGACAAAAAGTATAATTTATCATACAACAAATTCACTTTCATACTGCACTGTGGTCTTTTCCCATCATCCAGGCACCCTTCAGTTAGGGAACATTGCAATTCAGTCACCTGCTGTAGCAATACCTGGTGAAAGACAGTTGTCAGAATTGCTGGGATTTTGGTCAAAAATTCAATTAGAGGTTGAGCAGGTGCTTTTTTAATGCCTGTCTTCTGGGGTGCACTGACCAAGTAGCACAGTTTTCATGTGTGTAACAGCAAAAACTCCAAAGAGATGAAGCAGAAATGCCATACACAACCCACACCTAAGGGTAAAGAGCTGCATTTCAAACAGCTCTTTGGTATCTGGATAAAATTTTTCCTTTAAATGTTTTTTGGTTTTTTTTTTGGTTTTTTTTTTTTAAAATTGAAATGGTAGGCCACTAGGTCTTGCTGGTGATGCTCACCAAACCAAAAAAGCACAACACTTTCTCTGGGCAGAGGGAGACTCATTTTATTTTGACTGCTGTTGATAACAACCAGAACAGTGCCTGTCAACCCACCAAAAAATTAAGCTCCAGCTGGACAATACTGTACAGTTCTTGAGAGCTCAGTAAACTGCAAGTGCTGTGGCCTTCACAAGAGTAAGTCTGCAGCAGGACTGAAATGCAGTTGTATATGATTCCCAGTGTGAAATTCAAGAGAAATACCAGGACACTTGCAGGGATAAAAGGTGACAGGGAATCTTTAAAAAAGAAAATCCAGATTTCATCCGAAGACCAACACAGCTCAAATCCACGCAAAACAATGTCAACCATTAATTTTATGAGACATAAAGCACAATGCAAATGACAGAGAACAAAAACCTGAACCACTTCTATGGTGCACGATGTGCAGAGAGCATTTGCAACACTTCAGGATATCTCTGCAAGTGGATTAGCAATTACTGTTTCATGAAGTTCCCTACTACTTCCTCTGTCAACCTCTTTTGCTTCTGTATATTGTCCCTGTACTCTCTCTAGCAGAGGCAGCTATCTATCCACACACAGAGGCACAAAAGCCCTACAGCAGGCCAGGATGCTTTTTGCTCACGTTGTGTATAAAAGCAACCTTTTATTCACACTGGCATTACAAAGCAATCCAGCATTTAGTTACTCTCTTCCCAGTCCCTTTGTCATTATAACTTCAGACATGCTGGCTGATGCTATTGGCTTTAAAGAACCCGTTCCCCAGGTTGCATGTGTGCAGTTTATAAATCTGCTTTGGATTATATTGATTTACTAATTGACCAAAACACTGGATTATACACTCTGCTGGACACTTTACACATTAAACAAAGTAATTGATAAAGACAGCATGTTCTTTGGGCTGATTTTTCTAGGTTTTGATCTTTTCTAGGAATGTACATTTCAAGTCAGTGCTTAATAGCAGAAAGAAATAGCATAAAAGAAAATAAACGGGGGAAAACAGCCTTTGGAAGCTGTTATTTGCTACTGGGGGAAGGCTGGCAGAGGCAGCAGCAGGAGTAGAGGCTTGACTGGCAGCAGAGACCTGATCAATGCTCACTATCATGCAATAAATGGAAATTCATTAGGTAACACCCTCATCAGCCCAACCGAGGCTCCTGCAGCGTTCCCCAGGAAACTGAGAAGCAAGCACCTATCCATCAAATCCCTGGAAGGAGCAGTTTATCTTCCATCCCGTTGAATATACATCTGTTATTAATCAATAGCTGTTAGAATTTGTGTCCCCTCTCCTCCCATTTTTACACGAGCTGGCAACTTTCCTGCGACTGAAATAACCCAATTAATCTTCCAAATAGAAACACAACTTTTTTTTTTTTTTTTCTTTTTTTTTGGACAGGCAGATATTTGACAATTGATCTGAACAAAGTGAGGAAAAGGAGAAGGAGCAAGTACAAAATAAAGAAGCACGTGATATCACGACCCAGTGCTGTAAATAGTTCTTTGCTCCACCTGCTGTTGGGCTCCTTTTCCTCTGCAAAATAGCATGCTCTCCATGGCTAACGCTCAACACAAAAACATTGTACCTACAGAGAGCCTCACCACATGAATCCATGTCATTAAAAAGGACTAAATGGACTAAAAATACACACAACTGAAGGCAAGTCAGAAGGAAAGAGAATACTGATTTATGTCTTAAGCCCCTTTTGCATTGGGATGTGGAAATATAAAAGACAAATGAGCAAGGATTGCCACATGGGCTTAGATGCATCTTTGGAAGAGATCTCTATTGTCCAGAGAACAATAAAAAAATAATCATACAAAAGAACACATTCTACAATGCAACTATTTCTCACCTGTATTTAAACAGTGATTGCTATTCCTACGCAGAAAGCGACATTCAGTTAATTCTTAAACATTTTGTAAAGGAAAACCAAAACCAGTCTGACTTCGCTCTTCCTCCAAGCCCTATAAATCCTGTTTTGCAGCTCCTGTGTTCACCTGACACAGAAGAGGCCCCAGGTGTGCCCTGCTGGGGTGCAGCCCTGCTGGGATCACCACACTCAGACAATTCCTGATGTGAGCTTTCACCTGCACGGGGGTTTGAACAACCTGCTCTTGTGGAAGATGTCCCTGCCCATGGCAGAGGGTTGGAATCAGATGATCTTTAAGCTCCTTTCCAACACAAACCATTCTGTGACTCTGTGTGACCCAAGGACTACAGCAGAAAGAGGGAAGGGATCTGAGTCCCCAGGCAGGTGCTCCTCTCACCTGGTACCCACAGTGACAGCCAGCTCAAGATGCTCCCTCCGATCCATCAGCCAATTATCCTCCTGAAGCACTCTCAGAGATCAAACACATTCAATTCCTGTGGCCAGAGGTGTGGGTTTAAGTGAGCAAGAGCATTAATGTCAGTAGTCAAATTACATGTTCCACTGCAGCTAATGAAATCTGCATTTCATTAACTTTTCTCTAGGCTACCCGTAAGTGAATGTTTAAATAGAAAAGAGCTGCGACTCAGGTTGGGGCACAAAGGTATTAATATAAATAGGTGATGCATTGTGAGATGCACTGCAAAACTGCTTATGAATGTAATGGCTCTGCCACTGACAGCTGTTAAACAGTGGAAGGTCAAAAGGGCTTATCTGAATTTTTAGCAGTAAGAGAAGACCCTGAATTTAGTAAATAATTTCAAATAATAACACATCTTATCCTATGATTGTCTTCCTTTAAATTATCCACAGGGTTTTTTTCTTTTAAAAAGCTATTCCCTTTGTACAGCCATGTTGTTTGTTAAGTATATGAGCTGGGTATCCTAACAGCAATACTCTCTGCCCATCAAATCTGTTGGACTTCTACTATCAACCAAAGCTCTCTGATCTTCATACACATCCCATAATATCAGCAATATTCCGACATTAACACAAGCAGCACCCCAGCTGCATCTTAGATCTGTCATCCCTGACTCCCCAAAGGCCTTGCAGTCCCGCCTTGCTCTACATTTAGCTCCATGCTTTCAGCTTTCCAGCCCGTGATTCAGAGGTATAAGGACAGCTTTAAAATCCCAGGACTGTAAGCAAATAAAATCCCCATAAGACAGCAGGTTCATGACCCTTAGATCTAGAGTATCTCAGCTTTTGGCCTTTTAGTCATGGGTTTGATCTCATCTCAGCCCCACACTCCACATATTTGCATCACAAATCTCCAACACGTGCCCACAATAACAATCACTCTACAAGAGCTTATTCTCAAACACTCCACTCTTGCATTCAAAGCATGTCCACCTGAATCCAGCTTCAGAGTCCAATTCATAAGGTGTGGAAAATAAGAGCCAACCCCTGTTTGCAAACACTTAACATCTTCTGGACAATGATTTCAGTTATGTCATTTATTACTAGCACAGGTTATTTGTCTGTTTTTAAATATATCTTAGCAGTATATTTCTGACTGAGAATACCAGCCTGTAAATAATTCCGTTCTGTCAAATTATTCCCATGAACTGATTATTCAAAGAAACGTATTGTACCTAGTAATATTACTCCAGAAACAGTATTCCTCTTAATGCCTCCAAACCCCTTATGAAGAGAGGAGTTTATGCACTTTAATCTAAAACTAACTAGCATCCAATTTAGACCTCAAGAGCATCCTTTTTTCAGTACATTATATTCAAGCACAAATTCAACTTTCCCCATGCTTCCACCTATCAAAAATACTACGGCTCCATCTAAAATGTTTTGTTAGAAAATATCACTTTTATAGCTAAGTGCAAAATGACACAGTTACTGTTAAATCTTCTGAAATCCTGCCCACTACCCATATTAGAAAGAAGTTCTTCCTCCAGTATTGTGTTCTTATTTTTAAGAACCACACAAAATACGACACTGCTTTTCTATACATCAGAAAGAAAACTTCACTTTCTCATTGTGAGAAAGTTGCCTCACATTAGAGGTGTATTTCAGTGACATCTCCAATATTCAGCCAGCTGAATGCCCTGGACAAATGTATTAAGATCCATTGTACACTTATCACTGCATCAAAACCCTTGTAACTATAATTACTGTTATGAATTCCAGAAACAGAAATAATAGACTGAGGGTTTCTTTTTTTCCCCAGGATTTGCTCCATTTGATAGCAACACAAAATTGCTTGTTAAGTTTATTTTTATTGTTTGTCAAAACCAGCCATGATTCTCTTTGTGATAAAAATCCACAATTAGTCTGAATTTGCTTAGAATTTTTTTTTTTTTTTTCTATTTGTCACTATGATTATCATGTCTACAGTTAGGAGGAATTTTTTATTTCCCTTTTCTTTTGCTTTCTACAAGCAAAAAAATCTGCCTGATCCAAAGAATGCTGAAGACATGAGTTGAGACCTTCTACATGGGAAAACCAAAGCAGACAGAGATCCAACACCTTGCTGCAGTTTTAGGAACTGCACACACACAAGGAGGGATGCACACCTCTGTCACACTCTCTCCTCACTAGGGCAGCCCCTTGTCATCAGGCATGGAAAAAAATTCCCTGTTCCATCTATCCTACACCCACATATTTTATATTTATCACCACAGTATAAGAGCTTTCTGTCACACTTTCAGTGCTGGTGGGTTTGCTCCACCTGTTTCATTTCCTTGATCCAACAAAGTAGATGAAAACCAGAGTACTAGTTTTAGTTATCATGTCTAAACTCCAGTGTTTGGTCAACTTGTTCACTTCTCCCACTGTAGACTGTAAACAGACCTTAATGCTGAAAAGGAAAAAAAAAAAAAAAAAAAAAGGAAATTCTTATTTTAATCTAATTCTTCTGAATAAAATTTGCTGTCCATAGAGAGGACTTTTTTTTTTCTTTTTAAATAGGTAAAATCATCTACTCTGTTTGATGGGTCAAAAGTGTGGTTTATGGATAGGCCCCAAATTTGTTCCAGAATCACAGCTATAAGTAGTCTGGATATTCCTGGCAGAGGCCAAGAAAAAGAACACTTTTTCAATAAATCTTTGAGATTTCTTCTGAGAAATAATCACCATTCATCCAAAAGGTGGCAGAACTTATGCAGGTGTCAGTGTTTGCCATGAACTGACATAATTTATCCTCTCAAGAGACCTTGCTGGAGTTGTAGAATACCTAAAGGCTCTTGGTAATTAAGAGATCTCCAGAAAAAAACTGAGAAATTCTGAACAGCAAAACAACTGGGGGAAGCAGGGACTGCCAAGAAAGAAAACCATCTGAGAGAGGCCTAGAGAGGAGAAATCAATGTTCTCAGTGGGAGAAGATGGATGTCATGAAAGTAAATTCTTCAGATAAATGTGTTTTAAAGGAGAGAGCAAACAATAATATATTTATAAAGATGCATATTTTATAACTACATTTATATCCCTACTCTGATAATGCTGTTTGGAAGTGAGTGCTACAAAGTACAGAGACACAGGATGTACAATTTTGAAGTGCACATAATTAGCACTTACCACCTAAAAAAACCAAAACATGAGAGATGCAGGAAACTGTGCTTTGTTTCTTTATCTGCCTGTATTTTTAATAGAGTGTCCAGCCTTCCAAGGGAAAGCTCTCAGCATCTCCTCTTCTCACTTTTGGGAAAGTGAGGATGAAAATTGATGAGGCTGCATGAGGCTCCACACTTACTCCTTCTTATATGGTCTCAAATCTCACTGTAAAAAGCAATTCTGACTGCAAATAGCTTGAAGAGGCACAGAAAGTTAGTTAGGTGAAGTGGAAAACACCCTGGGAAAGGATGCAAGCAATGTCAGACCAATGTAATTGTCGCTTTTATAAAATCTTTAAGAATCCCCTGGTCCAATTCCGATTTAAAAGTGTCTCCAAAATGAGATTCTGGTAATCACTGAGCTGGAAGGAATGAAATGGAGGAGATTTCTGAGCTGGGACAAATAGATTTCATTCATCTGGACAGTCTATACTCAAAGACCAAATAATTCTGTGTAAAATGCTACCTGCCTAATTCTAAAATATATTTCTTCCTGTCTATGGAGTTGCACTCTGCAGAATATTTAGATACTGTGTGCAGACCAGCAAACCCAAACTCCATGTTAAACTCCATGTACTGCTGTCTATGCCTCATTTTCCAATTTAAAGTTCATTTTTATTTATTCCAACCTCCTGAATTGATTAGGCAGACTCAACAAATAATGTCCTACAGCACAAAGTCTTATTTTGAAGGGTAATTTACACAATTAAACACAAAACCTATTAGTCAAAATTTCCACATGCTGAAAAAAATTGCTCATTAAAACTATAGGAGTTTAGGAGAGGGGGAATAAAAACAAACAATAAAACAAAAAAAAAAAACTAACCAACAACCAACTAAACCCCCTAGAAAATCTAGAAAACTAGAAGCTGCATTTGTGTTTTCAACTGGGAATCAAAAATGTAACAAGCCAAATACAATCCTCCAGCTGATTACTCGTGACAAATCGGTAAATACTGGTATGGACTTAAAATGATTTAACTCCATACTCTTTTTTAACTGTGAATCTGACTCGCTGCTGTGTCTGATCTACCAAGTAAAGATATTTTTTTGTTGCAGCTGGGCTAAGTCTAACCCAGAAGAGGTGCAGCTCTACAGGTATGTACTGGCCCTAGTTTCACATGCAGAAGTTGCTTCACGTGACAAGCCACGGGCTGTTTTTGGTGCTGGAGCTACAGCTCACCCAAAATTTCTGGTAGTGGGAGGAAAGTGCTAAACAACAAGAAGTCAAAGGTAAGGAAATAAAAAAAGAAAAGATCTTTTTTCAGCCCAAAAATGGATGCTTAGAAATATGGGCACATAAAAATAACTGATATCTAGACACACCTGGCCTGTTTGACACTCTCCTGGGAAAATAATCCCTGCTATGAATGGCAATAAGGACAATAATTTTTATTGTTAAAGGATTTGGAGCCATTAAAGTATTTGCTATTCTTACTGCTCTCATTTTCAGTCTTTAGCCTCCAGTATGCCAGAAATTCAGTAAGCTTCTCCTCCCAAATAAGATCTTATCTACCTCTCTGTAGATGCAGGCCACATTTCCACTGGAGTCCTGAGCCATCACTCTTTAAAATAATCACATAACAACATCAGACTTTCACTCTGTCAAATTTATGTTTCAGACCCTTTCAAAACATGCCCAACTGGTCACCAGCAGCTGGCAGAGGTAGCTGGTTAAATCCAGAAAGCAGCCTGGGCTCCCTCTACTTAGAGCTGCCAGGGTGTGAGGTTAAGCAAAGGGAATTACACACAGTGAGTATGGGATGTGTGGGGAGGGGAGGGAACGACTCTATTTCTTTTTCAGGAGTGCACTCGATCAAGAACCACCTCCAGGATCAGCTGAGAAGGAGCATGGCCACCCCTGAGGCAGGCTCAGGGCAGCAGGGGTGGCAGGATGTGGGGTGCCATCCCTTGGAGCAGCATCACTCAGCTCCTCTTCCTCCAGAACTGCCCTGGAGCTGCTGAGCAGGAGGCAGCGCTCTGACTGCAGCCAGCAAACACCCATTCCATCACTCCAGATAAAACACATACAAACAGCTTTTATCCTCACACACAAGCCAGGCTCACCCCTGCTCACAGGCCCTTTGAAGACCCAGCACCAAGCTCTGCTTCCCAGGGAAGGGACAGTTTTCTCTGGAATAGGAGCACTACAGGGAACTCAGGATCATCCTCATCATCATCATGTCTTGGCTGCCCTGGCCGGACCGAAGAGGTTAAACTCAGCAGCTGAAGGCTGCTCTGACCTACCTATTGACAATTTACAGATGTTTTCCTCACCTAATTTGTTCCACTATTCACAAAAGCATGCAGTTACCTTAGCAACTGCTACATTATATTTTATCTCCAAGCTGCAGAGCTTTTTCTTTCCTAAAAACAAACCCCACAAATCTACTGATACTGCATGTAGCCTTTGATATTAGCCCTAGCCATTTCAGGAAACAAAAATAGGCACAAGTGTAATGAAAATAACAGTCCCACTTCTAAAATCTATTTAAGTTTTCCACTTATGAACAGGTTTTCTTTGTAGATTTGTTTTGTTTGACTCTTTTGTTTGTGGTTTTGCTATTTTTCTATGGGTTACAATTTTCATAAAGGAAATTAAGAGGACAAGGAAGAAGACCTGTTTTGACATAAGGAGTGAGCTGGAAACCTGGGAGAAGACATATTAAAGAATCAAGGGCATCTCTTGAAAATTCCTGCAGGAAGAAACAAATGCCTTTAGGCCACTGACTTCTAAGTGTCTTTACTGAATGGACATCTAGAATGGAAACACATCAATTTTAACATGACCAACCAACAGAATGCAGAAGGTTTTTTCTCAAGTGAAAGACATGTTTCTCCATGAACATATCTAAAAGAAAGAATAATTATACTTGGAAAATATTTGCAGTTGGTTATGAACCAGCATTGCTCCTGGGCACCACAGCTTCCTGCACCACGTGGATTTGCATTCCAGTGAAACAAATTTGTTTTGAGAGGCATGCTGTCATCGTGTCACATGAAATGATGTGGAGACACGTACACAAACACTGAGTAACCTGGGACCTTCACAGTGCCTGCTGCCAGATGAACCAGCCTCAGATCTAGACATGATTTCCACTTCTTGAAAAGTTCCTGTGTTGCTGCACTGCACAGGCAGAGGGGAGGAAAATGAGTTTTTCTCCAAAAGGAATATATATTTTTGGGACATAATTTTGTTTTATTTAAATCAACCAAAAAAGCACAGACTGTATTTTCTCACAGCTGTAAAACATTATTAAGGTTTATCTTCAGGGATAACTAAAGTTAGTGAGCTTGTTAAGTCTTCTGATTTCAGCAACTTACTGATTTAAATCCACAGATCAGCACTTAGACTCAATTTCTAATATATTACTATAACTAACTTTGAAGTTAGGAATAATCTTAAATACTGTCTTGAGTTAATGCTTTAATAAAATAACTTCTGCAAAGGTCTTGTACAACAGTGTGATAACCTTTTATAGCTATGACAGGATGTTTGATTTCCAGCTCCCTGCTCTACAGTACCCATTTGTGCATATTTGAATACACCAGAGAATGGAGCTTCTGCTTTCTGCAGAAGTTGGATACCTTTCAAAGGTTAATTTTCCCATTAAAGAGAGATAAAATAAAAAGCAGCTGGACAGAGAATTTTTCTGGTCTTTCTTTTTCACAGGAAGTTTTTTCTTTTTTTTTAAATCAAAAAGGCACAGTATCTTTACCAAGTGATAAAACTTTGCGGGAAGCCATCAGCAGCAAGTTCAATCCAAACTGACACTTTTAATTGCAGTTAATTAAAGTGTTGGTAGGGAAGTAATCTAGCATCCAATCAGTTATTAGTAATTAATCTTCCTGCAAATCTCACTGAGGAGGGGTCTGGACACTTAAGCTCTAAGTGGGTTTGCAATTTACTGACCCTCTTAAGGTTTTTCCTTCCAGTTCAGACCCCAGGACATCAAATTCAGGCCATCTGACAGCTTTGCTTTTCTTTATTGCCCTCAGAAATCCCTGGATGGGTCCACTGACTCTGAGTCTGTGGCCACCAGGTTGCCAACAGCTCTGCCAGCTCTAAGTCACTGCCTATTTCAGCTTCCCCCCTCTCTGCTCTCCCCACGAGCACCTCTGCAGCTGAAGCTCAGCTCTGCTGTGAACCTGCTCCTTCTGCACTGCTGGACAAATCACTGAGGCTGACCAGCCATGACTATCTCCCCAGTTCAGCACTGGGGCTTCCCAAAGCCTACTGGCTATTTCTGAAACCACAGCGACCCTTCAAGGAGGATTTATAATTTTTTTTTTTCAAATAACAGATACAACTGTGACCTTCCCACTTAACACCTGTCTTCCTACACCCACCATCCTGCTCTGCCCTCAACACCATGATTTGCTCTGATCAGAGATCTTAGAGGAAGACACTGAATTTCTGTCTGCTGGTGTCTATAAAAATTGTGTTACACACTTTGTATCATCCCCTAATTCACCCTGTTACCATGTGCAATGCTCTATCCCTAGCACAAATGTAAACTAATTAACTATACAGAGCATTAATACCACTTTGTCAACTTATCCTTTACCTACATCCCTTTCAGCAAGGGAGATGCAGACTGAAATGCTACCGATAGGTAAGGCTTTATAAATTCACTCAGTTACTTTCTACATTAGCATTTATTTAACTTAGTGAATAATTTGCTGTAGCTGAAAGGCAGCAGGAAACCACAGTAATGCCAACACAGCATTAAAATGCCTCAGCACTTGTTACATCCTTTCTCTTACACCACCTTAGTAGACAGAGCAAACCTCACCTCCTTGAGCTCTACAAAGAAATGCTACACCTTTGATCAGTGACATTAGAACTGTCACCACAGTCCAGTTTAGTGTGGATGAGTTTCAACGTTGTGGGGGAAGACCCACAATGTCTGTGCCACAACTTCTCCAGGCTGCACATAGGCACGACCAGCACATATGAAATGAGTTACAGAAATTATATGAATTAATAGACTACTGTAATTTATGCCACTCGTTCTCTTGGCATAATGCAAGCACCATGCCAGCCATTAAAATTCATAAAAACAATTCATCGCTTTTTAATTTTTACATATTTATGAGCGCTCATTTGAAATGAAAATTGTTTTCTTATTGACACTTTCTTCCATCTTGACAAAAAAAAAAGAACAATTTTGAACATTAAAGCCTAATGACTTCAATATGTTTTGCAGATATTAATCATACTTGGAATGCCACAAAAATGAAGAGACATTTATCCAAATCCAAAATACAGCAATCAAGTAATTAAGACACCTAATCCAAAGCCAATAAACAATATTCCAAGCAGCAAATGCAGTGATGTAATTAAAGCTGTTTTAGCCCTTTGCCTGTTAAGAATATTTGAACAACAAAATAAAAATTAATGGCAACTTCAGCTGCTAACATAAACAACTTTCATTTTAAAAGAAAGCAGATGCATTTTCTTAGGTAAAAATGCACAAAGCATTTCCTGTAATAGCCACATCACCTTTATTTAGAACAATCAGCTTTCTTTACACTACTGTATATGAGGTGGTAGACATGAGACTGTTTATTGAATTAGCACACAACTTAAAATGACTGAACTTCGCAAACCACTTCATCAGAGAGAGGGAAAATCCTCCCTCTGTATTGCAAAATAAACAGGAAGTTGCAACATAAAAATTAGGAGAGACACGACAGGCACAAAAGCACCCTGACTGGGTAGATTATTTATACTCGTATTAACATTCATCGAAATTTATCCAGCATGATTCCTTGATATTTTTTCTGTTCTTCATTACATGGATGTGACAAGAGGAGATGGATGCTGGGGCTGCAGCTTTGGGGACCACAAACTGACCCTCACACTGTTTTCTGGAGGAGAAGGGAGAAAAAGGGAAAGAAAAGAGGAGGCACTAACAGCCACCTGGAATAGAAAAGCAGCATTTTCTCAATACTTTGGAGAACACAATCCTTAATTTCTCATCGGCTGCGTTAACACAGAGAGCCCGTGCAGCCTGCTGTGAAGATTTTAAAACACCCCTGGTGCCCATTAGCATTCCCCTCCAGCACCACCTCTGCAACTGTATTTTGTTCTAATGCACTGGACAGAGCCTGGTAATCACAACAACTCACAAGGACCAGTCAAAACCTGTCTCCCCTGCTCCAAGAGTGGCAGAACCCAGAGCTCTGCAGGTCCCTGTTGTTTTCACAGTGGCAGGATCCCCACACTGCTTTCTCTCCCAAGCAGTGCTGAGGAACCAGCCACAATGCCCTGTGATCCCCCAACCACACGTTTCTTCCTCCCTACCCACCAGTTTGTACCACACACGCCTGATTCTGCCCCAAACACACACTCAGCTGGAAATCGAGCTCAGCATTGCTTACTACTGGAGTGGCACATGGGTTTTAAGCAGATTTCGCACATATTTTTAGTAAGGGTTCTAAAACATGCTATTATATAAAACCAGATGGATAAAGTTTTCAAAATAAAGCAGATGATAAAATTTCACTGAACGTTTGATAAAATATTGACATTTCCACACCCAAAGTTTGCGAAGTACTTGGGAGTTCCTGTAACTATTACAGAGCTAGAAAAAGAACTTGCCAACAACAAAAGCAAACAATTTTTATTCATTTTACTCTCTTCACATAGGTACACATATTGTCAAATTGGGTCTGGAATCTTAAACTCTCATCAATGCCTTCTAGAAGTTTTCTACATAAGAAATCGTTTAATGCCAAGTAGTAAAACAAGTATTTAAAAGGATTTTTAGACAAAAAGTTATTACTGGAGTTGTCAGGCAAATATATCTCTATTTTCAGAGTGATTGTGCATATTTCCCTTTGCTTTGAGAAAAAGAGGATCATTAACATTTAAATTGAAGTAAATGAGACCAATTTCTACTCTGAAGGGCCTGCAAAGCAGGAAACATGATCCAGCATCCCACAAACTGGCAAATCAAGTCTGTTATCAGCACCTCCTGAATAAAACTCTGTGTAATGTTGTGTACCCAGCACGCAACACTTTTCTCAAGAGAGGCACAGCCCATAGTGACCTTTGAACAGCCAAGTAGGTGTTAGAATAAAACAGCCTTGAGACGCTAGGGTTTGTAGTAACTTTACATTTACAAGGTGTATGTCAGTGTTTTAGGAGGCTTAGTGAATCCCTTCATTGTTAAAAATAACACAGAGCAGTTCACTCCTCGCAGTACTTACAGAACCTGAAATAATCTTGAACCCGACAGGAGGCATGACTCAAGAGGAAAAACTGGAGGAGGGTGAAAAAAGGGTTTTCATTCTCCCAGACTCGCTGGGTTTCAATCCAGCCACAAACGTGCAACATCCTGGGAGTCTGGGGAGAGTGGGATCCTGCAGGGACACCTGGAGCAGGGCTCCAGGGCTCTGATGAATTACCAATGTGACAACAGATCACTGACATCCCTGTTAGGATCCAGATGTGTCACCTGAGACTCAGATTTAGGAAAAAATCCTCTCCATCATGCACCTGTCCTTCCCACAGACAGGTGCCACTCGGCTGCAGCTCACTGAAGCTCCAGCACTTTAATTTATGGTGTCACATTAGCTCTGAGCTGTAACTGCAAGTTGAGTCCCTATGGAATAATCTCCTCCGTGAGCACTTTCAAAAGTGTCTTGGGTAGGATTAGCTTCTGTCTGTGAACAGGGAAAGAGAACAAAAATATTTTGCCTGGGAAAGGGAATGTAAAATACTGATTTGTTTGTTATTCTTGCTCTTAGAATCTTCCCATTTGTAATTTACACTTTTATTGCTGTATCAAAACATGGAAGAAAGTTGAATGCCAGCTGCAGCCAGGTTCATAATGAATAACACTTCAGAGCCCTAATGAGTGTTTAACACTCCCCTAATGCAGGCACTGTACAACAATCATCTCTATAATCAGGTTATGAAGCTTCTTTCACAAAATCCCCTTTCTCTTCCCTCCCTCCAAAACAACAAGCAGCCAGGCTGGCTCAAAAGTAGGAAAGAAAGGACACACCACATTCCTACCAGACAGATTTAAAAAACATATTTCAGACTTCAAATAGCACTTGGGATCTGCTAGAAAAAAATTGGGGGAAAAAAATTGAAGAGTAAGACTGCAATATGCTTTCGTATTTTTTACACCCTGATATTGCCAAGAGCAAGATTAAACTGTAAGAAAAAATGACAAGCTAAGGCTTTGTCATTTGTGTGATATGTGCAACAATGGAAATAGCAAAGGAGTCATTTTTCAAGGTATTGTCTAAAACTTAGTTAAGAGGGTGAAAACACTCAAATTTCTTCCTTCATTCCTGGTGTGGCAGCCAAAGAGACCTGAACAGGCGTGGATGGGGATGGAGGGAAGTGCTCAAAGCCACAGGGTTGGAACAGCCTAGTCTGGGGGAAGGTCTCCCTGCCCGTGGCAGGGGGTGGAATGGGATGAGCTTTAGGGTCCCTTCCAACCCAAACTTGTCCATGGTTCTATGATCATTTGAATGCTACAATCTCTTCTCCCCCAAGTATTTTAAGCCAGGCAGAAAACAAGGGGTTCCTAGACAAGCACAATGCCCCATTACAGATCTGGCTTACTGCATCTTCTGCTTGAAGGTTTTGAGATGCCAGTCATTGTGTTTCTGACCAGGGATGAAATCCCCAGTGGACTGAGTCCATCATTTCCAGGTATTTCCACACCCTGTCAGTACTCACACTGCTACACTGATGCTCCTGATAAATTCCTGGTGATCTATTAGCAGTTTACTCTTGCTGATTAAATGCAAGGCAGCCAGACAGCAATGCAAATTAGTAAGCAGGAAGAATCATTAGAAATTTGATTCATTATGGGAAAGAAGACAATAATTTCAAACAGGACTAATAAAGTAGTTAAAAACACATTTTCACTATGTCCTAATTTCAGTTAATTATAAAAAGACAGACTGCCTAGAAATATCAAGTTTTGATTGGAGAAAGGGAAACTTTAATAACGGGTAAAGGCAACATCTGCAGGATGTTAAGCTTTTTTTAAAAAAGACTGACCTTATTGAGAAAAAAGTGTATTCATATTCATATGTAATTTAAAATCTGCCTTTAATGATTTAAGACTAAAAGCTAATGGGCATAAAACTGGTATATAAAATACAGTAATTACACAGTTATAATTATACATAAAATTACTAATATGATAATGTTTGTGTTTAATAACATGATATGGATACACCACCACAATGGCCTTAGTAAATCAACCATAGGCTATTGTAAATTATTTCACTTTGACTCCTTCTCCCTCAGCACCCAATAGCTCTGCAGAGCCCCAGCATCACTGACTGCAGCTGAAAACATCAGTTACTCTTGCATGAAATTGAACTTTATGAAGAATAGGAAGTTACTGATGATCTCCAAACTCAGAAGCATAATAGAAATGCTTATCTTTATACTTGGCATAATTTAAACATTTATACACTAGTAATTTAAAATGGCTGCAATGCCTCATGGTTACAGGGTTTACAAACGATAACTGAACAACCCAGGAACATTTAAAATTCTGCTTTTTCAAATGGGCTATCTCAGCATTCTGCTCCTATTCTGCTCCATGGAATATAGGATTTTAATTTTCTCCTATTACAGTAAGCAATCATGCCTCTATCAGTTTTCCATCTTCACAACAGATGTGCATATTCAAAGACCTAAATGTTCACTTCCCAAAACAAATACCAAAGTCAAACCAAGACAAAACTGAAAATATGGCCATTGTAACTTTTAGCCCATATATGCCATAAAAAAACCAGAAAACAAGAAAAAACAGTTGCTATAAACAAACACAAGAATTCCAATAGGATAAACATGACCTTTTTCTTAATATATACAATGAACGGTAACTTGCTTTTTTCAAATGAATGTTTCAGTCCTAAATTTTCTATTTAATAATGTATTTCAGGATTGAAACAATCATTTTATTTTATTTAATTATTATTTTTGTTTGTTTGTTTCCCTGGAAAGCCAGACATGGGTCAGTGGGTGGCCTGGAAACTTCCAATTCTGAATGAGAAATACAAAGAAGATAAAGTGAAGCAAATGAAAAGCAGACAATTATACTGCAGTCTTTGAAAGGAAAAATTCAAATAGACTATGCCTGTCAGGACAAACTTGTTAAATAGATTTAGCAAAAATTTAGCAAAAAAAACCCACGCATGTTTGTGCTTATAATGCCTGTAATCTGTTGAAGTATATTACTGCAAGTCAGGGGAAGTTTTTAAAGCTTTCATTCAGTTCAAATCCTCATTCTCAAAGATTTGTGTTTGCTTATCAGCTAAGAATTTCCATAAAGAGAAACAAGATGACCATCACAAAATTTCAGAGGGCTATTTCACATCTGGTCAGAAATAATTTAAAGATACCAGCTGGGTTTCATCGCCTCCACTTAGGACCTGTCTGCACACAGAGGCAGCCAGGATGAAATGTCTGAACACAGCCAGAGTTCCACTGCCCCCCAAAAAACACCACAAACTCCACTTTTCAAAAGCCTGAGTTTTGAAGACAGATATTTGATTTGGACTGAACTCAATTACTCAGACTTTACCAGAGTTGTGCTGCAAAATGACATTGCTGCATTTTTAAAACCCTAACAAGTATCTATATACATGAGCCTGCTTCATCAGCAATTTTATTTCTTTTCCTGGGAAGCTGAACTCTGCTGAAAGAAGCCTCATTCCAAGACTTCAGCATATAGAAAACTCCAATTCACTTGCTCCCAAGGCAGTTTATTTACTAAAGACTGGGACAAAATTAAACAATAAACTAAATCTGAGTACAAGTTCATGATTGGGTTTAAACAAACATCTGTTTCTGAGACAACAGAAAAATCTTTTTTTTAAAATCTCTTTCAAAATATGAAGGTGATTTTTTTTTCCTGCATCTTTCATCTTTTAGCTTTGCTGTAATTGCAATAAAAGATGCAATCCAGTTCAAATGGCTGCAGCTGACACCAAAAAAAAAAAAAAAAAGGAACAATCCCAGTTTCTTAACAGCTGACAAACAGACAAAAGCCAGGTTTTACTGGACCTTATCCTCATTCATTTGGAGCACAGCAGGAATCATCCACGCTGCATAACTGGGACACAGCCCTTAAATCCAGCAAAATGTTTCCTTTTGGTCTGCATTAAAGACAAAGCAATAGACAGAAATAAAGCTACAATTTTACATAAATTAAAGAAACCAGGGGACACAGTACCCTGAGGCTACATATATCTAGACACTAAGACTCTTTTTGGTCTCAGAATCAGTTTGATTTTCTCTTGCTTTTGGGTACATCTAAAGGAAAAAAAAAACACTTCTTCCACCTTTGCAGACTGTTAGGAAAAGTCTGTTGGCTAAGGTGGACGCCTGTAGAAATAATAAGATTATTGCTTGTGGATGTATCACTAACTTCGTAGGTTAGGAGTACAACCATGTACTGGAAAGGCAAAACACATAAACCCTAAGTTTTTTAAAGGTGAATTCAGTAATAAGCTAAGTGTATAAACCATGGTGAACTTTAACCACTGCTCTTGTGTGTGTAAGCACAGAAGGTGTGTGTCAAGGTGTTGTACAACCCTGCCTCACTGCTCTGCTCATTTGTCCCCTCCTGATCTCTGGGAGGGGCTCAGGATGGGCACAGAGTGTGTTCTGAGTGCTCCTGATTTCTGGAAAATGGCTGTAGGCAAAGCCAGATCACTGCACTGCCTGTGCCTGCACACACTGCCACCCACCAGCAGGTCTCCAAGTACGATGGATTTCAGGTCACAGATCAATTAACTCCTGTGCTTGCACCACCATGGCACAGGAGCTCCAGGTGTGTGACCTGTAATCCCTGATCTTCAGCTGAAAAGTGCAGTGGGGGTGACAGCCTGGTTTGTGGACCCTTGGGATGTCCCTGAAGGATGTAAAGAGCCACTTTCAGCAGAGCCAGATGTCAGCACCTGCTGTTTGCTGACTCCAAGACATCCATGCCAACATTGGAGGACACAGCTTACCCTTAAAATACAAAATACAATGATATCAGAATAAACAAAACAATACACTGCCTTTCCAAGCCAAATTTCAGCTTTCACACTTAAGAAAGACTGCATTTGGGATAATATTTGATTGAAGTAAATTTAGAGGACCAGATTCTTTTTCCTCAAGATGTTTGAAATCTTACAATACGTAGAATTTCCATGAGTCAAACAAATACCAAATCATTATGAGAGATAAATTTCCATCCTCATTAAAAAAAAAAAAAAAAAAAAAAAAAACAAACAAACCAACCTATAAACCCCCCCCCCCCCCCCCAAAACAAAAAAAAAAAAAAACCAATCCCTACAAATACTCGAGAACTCATGTACAAAGCAAACAGATACTTGCATTATAAAAGGAGTTGGAAATGCCATAAAGCAGAATAAGAAACAACACTGGAGAGATACAGGGAACCTTTCACTTCTGGATCACCTCTGGAGCATGCTTAGAGCTACTCTGACACCAAACTTTAACACACAAGATAAAAGGAGAAGTGTTCCCTTCACTGCTGTACACTGGGCACTGAAGGAACAAATCCCTCCCTCACCCAGAAACCTGCCCTGAATCTTCCACATGGCACAGGATGGAGGGAACAGACACAATTACATCCAGACTCACATTCCAACCTGCTTTATAACCCTATTATTAGTACGGTGCCTACAGCGTTTTGGATGTATGGCCAACTGGGTGTTGGAAAAGTTTGTCTTGAAACAAGGAACACCCTGGGGAAGGCAGAAACCTCCTCCCTGATTTGAGGCTTCTATCAGTGCAAAGGGAAGTGGCTGCTGCTGCCAGGTTTCCTAACTGATCACAACTGCAGCACAAATGTTTTCTGGGCAAATTACTGCATTCATTTTGCTCCTCATTCTTTCCCAACCTTTCACTTCCCATCCCTCATAGAGTTTTATACATCCTCTTGATTTTTAGCTCCGCTTGTTCAAACCCCACAGTTTTAGAAAAGCTTCCTTTTTGCAGAGGAGACCTTGGGTTTTTCCATTTCATCTGAACACTCTCCTCTGCTGTTAGAAATGAGCCAATTAAACCCACAAAGGCACTTGTCAGTAGTCCTTGTGATATCGATATTGTATTTACCTACCTAAGATAAAGGCACTTGAGAGCTATTGATAGAGTTTAACCCTGTGCTGCCTGCAGAGCACGGGCAGCTCCTGCTGCTGATCTTAAATGAGACTTGAGGGTAAAAAGTCAAACAAGGCATTTGCACAAATCAAGACAAGGAGCAACCCAAGCCCACAGAGAACATCTGTTGTTCTACCAAAATCTGAAAGAGTCCTTCTTTCTTAGTCCGTCTGTGGCTTTGAGTCTCCAGAGTACAACGCAGCACCGAGCTTTAATGGGTGCAAGCTGCCACTTTATTCTCTCCCTACAAAAAGGGCCTCTCCCTGCATGTAAATATCCCAAAATTCAATGGCAGACATCTATTGTCAGAGCAGACACCATGATATAGCAAGCACAAATTCTCTCTAAAGCAAAAGCCAATTAATTGCATGTCATACAATTTGTTAAAAAGAAACAAACAAACGAACCCACAAACTTTAATTGCTTTTTAATATAAAATCTTTATACTTTTTGCAGATGATTATGTTATTTCACAGTTTATTATAAAACATTTTCTGTTATCATTAACTGAAAGTTAATAGTTTTCTGGTGTAGTGGCTAGAGTGTAGTAACTGCAGTGACACACCAACATGAATTTTAAGTTGCTGCGTACGGCAGCAGTACAAATCTGACCTGCCAGCCAGAAACAATAGACAGAAACATCCAAGTATATCAAAATTAGAGCTTACATTTTTCAAGGTATTGAGCTTCCCTTTGTCACCAAAATAAATGGCAGAACACATAAATGGCAGAACTTTCCTGGAGTACAAGGCCTAAATTAAACGGCTAAAGGGTAACTGCAGGTCTGGGTTCAGAAGCTGTTGGAAGCTTTTAGAGAGAACTAGGCATTTCAATGATTCTTTTTCCCTGTGAAAACTGCACACATTTCATACATTTCACTCTTTTTACAAAATGAAAGCAGACAAAAAAAAAGTATTATTCAAGTTCTGCTAGGGCTCTTCAGAGAATGCAAAATTGGGGATGGTGCAGTGTTTTACATTTTGCTGAGAAGGCTCTGCAGTCTGATGGAGATGCCACCTCAGTCCTGCTCTGTAAAGTGAACGCATATGCAAGCTTTGATTTAGACATTCAGTCCTACATGAAAACATTTAAGTCAGAACTTGCCACAGAAATTCTCCAAAAACCTCATGATTGCTCCGTGTCCTTGAAACAGCCACAGCTGTCTGCCTCACTCAGCTCCATCCCAAAAAACACTTGATCACACAACACATTTTGTCTCTGTGTGCTCTTAATAGGCTTCCGTTTACCTGCTGGAGTGCAACCTGTCAGCTTGGCCACCTCAAATGCCTGCAAGCCTTGGTGGTATTTGTTTCCATCCCTTTTGTTCAAAGCCAGGCTGAGTAAAGTTAGCCAGGAGAGTTCGAGCATCAATACGCCACTGGCAGATCCTCTGAGAGGGAGCAAGTTCCTGCCGAAGAGTTGGCAACAGCCACCACAAGCTGCCCCTCTGAAGTCAGCTTTGTCCTACTTTGCTGAGTTTACTTCTTCCATAAGAGGTCACAGTCACGTGCATGAAGTTTGAGAAACTTCAGATGCTGTGTTTGGTAACACACGGCTCACACAGGGTGAAGAAAAGAAGATGAGAATTTAAGTGAAACTACCAAGCAGGAAGGGACAGAGGTGCTTCCATCCCTTGCTGTAATTGGGAGAAAAGTACAGTTATTTCTCAGGGGTGTTCTTGAGAATCCTTCTTGAAGTCTCCTTTACAGAGCTCCTTCTAAGCCCGTGGTACAGCTTTACAAACATCCTTCCTTTTATTATCAATGCACCAACACAGAGCTTGGCACTAGGACTGGGTTCACTGTATCTCTGCAGTGAGCCAGCAGCACTCAGTTGTCTCAGCACCACACAAATTCTCTCCCTGCTTCAGACATTTGGAAAGAATGCACAAAGTGCTTTTGGTCCCCCAGGCACCTGCTCAGCACTCAGAAAGCCTCTGTTATTTCTGTCACCACAGTCAGCTGCCCTCGATTGTCCTTCCAAGGGCCAATTCTTCGGAGCTCTCCAACCCATTTTCCATTTTGTAGCTCCAATTCTCCTGGACAGGGAAGACTATCTCTCATCTGCCTCAAAGCAGTGTCTCCTCTCCTTGGATATGGGAAAAGAAAGGGACCTTTATGTTACCCTGCCTGCAAGGACACTTGCACTCCAGTTTTACTGGAGTACAGGCTGTATTTCCAGTCAAACAACTATTTTTGGGGATCAACTACAACCAAATCTCATTATTCACATGCAGATCAACCACCAAACAACACACTTAGCTCTAGGCCTTATGTGGATGAGAAAGGTGGTCTGCATTTCTAGTTCTGTTCTTAGTACACCCTGCTCTGAAATTCAAACTTCTTAAAAAGCTTTTCCTTCTATTCTGCAACATCTGAGTAAGAGCTCCCTGTGCCACAGAGCCACTGATTTCAGAGCAGATCAGAACTTCTAGGTTACTATTTCAAGCCTGACTTAAAATGTTTACACTATCATCATTTAACAGCCCTGGTTTAAGAAAGAAAAGTGCAGAAATAAGGTTCCAGCCTTTGTCTCATCTGGCCCTTGAAATTATAATTCTTCCACAACAGAGAAGTTAATTGAATTCCAATTTTAAATGTACCTCTAAGAGAAGAAACATACTGTACACATTACAGCATCCCATGGTGAGAAAGAGTCTTTGATAGAATTAAAATTTGCTTTCTTGCATCTCAAATGCAAATTTCTCTGGAGACAGCTAAAAAAATCTGGTAAGAAACAAAAAACTCTTCAGCAATAAAATATTTTTAGTACATAAACAAACCAAAATATTCTCATTTGCATATGGTGCATCTTCATCTCCTGTGACATTTTTTATTTTTATCCTATATGACAATGCTACTGACAAACTAAATAACCAGAAAAAGCAGGCGACATTTCTGATGCCAGATGCTGAAGATCAACAGCTATTTCCCAGAGTTTATGGCATAATTAAAATTTGTAACAGGAATAATTTTTCCTTCAACCCCTCAGGCTAAGTCTAGAATTATTGACTAAGTCTAAGTTATGTAGTGTAGCATTTGTTATTATGTTTATGGATAATATAAAGGATTTTATGCTTTTTTCATGTAATCTGGTAAGTATAGAAACAGTAACTAGGAAAGAATTCTCTGTATCAGGGAAGCAGGAGTTATAAAGTTTTGTTGTTCAGGTATGCAGAAGGGAAGGTTTTTATAATTATCTGCTGGTTAAGCTGTGCTCCAGTTTACACTGGAGCCCATGAATACCAGACAACTGAATTTCCAGTCCCTCAGAGCTCACAGTGCCTTTACTCCATGAAGGGGTCCCAGAGTCACTGGTGCTGCCAGGAGCTAGACCAATATATGGTAATTTAAATTAAATTTACTGCTATATGGGAATGGCTGTATATTTATAACCAAAGAGTCTGCCTATGCTTTCCTCTACCCAAGCATACAGACAGCAAAGAGGAAGAGAGCAGAGCTGATCAAGGACAACTACACATCACTCCCATAAGGAGGGAGAAACAACAATCCTTCTGCACAACCATCCCATGGCTTGGGGATTTGTTGTAACTTCAGATTATCAGGTCAAATAGACAGGTTTATAAGTGAAAATATTTATACTTGTTTGCTGTCAGCCCTAAAAACTCATCCCTGGGCAGTGGAAGAGTAACTGGATTATTTCTTGCTCATGTCTCAATCAAGGCTAATAACAACACAAACCAAATTAAACACTCTTGATACCAGTGCAACCCCATTACTTTCACTGCATTTTCACAAATAAAGCAAAACTAGGAAGTTGGTAAACATTTCTGCTGATGAGGCACAAGAACAAATACAGTCTGACTCAGTCCCTCTTTGCAAGGCTAGCAGGAATAAAATGTGGTAAACTTAATTGTGTTATGAAGGCACAGAAAATCTGAGCTTACACAGACAGCAGAAATGCCACTTTTAACAGCACTACTTGAAGAAAAAGATGAATATATATACAAATTGACAAAGCCAGCTATTATGCCTACCACTATGGATTCACAGTAACATTTGGGCTAAAAAGCACAGCTCCACTTTCTAGAACTGTTTCTGCAGGGATGGATTTAGTTAACTTTAGCTTATGCATTTTATTCTCCTGAATGCTAAGAGCTTCAGGATATGACCAAAATATAACCAGAAACATGAAACACAAAAAAGGCAGAAGCAGCTGCAGCAACACTCCAAGAGAGCTGACCCTTGGTACCAGGCAGGCCCAGAGGTACCCGTGGCCCTCCAGCAGCTGAAACATGACAGTGGACTCTAAAAAACCCAGAATTTTAAAACTGGAGTGAAAAGCTCCAGCATTACACAGAACATGCACATTTTTCTCAAGAGGGAAGAAGATGGCAAGTCTCTTTAAAGTTCACCGTTGGTTTGCAGTGATTTCTAGCTACCTCCCTGATGTACATGAAGTCAATCTTTCTTGCTTCTCTGACTGCTGACTAAATGCAAAATAAACAGTTTTGCAGTTATCAGTCTCAGTTCTATATATCCCATAACCAGGAGACTAATTAAGAGAACAGGCTTTAATTAAGGGGGCAGGGAGAAAACAGAGCCAAATAAACCCCCCAATAAAATCGAACACTCAGCAAAAAAAAAAAAAAAAAAAAAAAAAAAAAAATCTAAAGACCTAGTTCAGAATGACATTGCAACAAAAACCCAACCTTGCTTGTCCTTAAGAAACTCATCTCGAGAACTCACTGAAAGACACACCAGCATTTAGGACACTGTCCCACTGTGGTGGTGACCAGTGGAGATGCTGTCTTTTCAGGAAAAGGAAGAAGACAAATAAAACAAAACCTCTCACCATCACCACCTTTTCCACTAGGACTATGGAATGAAATCCCTGTATAGAGATGGAAAAATTTTCCAGCCACTTCCAGAAAACTTCCAGTACTTGAAGGAGGAGGAAAAAAAAGAGAGCTTGTCAGGACCTGCTATGAATGCAGAGCACTCTTTAGTTTATGAACTTGTTCATATCTGCATAAGAAGTTTACATAAAACCAGATTTCCTTTGCCTGAACTGCTCAGACCACATTGATATTCCCTCCACGCCAACCTCCGCTCTTTGCTTTTCTCCAGTAAGTGACTGACTTTCAGAAAAAGAGGTGCAGGAGCAGCCAAAATAAACATAACCCTTACCACACACACTGAACAATGATGTATTGGGGGAAAAACCAACAACTTCCCTTGGATCACTTCCCTAGAGTGGCAAACACTGAATCTGACAGACCCTACTGCTGACAAGGGCTTATTCCTACATTTGGTAGAATTTCAAAGTTTAAAGCAGCTTTATGAGGAAAAGTTTTCAAACACTTTGCAAACATCATCCTTTTGCCGTACATCTACTATGTTTTCAATTTCAGTTTTACTTATTGCAGCAAGATGTTGCTATCTTGTTTCATTTTCAGGCACACATATTAGGATGCAATCATCTGCAACATACCTTTAAGAACTGGAAAGGATTTTAACAGCAGAACAACAATAATACCAAGGAGATTGGGAGCTGAAAGTCTTGGGCTTGATATCCAGTTTTGTGGTCAATTCGCACCATTGCAGACAGATTCCCTCTTATCATGTTTCAATTTATGCAGTTTTCTCAGATTTAATATGCTGATATTAGTGATAATATTTGTGTAGAACTGAAAACTCAACTCCTGATTTGTGAGCACATATAAACTGGGAAATGAAAGCTAAAAAAACCCAGGTATTCCTGTGATAAAAGAGTTAAAAAAGCACCCTGAAAATGTTCGAATGATTTCAGCTGAAGTAAAAAGAGTGCTCTGTGCTGTTCCAGCTGCTGATGGCTCTGCGGGACTATTTAAATCTTGTATTTTTCACAGCACCAGGACAGTGATCAGAACATACTTCTCCAGCTCTCTAGATTCACCACTTTGAAATGAAAGTCAAAAATCTACAGGAGGCAGCAATAAAACGAATTATTTTAAATTACCCATTGTTACTGTACCTGGTCAGGGAATAGAGCCAAGCTGTGCAAGAAATGCTGTCACAGGAAACCCTTGCTATTATCATTCAAAAGGAGCCCAAAAAGGGACCCAGTGATGTTCCGTGAGTAACTGTCCAGAGAGCAGACCTCGATTGGCAGGGCTGAGGTCATCCAACACCAAGGGGAGAGGAAGCACTTTCACAGTGCACCTTCAGAACTGCCACTTTTTGTTAGAGAACCCCCTGGTTAATAACTGCAGCTGATTACAGCATTCATTAGCATTATTCAGAGCCCTGCTCAAAAATATAAACCTGAAAGAAAATTGTTCACATAGCCTAGCAAGCTGGGTAGACCTGGTGTCCGGGAATCAAGAAAGACATTTGAGATTGAAATTTGCTTTCTGGGACATTCCCTTCTCAAATCCCAGTGCTCCACGCAAGCACACCAGGATCTTTATGTAGACTCTTGATATTTTCCTACCACCTTTCTCAGCAAAAAGGAGTAGCTGCTTCTTTTAGACCTGGTCTGTAAATATTTCATGAGACTACATATATATTGATCTAAAAATCAACATCAGAACACAAGAACAAACCCTAAGGAACACACACTCGGAGCTGATCCAAAACCCAGATTAATTACAGAGGGAATCTGAACTTGCTGGGAACTGCTTTTAGAAATAATGCAGTTGTTTAATAATATGTTTGTATTAAATACATATATATATATATGATGAAACCAGTTATAAAAACATTTAAGTTACGTTAATAAACAGCACGTAAGGGAGCCCTGAAAAAACTACAAATTGTTCAGGATGTTTTATTAATAATGCTCACATGACTCCCCGCATTCTTGCTCACTTATTTGTGCCTCTCAAGAACCAAAAGAACAAGCTGCTTTAACTTGAACTTCCCATTTCAGCTCTCTCCTCTGTGGGCCAGAGGCAAGCATGGATTACACACACTTAGCCAACCAGCAAAGCTGCTGCCATCATCTAGCAACACAATGCAGTGTAAAATCAATTACAACTCACGTACAATGCCATCAAATTAGAATTTACAGTAATTGCATCTTGTGGGGCTTATATTGTCACACTCTCCAGTAAACATGGATAATAGACATTAATTCACGAGAAGACTGAAAACAACAACTCTTGTGATGGGAGCGGATCTTGACTCTAAAAGCGAAAAAACCCCACAAGGACAGAAGAGGGAAAAAACCCAAACCCCCACAGAAGTCCAAGGTATTCCTGGTGAGTTAGAGCACATTTCTGAGTGGCTCTCAGGGCTCTGCCTGCACCATGACTCCGTGTCCATGGCTGGCAGTCAAAGCCCCATTGTTCAGAGCTTTGCTCTTTTCACTTGTCACACCCCGGCTTCAGAACAGGGCTCTGAACCATTGCCAGCAGCAGCAAAACAACCAGGGAATGGAACCCAGAGTTAATTCATTCTCTGGGCTGACTGCACTCAGCGCAAAACAAAAATGCTGTGACAGCAGAGTGACCTTATATTTACTGATTGACCAGATGGCAAGAATTAGTGACTTATGTAAGCCCCAAGCCTCCTTGCCCATCTGACTGCTGCTGGGGGAAATCAAATAAAGGGCTCTGCACAGTCTTTAGGGCTCCAGCCTAATCATCACAACACCATTAGAAGAAAATGCTGCAGGGAAAGGCAAGGAGGGAGCAGGACTGAAACCCTAGATCCTCAAAAACAGGTTTTTGGGGGTTTTTTTTCACAGCAGAACTGAAGCCATGGATACAGCACAGCAAGAAGGTCTGTGCACCTGCTTCCCAGGCCATATCTCTTTTGCTAATGAATAAGTGAAGCCAGCCTCCAGGGCTGTCAATCTGGCACCTCTAGTAATTCACACAAGCCTCAAAGTTCTCTAAAAATAAATAACATGAAAGTTGTCTCACTAGCAGTGGTTTTGACAGGTATCTTGAGTAATGTTAATCTTTGTACCTTTCTTTCCTTATAAAATACCAGTTGAATCACCAATTATTTGGGACAGTTTCTAAAAACAAACACACATGGAAATAAGGCTGATGGCAACTGAAAAAAATGAATCTGGGGGTGTGCATGTGTGTTTGCATGTGTGCACACAGAATATTTTTCTTTAAAAAACAGAATTACTATGCAGCCCTAATTTTTGTCCCATTTCCATTAATGCGAACCAAGAGGAATTCCATTTGACTAAGCTCACTTAGGCTAATGGAGAAAAGGCACGAATTAAGCCAGAATCACAATCATAGTTCCCAAAAGACCTGTATAAAATACAACGTGCATGAAAATATTTTCCCTCGGTTTTATTCGTAGGTTATATTGTCAGAAGTGAAATAGCTCCTCACATACAGCAGAAAAAATAAGATTGGAGTTAGACTGGACAACCTTCTGAGCAGCAAACCCCTGTAACCACAAGTCAGGCCCTGAATTAATAAAGAGAGAGAAACAATATCAATTCTTCCATTAGCGTGCCTGAAATGGTGTTTAGACCTGTACAGCATTGATTATTCCTGGTGCTTTATTCAATATTAAAATCTGGATCAAAATCTAATTTGCCACCATATGTTTTCTGGATAGTTCCTACATAATTATTAACATACAGGAGAAAAAAAAAAAAAAAAAAAAAAAAAAAAAAGAGCGAGAAAAAAAGGCAGTGGAATAAAAGTTCTCTGTGAACTAAACTTGCTCCAGCATTGATGGAGTTACTTTCTATTAAATATGTAAATCTGAGACACACATTTGAAACCCTGGAGTACATGTGTGCATGCAAATAAAGAATAACTTCAAGAGAAAAATAATAACACATCTTGTCACTGACTAGAGTTACCACTCCAGCTCTCAAAAAACCTTTTGCAAATTTTACAATGGTTTAAATATTCTTGCAAAACACAAAATAGACACAAAGCTATATCCCTTGTATGCAAAGCATGAGAAAGAGGCCAAGAAGAAACTGGTAAAGCCAAGCAAAAGAAAAGCATGGGTTGAATGTCAGGGGAAAAAACTCACTGAATGTTAAGAAGATAAAATAATGGAATAATTCCCCAGGAAGATAATATTTTCTGGGATGTTAAAACAGCCTGTTGAAAGAAAAAAGGGCTACTGGGAAAACATTCTTTCTCAAAGCAAAAATTTGACATTAATGTTGCAAAAGAAGGACTAAGCAAGATTTATGAAGTGTTGTGTTCAGGATTCTACTGAAAATTTAAAATACCTAGGACAAAATATTCTGTTCTTACAGTCAGTCACACAAGTGCCCACAAGGGCTATTTTGCATGCATGTGTTGGTGTAACCTCAGCACAACCCACAAAAGGAAAAAAACATAAAGGCAACAAGCTGAAATAAGCCACGAATGCTAAACACAACCAAAACCTTCATCTCCCTGCATCTGCCATGCCCTGCTCACGTGCAACAGGCAGGAAATGTGTGCAAAACAGTTGTGCAAAGTACTTCCTACCCGAAAAAGACTTGCAGGTTTAACAAAGCTACGGAACAGTAACCCCAACACCCACAGATCACCTTAAATTTAAAGCAACCTTTATTGACAGTACAGTGCCAAACGTTTACACGATCTTATCAGACCTTTTCTCGCCCTCCTAAATATAAGCAGTGGGTTGTTTTGTTTGTTTTTTTTTTTTTTTTTTTTTAATAATGCGTTGCAGAGATGAGTGATGTGGATTTCCTCCTTTCCCCAAAAACACGCAAGGACAAGTCCCCTCGCGTGGACAGGTGCCACAGCCGGCAGCACAACAAGCTCCCACACGCAGAGCCAAGGATGCGCCAGAGCTCCCGACAGCACAGCATTCCACATGTGCTTACCTGGCTGGGCTGCACTCGCTGCACTGGGCTCATTCTCTCCCATTTCCACAAAATTACAAACTGTCCTGAGAGGAGCAGAGCTGTTCCAGCCAGGGGACGTGGTTGCTGTGCAAGTTCTGACCTCCTGACTTTCCACTGTGGTGCGGTAACCCTATACCTGACTTTCTGCTGGGAATAATCAGCACCCTGCTTCCTGAGCTACCTGGGCTTGCCTGACCTGTTTCTCTATAAACTGACATCATATCCTTTGATCTGCTTTGATTAACATGTGCTTCGGGCAAGGCTTCTTTGTCTCCTCCTGGGCTCTCCTGCTCCTTTGCTCCCCACCCTCTCTCCTTTCACTTTCACACAGGCAGCAAGATGAAGCCTATCTCTGGTTCGTGGCAGGTGTTTGGGACAAAATGCCAAAGGCCACAGAAAGTTTGCAACTGCTTTTAAAGAACCCCTGAATTTGCATTTTGTAGGAAGCTGAAATGTTATCAAACCAGTGTCTGGGACGGGAACTTTGCAAAGAGAACAATGTTTGTTGCCCATACAGAGCCCCTGGCCAAAATCCTTGCAAAGAACCTCAAATCCAACCCACCCTTCCCTTGCAGTTCCCAAGGATTATCCCCAAGGAAAGTGCTTTCCTTCAACACTGCAATTTCAATATTGTTTGGACTGTTCAACAAAAAGGGCTTCTAAACAAAACAAAAGGTTGTTTTGCTTGTCTTATCCTCCCTCTCCAGCACAAGGAGATAATCTTATCCAGCCACACTCCCAGCTGAGTTCCAAGAAAATATTTGCTCTTTTCTGCCAGGTAAATCAAATAACAGGAGTCTGATACATTTGTAATCAATTTGTTGAGAAAATACACCTGTCTCTCTGCTTTCAAAGTTAGTTTTATTTCAACATTTACATTTGCAACTGCCTATGACAAAAATCAAGGAGAAGGGACAGCATTATTTTAAAGGAACAAACAACTGTAACTTAAAAGAGGGAATTAGCTCTCCCTATGTCAATCTCCATTTGGATTACACTCAAAATTGTCTAATCAATAGCATTTGAAAATTTTTGTAATCAGAAGCAATTAAGCCTGTTTTTAAAATGTATTGTATACATTTTTAAAATGCATACTAAAATGTGTTGGTTTTTCTTCCCTTTTTTTTTTTTGAAGTACTGAAACACACAGAGGGTAAAAAATTAGAATATGAGTCTTTCAAGATAGTTCAGGCTAGGTAAAGCATACTTTTCAATCAAAATTTCTGAAACAAACTATGCTAATTCAAACAAAAATCTCATTTAAGACTAAGAACTCCCACAGGCAGTAACACACCCCAAGGAAGGCATCAAACAAGCTAAAGTAAAAGATATTTATGTCCTGAGTTCTGCTATAGAAGGCAAATCAGACATCCCCCAAACCTCAGTCATCAGAACAGTGAATTCCAAAAGACGTTCTCACTTGGTTCACAGAAATGAAGGAGTTTACAAGAAAAGCTCATGCTTTATTCTTTCCTGATTATTACATTAGCTGGGTTAAATCAACCATCCCACAGTCAGAAAAGGCTCTTTACCAAGAGAGCAAAGAGAAAAGAAAAATGAACTTAGGTTTGAAATGAGGCCTTTTATTATTTTATTTCTGTTAATTTAGCTGAGCTATTGCTATATATTCCCCCATAACCAGCTCATGGCCCAAAATTTGCAGACAGTGGTTTCTACAATTCATCAGGCTCATCCTTCCTGTCATTTACTGCCAGTGAGTGAAGCTGCCCCTGGCCAGCTCAGGGTGAGTGCAAAGGGTGAGACTCCAGCAGACACCTGGGCAATCTCCCCAGCTGCTCCGTGACTTCCAGTTCCAATGGTGAACATCGTCTCTGAATTAATTCCCAGAATTTTCACTGGAAAGTACCAGTGAAACATTCCACTGAAATACACCATTACTGGGTGGAGGTTTTCAGCTCAGTTCTTGTGCAACTTCCTCTGCTTAAGGACAGACTAAATGAAGTTATTTTGGTGTGCAGAGAAATGAATAAGTAAGAACTTTGATGGCTTTATGTTTACTTAAAGAGTGAAAAACCAAAGTGGTCTTTCCTGAAAGATTCTGTTAGGACAGCTACTGGACAGCAACAGTGCAAGAGCAGACACTGAGCCTTTATTAAAGGCTTTATGTCTATTCCTGCTTTTCAACCAGGTCCCTAGTTAAGAACAGAGATACCTAAGTTGCACAGTCTCTGCCTGGGGACAGCAGAGGAGCACATTCAGAAACTCCTCTTTGACCACCAAACTTGGGGAAGTCAAAGATTTTGTGCTGAGCTTCTATAAACAAACAAGTTTGAGTTGCTCTTTTTTAAAACACAAGTTCAAGAAAAACAAGTTTATTTATCAATGACATTCTGCACTGAAAAGCAAAATCTATTTGATAATTAACTGATGAAACATCTAAAGCATTTCTGCCCTCTCCAAACACAAAGTGTCCATCTCTTGAAAGAGAAATCTTTAAATAACATGTCAGTATTATTTCTAAGCATGAGAAAAATCACAATGATTAGTTTTTACCCTCTCTACTGTATTCCAGGAGGTGTCCCCCCACCCCTGTAAAGAGAGCTTCTAATTCCAAAGAAAATGGAAGTCTAAGGCAATAAAAATAACTCTTCTCCTCAGCTACTGAGTACCAGCACTTCCTTCAAGAGTAAGGTTTTGATTTTAGGCTTTTAGCACCTCCAGAAGGATTTTGTAGTTTAAGTGCTAGCATTTTCTCACATCACTTTCTGTTAACTCTTAAATATTTTTAAGAATTCAAGAGATGAGAGTGATATACTGAAAATACTCCTTCCCTTGAAAGGAAGCCTACAAGTGGGAATAGCACAGAGAGGACGTAAACTCAAAATTTTTCACACTCCCTCTCCCAACAATGACTGATGGTGAGAAGTGGCTTTCTTGCTTTTATGTTCTCCTAGAACCGTTTGTTGTGCTCAGTTGTGTGCAATGATTTAAATGGAGTGTTTTCCAAAAGAGGAACTCAATTCATTCACTCTCTCCAGAAAGAACCAAGTGTGAAAATGCAGTGGCTTTGTTCTGCTCCCAGGGAAAAAAAGAAAAAAAAAAGAAAAAAAAAAGTGACTCTCTGTATTTACTGCACATCAAATACAGTATTTCTTAGTCTAAAGAGTGCATTTAACAGTCAGCGAACAGAAATGTAATTTGGTGATTGTAGTGATCAGGGCTAAAAAAGAGAAAATTCAGTTATTGTGCTGTGCATGAAGCCATGGCAAGCAAATCACTGCATCATCCTGCTGACACCATGGATGACTACAAACCTGAATTCCATGTCATTAGAAATAGAGCACACTCCACCAACAGTGCTGAGAATTGGCTGAGAATATTCATTTTGTGACAAGTTTCCTAGAGCAGGTCTGCAAAGCTACAGAGGCCTCACAACTGAAAGCCTTCAGAAAAGCAAAGGTTTCCCCTATGTGCTGGCCCAAAGGCTTTCAGGACTCTCACTTTTACTCAAGAATATTGTTATTTTATAGAATTAATGCCAACAAAGCAATACCACCAACAGCTTGATACCTCTGCTGTCATTCTTTATTGGTCACATGCTTTGTTACACTAGATGCTCTACAAAGGGAACACAAATACATCTTTGGGGGGTTGGTTTGTTTTTTTCTAAAGAGTATCATTCCAATGTTTCCAAAACTTTAATAATGAGATGCACTAATTACATATGAAATTGCAGAGATAATAGAAATAGTATCTAGAACTGAAACAGAACTGTGACTATGCAGAGTTCTTTTACACAATTGCTAAGATGCCTCTGATCCAGGCTCTGTGAACACTTGCTCCTCAATAACCACCTGTGTTAAAGTGCTTCACACTACAGAAGCAGCCAATAAAGTTTCTTGCACTGACCACCCATCTGGCATCATGTGCTGACAGCTTTAACAAGATAATAACAAATATTTCAACAATGGCAGGATTTCTGGGAGCAACGGGACAATGCCAATCCTGTCTGCCTCACTAAACCAGAGGGGTGCAAATTCTGATGTTTGTATATTGTTGGCACTCAGGTTTTCTTGTTGTTAGTGCTGGTTATTTGTTTGTTTTTAAGAGCAATGTGGGTTTTTTAGGTTATCTCATGAAAAATGGCACAGCAAAAGGAACAGCATTATTTGGTTCTCCTCTAAATTGCAAGCACCTGTTTAGGCTAAAACCTCAATTAAAACAGGAGATGGGAGGGAAAATATTTTCTTCCACAATTAAAATGAAAAAAAAAAATTAAAATAAACACAAAGGCAAGGATAGCCAGTCTCAAAACCCACAATGAAAAAGGCTTGCAATGTTTATGCAAATGATGCACGAATAAAAAGAGTGAGTGCCAGCAGCAGAGACCTTGCAAAGACAGCACTGAGCAGTGAGCAAAGCCCAGGAAAGACTTACTCTATCATGGATAAAATGTTCATTCCATATTCCTCATCTTGTCCATGTTTTACATCCAAGTCTAATTGTGATAACTACTTTTGCACCAGTTACAAGAATGCTGTGGTATAAAACTTCACACAGAAGCAAACAACACCTCTTTGGAACTTAGTGAGAAACAAAATATATTTGTTCCCATTTATTTCTAAGCATTGATCACAGGTAACTACTACAGGGACCAGAAAAGGCTCCAAAACACCACTCTGACTGCAACTCACTGATGGGACATGAACAGAATTAAGATTTAGGTCTTCCAGACCCCAGAGAAGGTGTTTTTCCCCTTTGGCCACTTTGCTGGAGGATGGTTGCACAGAGGAGCAGTCTCCTTTTTCAAAAGCACATCCAGCAAGATGACTGACATATTGTTCAAGCTCTCTCTAATCCCTTGCTGAGTGAGAAAGTCACACGCCAAGGGAATTTATTAGTATGCAGAAAAAAGAAGGATTCATTATTTTTTTGTTGTTTTGTTAATAATGCATACATTATTTTCACAATACCTGAATTACGGGTAATTGTTCTGTCTCTCTGAGACTTAACAGTCCTGACATGATTGACAAATGTAACACAATTTGTGACCTGTTTTACCTTTATACCATAAGAAAATTCAACATCTTTCCTTCTTCACTCTCAAAATCCTGATTTTGAAGGTGAAATAAGACCACTTGCCTCACAGAGGTATTTTTCCCTTCATAGAAAACAGGTGCTTTGTCAAAATGCAATTTTTGAAGTTCCTTTAAATTCCATTTTCTAATCAGTTCCTGCTCCTCAGTTTTCACTCCCAGAGCTTTAGTAACCAAACCTCAAAAAAAAAAAATAAAAAATGTTAGCAATCAAAATCAGCAATGGCCTCCTGATTCACTTCTAATGCTTTATACTTCTAGTTAATGAAAATATAGGTCTGTAGAAAATAAATAACTTCATAAATAAATAAATAAGACTTCAGTAGCTGAAGGATGAGTGCACAGAAGCCAAAGCTGCAGACACGTTATTGTGAAGTTGGTTTACAGAAGGTAGAAAAAAGAAGGATTAGTTTCTCCTGTTTTTTTCTAATGTGGTCTTTTCTGGATTCAACAAAATTAAACCCCTCTAAAGGTCTGATGCACAGAAGAGGATAGTTTTTTACCTGGAGCTATAAATGATAGTAATGCAGAGTATACAAAATGTGATAGGAATAATTTCACTGCCCTTTGATCCACTTGATTATTTAGGAAAACAGTGGAATTAAAACAGTGCTTTTTTAAAGATGCTGTTTGTTTGACTTAAAAATCTCTTCACAGTTTATTTCTACCACCCCTGTTTTTGATGAATCTTGTAGTTATAATTGAAAGCAAAGGAAAAATTGCATGACAAAGGTAAGCAGCTTAAAAAAAGGAGAATGGATGAGTGAGGGAAATGAAGAAAGTTTGTCAGCAAGAGAGCTCACGTTATAAATGCTAATACTAACTTCAGCTTGCATAACTAAGAAGTAAATCTTACTATTCTGAGATCACATTAGGAAGCACAGAGTCTAGAAACCTAATACAGGAAATCAAAAGCTGATCAGCTCTAAATAGAAGAAAAAAAAAAAAATCACCATTTTATCCTTACTGTACTCTTTTAGAAAAAGCACCTCTTCAAAACTGTGTTTAGATTTTGGCAAGATGAGCACACATCTCTAGATCCATCTAGCACAGCTGGGAAGGGCTGTACTTTAAGTAGGTCAGCTTGCATTCCAGGCACATATGTAAGCTTTCATAACAAATTCACTATATGAAACACAATGATTTAACATGGAGATGGATTTTTAAGCCAACAAAGACTTGAATGCCGAAATATCCTCTACCCCAGCAAATATGGAAGAGCCAGGAAGAATCTTATGAGAGCATCTTCAATCACTGAAGATTGCTACAACAGGAAAGCTGTAAAACACATATCTATGTATATATAAAGATATATAGCTATGTCTGTCCTATAGAGAAGCAATACTATGCTACAAAGGACCTCACTGTGCGGGACTGCCCTGTCCAGCAGGACAGACAGTTCCTGCAATGCCACGAGCTGCAATCCACACATCCCATCAAGAGCAAACAGCTCCCTCCAGAATCCAGCAAAGAAGCCAAACTCTGCCCTGGCACATCATCCACCTAAATGAGGCTAAATAGGGCCTCTGACAAATACTTTAGATCACACCTGTGGACAAATGAGGGTGCAAACTGACCAGAAAACCCTCTGACCTGATACTCCCACACCCATTTATTACTTTTCTAACCAGCACGCTTGCTGCCCTCTTGTGCCAGGTGTGGTTGTCTCCTATAGCTCTGGTAAACCATTCCCTTCACTACTGTCACTGATGCCTTTTCTTTGATTCCAAAATTAAGAGCCAGACCTAGTTAAGGGATAAATGGCTTTTACCTGGGTATTTAATAAGGATTTTTACAGTGCAACAGTTCACCAAGGTGGAATGTGCCGAAATGCACGCCCACAGTAGATGGCATATACAATTTTATAGATCTTGCAAATTAGCTTATCTAACAAAGATGCCCTAATGGGAGGTTTCAATGAGTAGAATGACATCTCACTATCCCAAAGTACCCCCCAGATGGGTTCAATCCTAGTTTACAGGATGTGTTTTAGAGGGGACCTTGGTTTTCCAAGATAGCGTAGGGATCCATCAAGACAGCCTCCATCTGTGAGGCCTTTGGGATATTTGGTCTTCTGGCCTAACAGAATACCAGGACTAAAATTCAGATTTAAGGAATTACAAATATGCATGCTAAGGGTGCTGAGAATACATAAGAGGTCTATATAAAAGAAAAAAATCATCATGCCATCACCACAGTAGGAAGGTATCCAGTATTTCCTGCTCCATCTCTGTTTCCTAAAACGTTACTCAGCCCCTGCAGGGGCACACAGAGGGGAACAAGCAGCTCTCCTTGCTGCTGGCAGGATGCAAGGTGAGCACAGGCTCCCTGACCCGGCTGCTCCATGCAGGGCACACCCTCAGCTCAGCACAGCCTCATCCCCATCTCCTCCTCTCCAGCCACAGCCTCGCACATCACCCCTGCTCACAGCCCCCTGCACAAACAGCACAGCTTCTCAGTCTGCAGAAAAGAACTTTCCATTAGTTTTTAACAACCAGGCTGCAAAATCAGATGGGCAGGCACTGGGACTGCACAAAGACAGGCGGAGGTTCTGGCCGAGCACAATCTCTGCATCTGAGGTTTGCTCCATACTGAATAAATTCCTCCTTTTTTTCCAAACTCGTTGTTAGATTAATTATTTACCACAAGTAACTCCCCATACAAAGCCTTTCTAGAGTGGAATAACACTCTTCATTGTTGTTTGCATCTCTGAATCAGCTTTGCAGTACTGCTAAAAAACAGAAGGAGCTCTATTTTTCCAGAGAGAATAACAGCAGCAAAATCTTATTCTCCCCATCTGAGGGGAAAAAAAAAAAAAAAAAAGAAAAATACAAATTATTTTTACATTAGCACTGTTTTCCATTTCTTCCCAAATTCACAATAAAGGTTTATTTTTCCCAATTCCAATTGCAGTGCTGTACTCTTAGAAAACACAGCTGTTGGCTTGGTATTTGCTTGTATGCAGTTATTGCATTGCTTCCTATATTTTCACATGGATTTTTTAAATACAGAAGCAACATAGGAAATGAGATCTAAAATTCATCATCCATGACCCTTTTTTCCTGTTTTATCAAATGCTTTAATCAATAAATTGCCCCCAGATCTCAAATGGGAAGGATATTATGTAATACAAAACAGCACAGAACAAAGGATGAGAAGTTAATTTTGTGTCCATAATTAAGAAAAGAAATCAGAATCTCACTTTCATACAGTGTTCATGGAACACAAAATAAAAGTAAAATCTTTTAATTCTTGTCTGCTCTGGGTTGAACTTTCCAGGTGTTTCTGTGTTTCAGTTCCATAAGAAATGAAGCAGCCCAAAAGAAATTATGGGTAACTAAAAGAAGATTAACAACCCTTGCAAAAATAAGTTAAAGTGTCAAAACTGGTTGATTTAAAGCATCAGAGTGTAAGTTTCCTTAACCAGCATTTTAATGTAATCAATGTTTTAGCAGATCAGTAATACTGAAATTTCCTAAGACAGCAGGCCTTTCAACAGAATACTGAAAATATTTAATATACTCCACTCACGTTCCTTATTAAAGCCGGACAACAATGATTTAAAATTTAAAATTATTCCATTTGAATTGCAAATAAAAGAACATTTCCAGTAACATTACAGAAGTTGGTCAGGCTTTTTTCAACAGAAATGCATTGTACAGACAGAGAATAATACAAACTGCGAGAAGTTTAAAAAAGAAGTTTACTTACTGTCTTGGTTTAATTGTAAGTATTTTTAAGGTATTTTGCTATCTTAGAATCCACTATAGGGGAGGAAGCCAGCAATTTGGACACCTTGGACATGAGCACAGATACACCTTACAATTTTAATCTTTCCCTTCATTGATACAGCAGATTAATGCACAGCTTTGAGGCTTTGGATCCAAAGCAGCAGTTGCAGCTCCCTCAGTGCTAGTGGTTAAATTTGGATTAATACAATTCCATCTACAGACAATTACACGTACAGATGATGAGATAGAGCAATCTTGCCCCAGAACAAGGTTGCCCTAAAGAATACAAGTTACCACGAAGTACAGTCCAGAGCAGTTTATCCAAACTTTCCCATGAATCATCATGAGCTACGAAACATTTCTCAATACCCTGTAGCAAACTCAGGGCTTGTAATGTAAGTATAAACCATTAAAAAGATAAATAGTAAGTCAGACGCTACGGCTTACAAGAGAAGGAAGGAGAAAGATCATTTTGTTAATGACAATGGCCTCAAGGCTTTGTCTATCCGAACTGAAACATTTCAAACCTGATTTTCTGAGGATCTCCAGTTACAAGGAAGTATTTCCACACAGCTGGCTGCTGTTGTCTGGCCTCTGTGTGCTTGCTAGGGGACAGACAGGGAGAATGTATTGTGCAGAAAAAAAAAGTTAAATGAAAATGCTGATAAAAATCAAGATTACTATTCCAAGTCTGATAATTACAATGCCTGCAGTAAATGTAATGGATTTCTTTGCAAATTCCATCAATACATTTTCATGCAAACACTGTTTTTTGACAGCTGGCTAGGTTTCACACTACGCCAAAATGCTCTAAAGTTTCAGCCTTAAGAACAACTATTAACAAAAAGCTTGAACTCAACAAGAAAAAAGGGAAGCAAGCATTTGGCAAACGACAATTGCTTTTACCAGTAAGAGAGAGGTGTTTGATTTTGTTGTTTAAGAATCCCCAAGATGATACAATTGCAGATATACACAGGCTTTAACCTCACTTTTGCCTGGTGTAAGAAATGGGCGCAAAATTGCCAGGTAGATATTTTGTCCATCAGTTCAAGACAAGAACCCAACCTGCTTCCTACAGCTTTGACCTCATCATCAGGCACAACCAAAGTTGTTTCTGAGAAACAAACGAGCAAAGAAAATTACTGTCTCTGGAAACATTCAAAATACAATGGATTATGCAGCCTCTGCAAGTCAGTTGCATCTTTTTCCTTAATAATTATCTCCTTCTAAAAGAAAAATTGTTACTGGATCAATATTCACTTGATGACAACTGTGTTCATGTGGTAATGTCCATGCACTTTCCCAAAGAAGCCTTTGGGGAACACTAATTTAACACCACACCCCTAAGGAAGCACCACCTATGTACAACCCTAGTGCAGAACAAAGATTCACCCCTGGTGCTGACACCCATGTTCAAAATCCATTTGAATCGTTTAAGAACAGCTTGTACAAGGTCAAGTCTGTCACAGTCCTCAGTGTGTTCACAGCCTGGCATTATTTCTGTGTAAGAAGGGAAAAGAAGCAGATGTGTCACCTCAGAGCTGTGTTTAACCACAGAAAGGTTTCTTCTCAAGGCTGCAATTACAACACAAACCCCAGCTCATTGACTTTTAGCACTAACAATAATTTTCATAGGGCTCTTGGACTAAGAAAACAGAACTTTACCTAGAATTAGGTCTAAGAGCTCTCAATTTTAGGCAAATCTCTTCCTAGACATGGCTCTCATCTTGAAAGCACAATAACTACATGGGACAGGAAGCACACGTTTTCTTCCTTAAAGTAAAACACTTGATTTGCTTCTGTTCTCTTGTGTTTCTTTTCAGAAGTATGAAATACACAGAGACAAAACATGTAAAGACACAAATCTAATCCAGCCAAGCTACATATTGAGGATAAAGTGTGCAAACCCTCAGAAGTCAGTCTTCATGAGCCAGTGTCAACTCCTATGCAGTGACAAGGGACCTCAGCCCATCCTCCCAGGTTGCCAGGCAACTGTTCCTGTATCCTTGGCTGTATTCATCAGCCATTAAGCACCATCAGGCTCCCTTTCTTTTCTCCCTCACACAGGCTCTGCTCTCCGAGGTGGATGAAGGGGAGGGGGAAGTTAAACAACATGACTTTCCTTCCAAGCAGAAGCAACATTCTGAGTTCTAATAGCTGATAGGTTTTAGCCGATTCACACAACTCATAACTGCTTTGTAGTGAAAGGTACAGCATGATTGCAAGATATGGCTGTATTAGGAAGAGGGTTCTGATAAAAGTTTACATTAATGGACATCTAATATTATTAGACAAGGATGATCTCATGCTGACAGTACTAAATTGCCCTTTGAATTTTTAAAAATAAAAAAAGCAACAGATAACAGTTTTTTAAATGCAGAAGAATGGCATTCAACATGAGGAAGTGCTGTTCTAAACCGTGTCAAGATAAATAAAACCCAAATGATCTCAGAAGCAGAAATGTGCTATCTTTAACTAATTCCAGGGACACAAAGCAGTACTTCAACCACTGGAGGTACTGATCCAGTCTTTAGCATCAGTGCAAATACACCCCACCTCTGGAGCAGCTGTCCCTCTGTCATTCTCAAGCCAAGGGTTCAATTCCTTGGCAGGCACCAGCAGGGCAGTCCTGCAGCCTGAGCAGAGCTGGGCAGTGCAAATGAAGGTGAAGATTGCTCTCCTCCCAGCCCCAGGCTGGCTTCAGCCAGAGCAGCTCCTCACACAGCAGCCCAAGTGTCCCCAGTGGCACAGGGCAAGTGGCAGGGCCATGCTGAAGGCAGAGGGGAGGACACAGCTCTTTCAGCTCAAGCCCACTCTTGTATCACCTTGTGCTGCCATGAAATAACCAACTACTGAATCTGATTTGACTCTATAAGTACCTGACACTTAAAGGCAAATCCTGGGCCTTTAAACCAAACACACACCTGAACAAACATTGACAGTGAATATTTCAATTTATTGTGCTCTTGGCACATGGGTCTATGGCTCATGCCAGTATCACAACCCCAATACTGGGATATGAAGTAGCAGATAGTTTCTATGATGTCTACTTGCATTGGTTAAATTTGGGGCAAGTTTTGCTTGAAAATAAAGCTTTTTGAGCACAGCAAGCTCACGGGTGCCTTCAGACACAGCAGAGCATGTAGAATCAAGAAGTTCCCAACACTGAAAATTACTCATTCTGAATTATTTCAATGAACAAACAAGACATGCTAAACATTCAGATGAGGTACATTCATGACAAAGGACACTCAGTTGAGATTAAGAATACTTAGCTGGACTCACAGGTAACTAACTGTTCATAAAGTTTTTTAAATAATTATCTTCTGCAATGATTTCACAAACAAAACAAGCTTGCCACAGCAAGTTAAAAAATTCTGGAGGAGAAAGGCTAAAAATATGCAATTAGAGGATACATTTTTCCATATACATGAGAAATCAAAGCATATACATATATAATGAAAGCTGTAGAGTGCTGAAAATTAGCCTCTGGTTTGGCTCTTACTTTCCTACAGATATTTAATTACCCCTTCATCATTTTCACTGCCTTGCTCACTATACCAGGAGTATGGTACCATGAAAGGAAAATTAAGAGGAAGAAAAACGTGAATTACCATTCTACCAATTTTGTTTGCAACTGAGCTCCCAACACACAGAAGCTCAGAGCTGCAACCTGATTTTCAATTATTTATACTTTGTTGCCTTTTTAATTTCATATTTTCCATTCAATTAGAATGATCTCTCCTTCATATGCATATTAAATTTTCAGACAAAAGCAGACAGTTGCCAAGGCAGTATGTAAGATACATAAGCATTCATGCCACTGCCTGTCATTTCTTTTAATTACTGAAGCCATACTCAAATTCTGGCTTATGCTTACACTTTATTTTGACTAAATTTTAAGTTTTGCAACTTAACTCCTTAAAATACTTTCTTTATTCTGAGTGAATGATATCCTCATATTTCTTCCAAGCTGAGTAACAACCATGATGAGAAGAAAAGTTAGAAGAGGCTTCTTTAATTTACCTTAAAGCCAAGATGGGATCAGCTTTGTAGAGACTTTGTCATGAAGGCATATTTTCAATCTGGCCTCTGCACTAATTCTCTGCAAAAGAGGAATAAATCACATTTTATACTATCACTCATTGAAACAGAAAACTGATCATTTGCAATGATGCAAAGTGTAAATATAAATAGAAGATGCATTTTCCTGACACAACAGCAAAGCAGAACATATTTCGAAGCATGATGGTACTTAGGAAATATTTTTCTTACTTAGAGAAACAAAGTATCTGCCTAAAATGTTAAAATACAATGTCCCTGTATCCAGCAAGGTCTGTTTCATGAAGCTGCTGACTCCTCAGCAGGGAATTTGTAGTGGCACTTCTGCTATACAACACAACATTGGACAATAAACAATGGCCTTTGTTATCCATCATTAAACAGGAATTGTTCTTATTACAAAAAATGAACAACACTGATATTATGATCATTTCAATTTTTCACCTATTTCCCAGTAGCAACCTCATTATCACCCATATAAATCTCCCTCCTTCTTTAATAAAATTCAGTTGTCAGTGTGTTCCTTCCTCAAGCAAAACAAGGTAGTTCAGTACATATTTAAAAAGTCTCTGTGCATATCACTAAAGTTCAGTCGTAATCAAGACTTATTATAAAGATCCCACAGATTGCTCCACTAATAAGCTTTCATTGCTGCATTCCATAAATTATAAAACAAAGGGGGAAAAGGACCAATAGCAACCAAGTTTTGCCGTAACTTTCTGTAAACACAACCATATCAGTAAAAAAGTAATTAGAAAAAAAAAAAAAAAAAAAAAGAGGAAGACACCCTGACTGTGGAAAGACTGGCACTCAGTACCATGGTCTGGTTTACTCAGTGGTGTTGGACCTCAGAGGTCTTTTCCAACCTCATTGATTCTGTGACTTCTTTTCAATGTTCAGAATGCAGAACCCACCCAGCTCCTCTGTTACTCCATTTTGTAGGACCACAACCAGCACTAATCCAAATAAACAAATAACACACTGGACTAGCAGGAGTGCCATCTCCCAGACACTTGGCTTTTTTATAAATTTTACTGATTTTACAGTTAAAGCAGGAGTAGCAATGCTAGACTGGGATGCTCAGAGCTTTGTACAGTCAAGTTAAAACTAAGAGAAAAATACCAGTCCTAAAGAAAATTCATGCTTTGCCCTTCAAAAACCCAGTCCCCTCTTCACAAAGGCAGTTGAACTGCATCAAAGCAGCAAAAATTTAAACTGAAGAATGGATTTACTGGGTTCCAAAAATCACATTTCTTTGATAATCATAAATACAATATTGTACTACTCCTCTGCAAAACTGCCACCTCTAGACTATACAGCCCCTGTAAGCATATGTTACATTCATGGTCTGACTGGGCAAGACAAAAGAAAGCTAAAAAAAATAACAAAAAAAACAGTCTTTTCCCTGGACCAGAAAAAAACCCTTATTTGCTCACAGGTCTCAGATAAAAGCTTCACGTTACAACATTTTATCTTTCTTACAGTTTTACTGCTCAAAAGATGAACTATGAGATTAAATCCAAGTTTCTATTAAGCTCTAGAGACAGTCACATGCCATGCAACTCATAAGACTTCAGAGCTTGGACACAGTAGTAGATGGTGAATATATGAGGGAAGCATTTCAAAAAGGCATTAACACTAATAGGGCTTACATATGTGTATCAAGGGAAGAATAGCTGCTAAGTTATGACACTACTCAGTCCTGACCCAGAGGTACAGAAAGAAGCTGTCTGTATAATTCCACTGAATTCTGAGATTCTCCTAAATTCACCCAGTTAGAAGACTATTTTTTTTTTTCTAAAGCATCTACTGGAGAAGAAAAGAAGGGAGGGGGAAAAAAATAAGGTCAAATCATACACGAATCACTCAAACATGGTCGTGCTTTACCAGTTTGAAGAACAAGTGAAGGGGCAAATTTAGCAGGTACAGAATGGGGGTTGATTTGCTTATTTAGTTGAAAATCAGTGGGGGAAAAAAAACCCCACAGTGAATGATTCCACAAAACATCAACAAATTTTAGTTTTGTCCTGTCTCTCACATTTGGACATGCTGAACATTTTAAGTTTTTTCTGTCACCATAACTGCAAGCTCTCACATCCATCCCTACATCTTTTAGATATACAGATAAAAAGGAACAAAACAATTTGTTTGTTGACATAGTAACAACAAGATTTAGGATCAGGGAACTATAAATAAAACGTCATGTTTCAGTTCTACCAGCCAGAGCCATTTATTTCATTAGTGACTACTTTCCTTGGCAGTAATGACAATGTTCATCATATACTTCAGAAGTTCTCTCCATGCCACCCATATATAACTTTAATGCAGCTAGCAAAGGCACAGATAATGACTGAAGTAATTTCAATAGGGAAGCCTGAGGAAAAAAATTCCTGTAAACAAATCCTGAAGAAATTATTCTCTCCTCAACAAAGTTTATATTTGAGAAGGTAAGTATTTCTTGCTAGAAGAGAATATTGCAAATTAAAGCAGAAATCCCATTTCACTCAAAATTGTAATTCCTGTGTTTCACATGAGGCTCAGAATTCAGTGGGTAGAGAGGGCAGGGAGAGGAGGGAGGGGTACAAGGATCCAGCAGCTCTTGGATTAGACATTGCCACTTTCAATCCATCATCACATTTTCTCAGATTATGAAAATGAATTTTTCCCAGTAGTACATTTTATGCTTGACAGATTACAGATCAATTTACACATTCACAATTGGAGCACTCGGATTTTACAAAAGTTCAGTTCTTTTGAGACCAGCATTTGTTATATGGTTTGACATGAGTCAAGAGAAACATTCTGTGAGACAATACCAGAGACACTTTCTGGCAATGAAATGGGTGAAGTCACAAACTCCTTAATGATCTCTGCAGCCAGCCTGAATTTAACACGTTTTCTTTGACTTTACAGCTGGCTCAGAAAGGTCATTAGACTATTATATCTACTGTTATGTAGAGCAGCACTATACACATGTAAAGTTTCTATAGCAACACTTCCTTAATTCACTCTTTAAGCAAAACACCAATTAGCTTTTTATTATAGCCAATTAAAAAAATCTGCACGCTAATTGACAACCTCTCTACACAGAATTTAAGCTTATGCAGAGGAAAATTGCAGTAAAATTTTTTATGGTAATAGCTTACTTCCCATTCTCCCCTCTTAAGAGAACAGTAAATTATTCCTGATCGGGGCTGAACATTTATTTTCCAATCTAAACCATTTAGACACAGAAGTAACCTATCCTGATGTGCCTTAAATCTGAGGAGAGTCTGAAGATTACAGGTTTCAAAAAGGCATCAGAAATGTAATCAGCTGACTTATTTCTGCATTGCAGGAAACCAGGCATTGGCCCCTGCACCTGGAGATCGTGCAAGAGGCAGCCAGAAAAGTGTTTCCCTTTCAGAGTAGCCAAGCATGTTGAGCCAACTGAGAAAGATGGCAAAAAAACAGTACCAAAAGTCAAATTTAGCAGGGCAGAAAAGACATTTTCATTTCATTCTTAGTACTTAGTGTTGGTTTTCTCAGATGTCTTCTGCACAGCTGGTGATGACAGCTTCTTTGTATGTCACTTCGAGTAGCAAGTATCAAGACATATTAGTCAGAAACTAGTCAGTGAACAATATAAAAGGGAATACAACATGATGCAGAGTATCAGGAGAAATAACCAACAAGAGAAGTTAAACCATCCTTTTTTGTAAGATCTTCTACAGGAAGCTGAATAAAAAACATTGTTCTCCCTACAGTTCTTCCATGTGAGGTGTCCGGATTCACCTTACTAATAAATAAATAAATACATACAGAATGAGGTGGCAGATGGCTCCTCTGACAAGCTCAGCTTGCCCCAATCAAGAATTAATGGTTCCTGAGGTCTCAGTAGGTCTGCTGATTCTTAAGGAATTTGCTCCTATTCACACCATCTTATTTACACCCACTGTCCCATAGTGCAGTATGGACACAGAAACCTGAAGCATCTCAAGTTATGTGGGGAAACCAAGAGAGTTTCCCTTGAAAGGCTGACAAATAGGGGTTAGAGTGGTCTTTCAAACCTACCCTGTAGAGGAGAGCTGAAGGTAACCACAGATGTGAAAGAAATCCCTGTGTGTAACCTTGGAGTTGCTGCAGCATGCAACAGGTCTGGCTCTGCAGTGTTCAGGGACACCAGAGATAAGGGACTAGAGTCAAGCAGCAGAGTTACAGGCTTTTATTCTCAGGTCTTTAGAGAGGTATCCCAAAGGCAGTTCCCTGAATTCCCAGGAAATGGGAGCATTTCCAAGTGCAGAGTGCCCACTGCCAGATGCAGAACTCAACCTCCTGCAGGGAGACTGTCTTAGTCCAACACACAGTGCACAGTGTTGCACACCAACGTCATCACTTGCTGTCCCAAGACTTGGAAAATTTCTCCTCTATCAAACCCTTGTGACCAGCACCTCACCAAAATATGGCCAGCTCACCCAGCCCTGCACTGAACATCTCTCCCTTCTCTGCCCTTGAAGGAAGGAAAGCAACCTATGGCCCAAAACAAGACCTGTCATTCACAGTGCTGCAGAAGGGAATATTTGAGAGTACCAGAGCAACCAAACAAGCATTTTTCTTTTTTCTTTTTTTTTTTTTTTTTTCTCTAAAGCTTTCTGCATTGGCATCTCAAGCCATTTAATATTTCAGCCAGTCGTCAGTCCACCCTGCCAGTTAAATATTACACAGACACAGAGTGCATTCAAGGAGAAGGTTTAGGGCAAAGTTTAAAGGCAGCTAGTACTCATTGGCAGCAGTCAGGATCTCCTTCAGTTGCTTTCCAGGAATGCACATTCCCAGGACCAGAAAGGCTCCAGCTGGTGACAGTCACTTTTCAAATACATCAGCACCAGGTATCTGTTTCTTGCTGTGCTCCCTGCTCTGCTCTGAGCAGGCACATCCGTGTGCTCAGGGCGGTGGGGTGTGATGTGAAAACCCTCGAGGGAGTACAGCAACAGATATGATTTCTGGCAGTCTCATCCCTGCCAAGAAAACACCTCCAGTGGCCTAAAAAAGGAACCCAAGCCAGCTGTGCAGCCATCCCAGCCTTGGTAAAAGCAGACAGTTCACAATTCAAGATCAGGCAGAGAGAAGTTTCTCCCCTGTATTTCCTGTTACTAGGACCAGCATTCAAAGCATCTTCATTAAAAGGGAAATTTGCACATTCAGCTGCAGGTAAAGGACACAGAGTTACGTTCCACTTTAAGATCCCAGAAAAAACAATTTTTTCTTGGATTGATTTTTTTTTTTTTTTTTTTACTGTTTTGCAGGAGAGCTGACTGCAATTAAACTGTCTTTGTCTAAGTATAAAAAGCTCATTTCTGTTATTTCCAAGAAGTAATGGGATGGCTTTGTTGCTATTGTAAATTACTCACCCACTGTTACGATCTACCATAGAACTAAGGCAAATTAAAACAATAGCTAAGGCATCACTGACAGCAAAGATTTTCAACAGTTTTGAAAGATCCTTTTTGACTCCTTTCATTTACTTTTCTGCTTTTGAGACACATAAAACACAGAAGCATGATTGCAGTAAATTTTGATAACTACCATAGATTTCTCCCACTCTCTCAATGAAGGAAAGTATTTCAGAAAAACCTTCCATCCAAATTTATCTTTTCAATTTCTGCACAATCCCATGCTGGCAATAATATGCACCCGTTACACGAAAAGAAGAATTTAAAGGAAACCATAATTTTCCTGCAATATTTTTCAACCTCTAAAAAAAGGACTTTCTCAATCTCAAGTCTGGACACAGAACCTGAAAGCAAAATTATTGCACAGAAGATCATTTTCTATCTTCACATCTTGGTGAAGAAAAAAGTATCAACTTTATGACCTGCTGCACTTCAATAATATGAAATTACTATCCTCAAACCTAAAAAAATGCAGTTTTATTACTATTTTAATAATATTTTTATAGTACATTATATAGATATTTGTTTATAGACAATATTATTTATTATATTAATATCTGAAGTAACTGAAATGTTATCCAGATAATGGTACTTGATCACTGCTCCAATTCTTGGTATTTTATTAAAGATGTATAGCAAGATCTCTGACTTGCAAACAGATCAAACAGTTAATACAGAAAGGATCTCCTTCCCTTGTGCTTTCACAACTTTATTTACTAAATAACTGAAAGTCAGGGGTAGCTTCAATAATATTTATAAAACTCAAACCTTAAATTCCCACTTGCCACATCTGTAAGCTCCAAAATCAAGAACTCTGAGTAAACAGAACAAGTGAATATTATGATCACCATCAAGTTCTTGAGCCATGCCATGACAGAGAAATTATTGTGTCTTTCTAACTTTCATAAGGTCTCCCAGAACTCACACTTTTTTAATCAGGCAAAATAAATAGAACAAATCTCCAGTCCTGCTACTGAAAATGGCCAGCTCATATCTAAGGATACAATACATTGTTTCCTATTTCATCATTTCAAAATTAATTTAAAAGACCTAAAGATGTATTAGTTTGAACTGGAAAAGAAGGAAGCATATCCAAGGAACCCACCATCTCACAGCCAGGAAATTCTGGCCAATTAAAACAGAAACAAGCACTGAGGAAAATACAACTAAATGCTTCTGTGGAGGAATAGCACTGTTAAAACAACCCAGTCTATCTCCCTCTTCCTATTGCTTTCATCCTAACCTTCCAGGAAGCATCTGGACATAGCAGTTCTCACATCTTATATTAGGGGCAGAGCAGCATATATTTATATTATATGCAGGAGAAGAATCAATAGGTGCAGTTGAGATCTCAGCAGCACATGCACTTTGATGGATACACTGCTCTGAGGAGAGCCAGGGGATAGCTGGGAATCAAGGAGAAATGTCAGTGTTACCACCAACCCTGGCAGCACCTGAGGCACCCACTCTGCATCCCTGAGCCTCACCAGAGGCTGGAAGAATGAAGAGCCACTACCTGAGGAGAAACAAGGAACTTATGAGGGCCTTTTGCTTTGTCTTTCAGGTAAGAACTCCAACAGTTTGCCTTTATATATTCAGATAAAAATAACTGAATATCTCCCACTCAAATTAAAGGACACAGATGGCTGCTTTGAACTGAAAGAAAAGGCCAGAGACACCGGCTTCAGTTACAAAGTCCCCTAAGAATAAGCAGAATGTTGTACCTTTGTTGGGTGGAAGGAGCTGTTATCTACCTTCCCTGCTCCTAATGGGATTCCCTGGGGTCTCCTTTTCATCAGTTTCAAAAGGTCAGTCTTTGTCTCCAAGAGCTTCTTGTCAATGTTAAAGCCACATTCTGCTCTTTGATACCAAGATAAAAGAAATATCTGCTGGCTTAGACCACCACAGACTGAGGAAAAGCCCCACTGCAGTGTTTCAAAGCAGTGAGTGCATAACACAAGATGACCAAGGGAAGGAAACATTCTGCAGGAGAACAAAATAACTTGCTGTGACATACTCAGTGACACATTTCACTTTTCAGCCTGGTCCAAAACGTAATAAAGTTTGCTGAACGTCTGTTGATTTTAACAGGTTTGGGAATATGTCCCTTACGCCCTCTGAAATTATATCAGGAAAGGAGTATCAGTTTATCAGGTTTAGTGGGCACACACAACACATTTTATCTTTAAGCTTCTCTCCTTTAAGGAAAAGGAAGGTTCACATGCTCAGGGAATTCAGACACAAGAAATAAAGCAAATGAGAGAGAACGCAGATTTCTCAGCGGGATAACAAAGACAACAGGTTCATCTTCAAAAGGGCTTGTATTTTCTCCCTCAGCATAAATACAAAAAAAATACAGATAATATACATTTTACTTTTACTTGTATTCTCATCAAGATTCATCCCAGTTGGAAAAGAAGGTATGTCTCTCTGTATAAATAGATTAAATCATAAAAATGTAGCAAAAAGTCAATTTCCAGACTTTATAACTATTTCCATCTAATAATTTGTATTTTGCTACTGCTAAGATCTAGATCTCACCAAAACTAGGTTTATATAGCATGACTATAGATAATCATCTGCCAGCATTTTTATTAAATTCCCTATATCAGCAGACTTCATAACTTGGAAATTATACGTATATATATATTATTTCAACAGAAACACTCTGGGGCCCAAATTTGGGGTTTTTTTTTAAGGAGAAAAAAACTGAACCACACATCTCCATCTTGCCCCAGCACACAGCAGCCAAGTTTCAAACATTAAAGCAATTTTTGGCCCATCAGCAAAGGCTGAGCTGCTGTGTGAAACATGCTCATCACTGTGGAATCTTCAGCCTCCATCCTCCAGTTCTGCACTGGCTGGGACAGAACTCAGGGGCTTCAGGGGCTCCATGGGAAAAGGTGACTTTGAGCACTCAGCAAGTTTTAAAACCTCCTCCTGTGCCCAGGGAATCACAGAGGGTGTGTAAGGCCAGGACAAGGTGATTCAGCCCCCCTGCCAACAAAAAGTGTGGAGGCTGTTTGTATGCATTTTTATCTAGTAAAATGTTTTGTGGTGCAGTGATGCACCAAGCACCAAACAGCTCGTCCAGGCACATCACACACAGCAATAACTCGGAGCTGGGTGCAAATGAAACCAGACTGCACTCAAGACACTTATCCTGAATTATGTTGGGTATTTCTGCCCAGCTCTAACTCGTGCTCCCTCATCCCACCCTGCAGGAGACACCACAATCAAGCCATGCCACGTTTTCACCAAGGGGGTGGACAGGGAGAAGAGCCTCTTCTTCCCCTCAGAAGCAATGCAGCACTCCTGAGACACCAGGACTGACCCTCCTCCTCCTCACTGCTCAGGATCAGGAGCACTCAATGCTATGGATTCACCAGCAGAGAAGATGCAAGACATAATTCTGCCTGGAATTTCATGGCAAGGACGTGCCATGGATGTGGCACCTACATCCCAGGTCCATCCCTGCCCAGACAGTTCTCTGGAGTTCTCCGTCCATTGGTATCTTCTGGTCTCCAACCTCCTTAGATAATCCTGGTTTAGGGGTATCCACCTGGTCAGCCACAGCACTAGCAGCCTGCCATCTCTCCCAGGTTAGAGGGAAGAATAGGAGCTGAATCATTTGGAATCGTTCAGCTACACTGAGTTTTGCTGACTTATTATTGGTCAGCATATTTATTATGCTAGATATAAATAAAACATTAAACATTGTACTCAAAATATCTAAAATAGCCTGCAATTCTCCTACCTCCTGAGCAAATTAAATGAGTTTTCACCCCAGTAGCTTTTGCTTTTTTTTTAATTATTAAAGATCCAACACAGGGAAAAATCACAACTATGCCTAAACTACGCTTTTTCTGGCGGGGGAAAAACCAATGGGGTAAAAAAAAGGGGAATAGCCATGAGATGATACAAACAGACAACTTATACTAGTGCTATAAACTGAATTCTCTGCTATTGTTGCTGTTGCATTATTTTGGTAATCCAATTAACTTCTGATGTCAAATGCAAAATCAGAATGGATTTGCACAATGAGTACTTACACACAGTAGTAACACAATTACACCAATTTCTATTAGCCTGTGCTGTTAAATACTCTCAAAGTCCAAGGGTAAAAGGCTTATTTTACAGTAGTGATTATGAATTTCTGTAGTCGAGGAGACAAGTATTGCAGATGGTGTCCAACAACAATAAATAATTCTGAAATTCTATTTTCTTGCTTTCTAAGTAAACCCACTGCACTACTGCAATGTAAGTTTGCAGTTTGCTGACAAACTTGGCTATGTCACCAGCAAGTATCAATAAAGATCTTATTGATTTAAGAGTACACATTGCTAAAAGTCAATGCTCCAATAGGTGGGACAGAGGTGACACCAGAATTGCAAAATCCTAATCAGTTGAGCATCTAAACCAAAAATTTCATCCTAAACCATTCTACAAAAGAACAATCTACAAAAGGAGAGCAAAGCCTAAACAGGGCAGAACAGATAAATTGGCTAATAATGCAAAACCAACGTTCTTGTTCATGCTTGCAGAAACAAAACAAAACAAAATAATCCTAACACGTGTACTGATTCTATTCTGGAATAATTTCTTTAACCAGCTGCAGATCTATCTTGCCTCGCTGAAAGGCCATGGAATGATGAGTTGTAATTGTTCCAAAGGCCACACCTGACTCTGCTGGGTAAGTCAGGAGCAGTCCCAGTGGAAGTGAAAGCCACTGAGGTGTTGTGGAGGGCAGGTCAGACACAGCCACCAGCAGCAGGTGATTTACGACTCCCGCTGACAGCGTGTCTCTGAAAAGATCAGGAAAGCTCTGATTGCCTATTATGCATTATTAAGACACAGATCAATAGAGAAACCTCCAGGGGCCACTAACATGCACTGCACGTGTGATTTCACCTTCTGCAGACACAGGAGCAAACTGTGGGAGCTGTTCTTTCAGCCCCCTGGCCAGGGATTCTGCACTGCACTGTGACACATCTTCCTTCAGGAAGGTCACACGTGGTTTCTCTCCTCTTCTACATCACTAAGTCATGATTCCCTCTTCTTTTTTTTTTTTTTTTTCTTTTTTTTTTTTTGTGCCTAAAATTCAAGCCATCAAACCTTGACTTGTGCTCCTCCAGCTACACCCACTGCCATTAAATTTCAATTTAAGTGTTTTGGGGCAGAGGCTGGGCTGGGAGATGGGCTTTTTTCAGGCAGCAACCAAATGCAACTCCCACTGCAGCCTCTAAACATTACTCTAACCACCAAGAGTAACCTGTTATTTCGGCATGTTTTTCAGCTGAGGGATTGATTTTAAGGATCAGAGAACAGAAACAGCTCATTTTTGAAGAATAAAAAAAAAAAAAATTAGGAATTCCAGATGCTCAGTAATTTTCTTCACAAGACAAGAATACTGCTAAAATTAGCCTCACTACCAAATGGTATCCTTTTTCTTGAAAACCTGAAGATAAAGGTAATTTCTCAACAGCAGCATATGTCATAAATACATGTAGCAGCACCACTCTGAGCCTCACACCACCTTGCCAGCAGAGCTGGGCAGATTCGGGTGATTTACAGTAAGCATAGTTAATAACTTACAATAATCATGCTTAGCATCAAGCTCAGAATGAACTGCTGCCAGACTGACAAATGTGGCTATGAAAATTGATAGCTTTGAAATTTGTTACAAGGTTCATGTACAGAAAACCTCGCCAGCACACACAAAATTCAGAATGTTTTTAGGAACAACAGTATTCTGCATATGACTGAATTAGTTGAAAATCACCCACCCAGAAGAAAAACTGTCTCCAGCTCTCGTGATTACCTGTTTTTTTTCAGCACAGAAATAACTTTATTCATTCTAGCAAACAAGGATAACAGATTCTTTGCACCTTTTGAAGGGTAGAAATAAATATGGACAGTAAAGGTAAATCACTCATTTAAAAAAAAAAAAAGGTCTTCAAACCTTAAATTTTTTTCAGTTGCAGTACCAATACAACTCCCATATGATTCACCTTCTGCACAAAGTTCAGTGATCCTTACTATTAATTAGATGTTTCCCTTCCATCCTCTTGGATTTATTCTTCTAGATACAGAAGAACGCACACTATAAGGAGTTGAACTCAAAATCTTACCAGGAAAAAAATCCAAACAAACAATAAAATAAAAAAGCCACACAGGTTCTGAATACTAGACACTAAAGGAAGAACTGGCAACAAGACAGAATGGCAAAGAGTGGAATAAAGCAGCATTTATTTTCACACAGCTTCCATGGCAGCCAGTTCAGTCTATAGGCTGGGTTGCTGAACTATCCCTGCATGGCATCTGGCTCCAAGTGCCTCCAACTGCCAGATTTTGACCCTGTGGGTTACAATTCTGAACTTCTCAATCCAGGGGCAGATGTTTCTACAGATTTCTGAAATGTGATTTCATTAATTCACCACCAACAAACATGAACTCTCACCACAGCACGCCTGATTTAGGGGAAATGGAGTTCAGAGCACAGCAACTGGGACAAGAAGGGCTGGGCAGAAGCAGCAGAGACAACATGGAAAGGCCAAAGAAAAGAGCAGAAATGGACCCAGAGAGCAGCAAGACTCGTGGTCAACAGTGTTCTCCAAAACTCTTACTGCAGAGCCCAAAATACTCCAAACCATTGATTTCTCTTGCTCCTCTGGAAGCTCAGGGGTACCATCCTAACAAGCTGTGCATCCCCCATCCTTACTGAATGCAAACTACTCATGGTCTTGCTCTTTCTAAAATAACCACAAGAGTCTCTTTACACATCTCTTGGTCTCAAGCTCACTGTTAGGTGCTGGTGAATTCTGTGGATATTGCAAGGCTGATTAGATTTATTCAGTCTGCCTAGAAAAACTGAACAATAAAAAAAAAAAAAACTTTAAAAATTGCTGAGTTCAGCACTGAACGGCCATCAATTTTTAAACATAGATATATTTTATGTTATTATTATTATTTAATCCATGCATAATTCTATGCTTTAAATTGATGTAAGAGAGGGTCAAATAGATGGTGCAGTTGCCTTGGTCTTTACTTATATTATCAGTATTCTCCAGTGAGAAAAAGAAACAGAAAATCTTACCCAATTGCATAAAAGCTTCAAGAGAGCCTACTGAACAAGAAGAAAAAATCTATCACTTATATTTAACACACACATATACCAAAGAAAACTAAATCAATATCAAAGATGGATGAAGTTTTTCTGAATGGGATTCTTAAGCATTAGAGGGGAAAGTGAAGTGTGAGGACATGGAGGAAAAGAGAAATGTGAAGGACAGTAGGAAACAAAAACAACTTGGAAGTCGAAGTCCACTGCAAGAGAGATGATGACTGCTAAATACAGCAAACCAGCCCCATGGAAAACTTCAACTGAGACAAATCCTGTGCTTCAGGTAAAACAGATTGCACAGGACTGTTACGTGCAACAAGGCGGGGTAAACCAGCACCACGAGCATATGGTTGTGTCTGAACACAGTGCCACAGCATCCTCCTAAACTCTGGAGTCATACCTCACACCTTCCTACAATTATCACTGTAAACTGTGCTGTTTATGTCTGCCTTCTATAGTTTGAAACTGCTGATGCTGTTTAACCAACTTCTGCCCTTACAATAATACTCCATTTCTCCATAAAATATTTATATTAAGCTTTTAGCACAGGTTCCTGCTCAGTGTCTATTAAGCTCTCATGAAGAGCAGAGTCAATGTGCCACATGCTAAAACTTTTCAACTCCCTGTTTCTTCCAGGTTGCATAAAACCAAAAGAAAACTGAAAGACAGGGTTACCGTTTTCAGTTCTCATTGAATGAAGCTGTAACTGATATTAAAGAATAACAAATGAAATAACAGGAATGCAACAGAAACTTATTTTAAAAACACTGCTCATCTCCTCAACTAAATTAAACTCCAGCAAATGGAAAGTATTCCTCCAGCATGCTCTTATCCCATCCATCTCCTACTCCCCTACACATGATCCAAGTTCCCTGCCAAATGAGATCATTCCACTATAACCCACACCTGCTGCATAATTGATTGTTTTGACATTAAATGTTCATGCACAGTGGCACACATCACATCATCTCTGTGACCACGGGAATGTGATCTTTGAGTTGCCAGCCTGCCAAAACTTCCACAAAAGTCAACAGCAGTTGTGCTCACAAGAAATGTGCCCAGTGTTTCTGGGTTTAAGCGGATTCCATGAATTTCACGGCCCTCAAAAAACAGCCTCTGAAATTCTTCTTTACAGCCTTATTTTCCTTGAAGGGAAGTATCCACAACTTGCATGACTGAGATCATTTGAACATCACCTCATGTTTTTGCTGACATTTGGCTATCCTCACCCCCAGGCAAAACACTACAGAAATGTATATGGAAATTACTCAGCCGGTAAAGAATGTGGATAGAAATCCCAGCTGTCATATGAGAAATACAGAGGATTACAAGTATATCAGCCATTTATTAAGTTATACTTCCTTGATCTTAAGTTAATCATGAAGACTAAAATGGTCTTGCTGATGTTTTTAAGAGGAGGCAAATGAGATGTATTTGATTTTATGCTTTTTGAATTTTTTGTATACTTGTGATAGTTCTACTGCAATGCTGAGCAAAGAAATGCACCTGGGGCAGTCACACCTCCCAGCAATACCCACAGCACAGCTAAGTTTGGGTTACTTTGCCTTTTTTTTTTCCCCTACACTCTTTGTTATTGGACAAGACCAGAATAACTGGATTTCTGAGACTCAAATTCAATTAAACAGCATCTTAGCTGTTGCAACAAGCACAAATGCAGTTCTTAGAACTTGATAAAGGTGCTTCAGCACTAGATTCCTCTGTCTTTACTACCTGATGTTTAGAGGCTGTACAAGTAGCACACCCTGAATCACACAATCATTGTTTAGTCACAAGGCACTTTATTCCACAGTAAGAAGAATGCTACCAGGAAAATCATGTGCTGCTCAAGCACTGAATGTAACTCACTGCACTGACTAGAACTGCAAAATATGTACAGTCACATATTCCATATCCAGAGCTCTGACATTGAATGGCTCACTGTAAACCCTGGAAACAATGGCATGATGAAAAAATATTTGATTAAAAATATCATCATTTCAGACAGAATTTGTTACAATTTTGAACTGGTGGAGGCTTCAATAAAATGGCTTACCACAAGAGAGCATACTTGCATATAGAAACCACTCACTGCTTAGGGGATTCCAGCAGAGGAATTTAATTTTTTTTTTTTTTTTTTTGTTAATTAAAAGATGCAGCTAACCTGCGTATCATCATTGAAACCAAGGACTTTATCAAAGTGAAAAGCCCAATTAGCATCAGTCCTCTTTGGATGTATAGCCTAACATATCCCTCATCAGCTCAATGAAAACCCAAGGGTGCCTCTGCTCTCCAGAATTGCAAAACTAATAAACAATTTCATTTAATTTGAAACAGACTACACAGAAATCCAGTTTACCTCAGAGTAGCAGTGGATTGCATGCTTTTCTCCAGGGCACGTGTGGAAAAGTAAGTATTAAAAACCTAATGCACGAAAAACTACATTGAAAAGACTTGCATTTGCAAATGGAGGAGAGTGGCACATTTATCAAATTTGAACACAGCACGCTCAAAATCTCTTCTGAAATGCATTGAAACATGTTTCTATAACAGCCTTTAAAGTATCTAAATATTTCTCAGCTGAATTCATACGGTATCCAAATAGTAATTGTTGTTGTTATTGTTATGAGGATATAATGAAGTGCCAATCTGCTATCCAGTACTTTATTCTGGTTGTTTCCATCACCACCAGAAGAAATGCCCAGTGTGAAAAAATCGACAAACTGGAGATTGAAGAGATTTCACCATTTTACAGGGGAGCCTTTATTAGCAGGAATTTATAATCAAATAAGTGGTAACAATGTTTTTCTCTACAGGTTAGATCTAATTCATATAACTCTTAAAACAGTACTGAGAACTAACGTTTTGCTGCTGTTCTCCAACGGAAAGAGTAACTTTCCAAAATTTGGTTCTAAATACAATTTTTTCTAGATTCCCTTAAATCTTAATACTTGAGTTAATGCTAAGTCAGGATCAGGAAATTCAGCCAGGTCACTGGAGCCAAGATCAACTGGGATACTCCACCGAGAAATGAAAGATTTGTATTTTCCTATCCTTCATTAGAAACAACACCCCCCCCCACAAAAAAAACCACTCAGGGCAAAGAACACCCATGCCAAAACAGACTACATACACAAGAGCAAAGAGGGAGAAGCACCAGAGAATCACAAAATGTTTTAGGCTGGGTTAAAGCCCACCTAATTCCACCCCCTGCCATGGGCAGGGACACCTTTCACTATCCCAGGTTGCTCCAAGCCCTGTCCAGCCTGGCCTTGGACTCTTCCAGGGATCCAGGGGCAGCCACAGCTTCTCTGGGCAACTGTTCCAAGGCCTCACCACCCTCACAGTCAAGAATTTCTTCTTAATATCCAAGCTATATCTACTCTCTTTTAGCTTGATGCTATTCCTCCTTATCCATCACTCCATGCCCTTCTCCAGCTCTCTTGGAAGCCCTTGAGGCACTGGAAGGGGCTCTAAGATGTCCCCAGGGCTTTCTCTTCTCCAGGATGAACAACCCCAACTCTCCCAGCCCGTCTCATAAAGAGATACCCCAGGCACTGCAAATCCTTGCCTTGCAGGAACCAAACTGGATCTGCCAATCCCAAGATAATAAATCCCATTCCAGGTGACTTCCAAAGCATTTATGTCAATGTTTCCTCAAAGGTTTTGGGTCTCATTAAAACATGGAAGCCCAGCCACCACCAAACACAAAAAACAGTTTCACTGAACAGTTCTGACCAGCTCTAATTAAGAGATACAAACTCTTACAGTTGCACACCAGTTTGGTGTTTATATGAATAACTTAAGTATTTAATAGATACCTTTACTTTTAATTACCATAAATGTCAAGAGCTTCCTGTAGCATAAGAGCTCCCCAAATGTTTCAATGATTTTTGAGCTTTATCTGAAGTAGTTAACTTTAGGATTTTGTAATGAAAGCAACCCTACAACGTTTTAAAAATTAACAACCTTCATGCCTACACATTTTCACCCTAAAACATATCCAAGGACCTTCATTGAATAATAGTGCCTCTTCTTGCACTTGACATTTATTAGTCATGATTTTAAAGTAAGGAGTATTTAATTACAAATAAAGGATCTCTGACTTTGATAACTCTCAAGGCTAAGCATGAAATAAAATATGATGCTGAAGCCTCCCCTTCAACTTTGCCATGTATATTTCTTTCTTTTGATAATTCCAATAAAATAGGCTGATTGTCAAAGTCTAATTTTAAACTTAACGAAGCAGTAAAGGTTAGGGTGATGAAAAAGAAGCTGGAACAATAACAGTAAAAACACAGTCACGGACTATGACGATCCAAGAAAAATTTTCTGGCCAATTTGATTTGATTGTGTTAAACAATGACAAAGTACAGAGGCAATTAGAAATCACATCCAGTATTAGCAAGTGACTAAATGCTGGTTAATGGCATTTTATGCTTCCTGAAGACTGGCAAACTTCTACCCCATGTGTTTTAAACAAGAATTTAATTTTGACATCAGGATGGTACTTTTCCGTTCTGTTTAATTGTGGCCAAATCATTTCCTGGATTTTATCTTGTTACTGGTTTTACTATTACAAAACACTATTAATATCAAAAGTTTTTTATGAAAAAGTTGTTCACATGTACTCCAGGACTGACAGTGACACAAGGAAACAGTATGAAAGCTCAATGATAGAAGACTGGCATGTGATTTCAGAATTAACATATACACTTATTTCATGCATACATATAAATTTTGAAACATATTAATGGAACTGTTAAGGTCTGAAGATATCCACCCCCCAAACTGAAAGCCACTTTTGCAGGCCCAAAGAACCAGAAAACCAAACTGCTCTGCACATTAAGAAGAGCTGAAAGCCCAGTTGTTGTAGATTTTTAAACACGCCAACAAAAAAGGACTTTGAATCCACAAAAACTCACATCACACACACACAAAAGTGCTTTATGTCAGTGTTGAGACTGACAGTTATTCACAGTGGCTCAGCTGAACACTATGGCAGGGAGTCCTTCTTGACATGAAATTAAATACACTCAGCCTTAACATTTCATAAGCATCTTTGTATTCACCAAGGGTGTAAATGCCACAGCCACGAACACACCGGAAAATGTGAGCCAGAACAATACTTAATATAAATGCTCACAGCCAATTTCCTCAGTGCCTTGAGATAATAAAAAATACACATCTGACTGCTAACACCACAAGCAAATTCAAATTAATATCATGCTTTAAATCAGTACCCCCGATCTTCATATGGCTGTGAAAATAAAGAGATGGGAGAATTTTCAGAAGGCAAAAACAAGAGTCAGCAGCTTAATGCACTTTCCACACTTTAACCTTCTATTTTGGGTGCTGCAATACTCATGAAGAATTTCTCCTAGCTTACCCCCTCAGGTTTTCAGACAATTAATTACCAGGAAAAATTAATTCCCAGGAGATCCTGCAACAGCTTTTCCACTTGGGTATCACTTGGGAACACAAACAGTGAACATCTGTCTGTACTGCCTTCTGTGATTAAAAGTCAAACCTTATAGATTTTTTTTGAATACCAAGAAAGACACGTCAAGTTGTCTAATAAAAATCCAGGTCCAGCCAGGATTCCCATGGCCAAGCTTTAACAACAAGTGCCCATACAAGGCAAATCTTGTTTTACTGACAATCACATGACATGTGGGAATGTCTAAAGGCTGGGTAATTCCCTGTTTCTCTCTGCCTCTTTCAAATATTAAATTGCGACAAAATTATCTGGCAAGAGATACAGCAAGCTCATATTTATTGCTCAACTTTAGTTTTCAAGATAAAATTCCATAACAATCTAAAAAACCAAATTAAATTGTCTTTTCACACAGGTACTATCATCACATGTAAAGTAATCCTGGCAAGTTCACTCATCACACAGCAAGGAAAACAGGAACAAAAGAAGCAGGACTACAGCTGGACTGCTCTTCTATTGAAGCTTCGTGCAGTGCATGATCCTTCAAACCCTGACACAGATGCAGCAATTACAGTTCAAGTCTAACATAGCTCCTTTTACTCTGCTCTCACCTTTAAGCAAATTCCTATTTCAGTGAGGGATAGGTTCATCTTTTATCCCTCCCTTCCCCACAATGCTCAGAGATAAGAGGATTTATCAGAGGGTAGGAGAGGCATTACATTTAAAGTTTGCTTAGAGCAAGCTCTCCACCTTTCTCTATTCTCACCTTAGTCTTGCTCTAAATTGTACATTCATCCACAGAAGGGCTGTGTTAATCCTGTCCTGTGACCCATTACTTTGGATAAGAATGGAATAAACTGAAGATGGGAGAGGGTTTCCCTGGCACAGACCAGTTTCAATATTCAGAGTAAATCCTTAAAAGGATGAAGGAGTAACAGGCATGTATTCAATCTAAAAAATGTCTGGCCACAACAGTAACACTACAGCAAAGCTGCACTTCCATTTTTCTGCTCAGATAATCATGATAAATATCAGCATTTTTTAAAAGGTAGGGCTAGTTGCTTGTATTTATGTACAAGTGCTGGACAATGACTGCAAGATCACAGAGCACTTTTATAAAGTGGGGTTGGTTGCTGCATACACTTAACTCACCTGTGCTCTAAGCACTGCTGTAACAAGGAACAATTTTCTGGCAAAAATCTAATTCTGAAATCGAGTTTCTCTGAATATTGCAGAGTATCATCTCTTCCTCTTCAGCCTTGCCCCTGATGCTGACAGAATTTGGATTAAGGGCTCTGGAAATCTTTTTCCAAATGTTTTCCTGAATTTTTGAGGACTTTTATTTTCCCCTTTTTTAACACAGAGAACCGTGAGCATGCTTTTATTAAGCTCCTTTAAATGCTAGTAGAAGAACCATTTCTTTTCCATTTCATTCTAGCAATATTTGTCCAATTTAACCAAGTCATAGTTCTGTGCTGTAAAAGGAACAAGCCTGGAATCACCAGGTACTATGTTTGCTTAACCAAAGTCAAAAAACCTTGTCCCTCTTGTAGAAGAGCATTTTCAACGTTTTCCATCCCGAAAATATCAACTTTTACTTGTATCTACTGAGAGAGACTGCCCAGAGAACAGCACAAAGAGCAGCACATTTACAGCACCAAGCAGCAACATCTGCACCATGGCACCTTCTCATCTTTGAGCACCACCAGCTTAAAACTTGAAAATAATCAAAGGGGAAGCAAATGTCCCACATCCCAAAAATAAGAGAGTGCTTTGTTTCTCTGTATTTTGGGATAATCTGATGGGAGTAACTGCTGGATGTGGATGGCAAAGGGACACAAGCACCTGCATGGAGCAGTGCTGCTTTTCACAGGTAACAGAAACTGCTCCAGTTGTCTGAGGGAATTTGTAGGGAGGTGTTCTCATCCAGAGCCAGCCTTGCATCTCTGACACTTGCTTAGAGAATTTGCCAGTGATAAGCGAAGGGAAATTAGCCAAGCCTTGACTTTAACAGGAGATCCCTTCAACCAGCAGCAAGGCCCAGTTTATCTGTAAAAGGCTTGTCAATTCTTTTTGAGCAGGTCAGCTTTATTCTGTAAATCAGACCATTTAACTACTGTCCTGCTCTTGTTTCTGACTTCAAATATCAGTCCAGTTGCCCTGCATTGCCACTGCTTTGCAAAAACACTGGGCAAATTTTAAAAGTTACAGATTACGACCACATTCTCTCACCGCCACTCTGAATCTGTAATTACTAACAAATATAAATAATCTATTGAAAATAATATTGTATGTCTAGAAAATTAAATATTTAACAATTATTTAAATTCAATACTTTCAAGTCCTGGAAACACTGAAATTAGTCAAGTAAAAAAATGGTTTTAAACTCAAGCACTGGAAACACACATTTCGTGCACTTCATTTCATTTTATAGTCTCTAAGAACTATTACAATTTTTAATAAACTTGTATCTGGGATTTGAAGCCAAACACTGATGCGCAAAAGGCACAAATTATTAACTAAGAAACACCCAAAGTGGTAATAAAATGTATTCCCCAGTGGTATAGTGCAAATGGGCTGTAAAAATTACGTTTTATTAATCCAGCTGCAATTAAACAATAACAGCTGTACAACTTGTATTGCAATGCCCCACTTTCTGGGAGATGACAAATATTGTTCATTATTCATTATATATTGCTGATTGGCAAACATTTTTCTTAGTCCAGTAGTGATGTCTCTTGGGTATAACTGCTTCTCTTTATGATTGCAAACTGAGTTCTCCTGGTATCTTGGGGTTTGCAAATGCTCTGAGTCCATCTTTCCTCTAAGATGTTTCACATTTCAAAGAGAATGATAAATTTCTGCTGAAGCCAACAAAACTAAGCAACACATACATACAGACAAGTATCTGGCTAACAAGTTTTTAAAGTGTTACTGACAGCTACTTACTTTTCTACAATTAATAATCACTATCACAGCCTCCATCTCTTTCTTGGGATGAAATGTCTGGCAGGTAGGAAATGAGAAACAAAGACAAATACTAGCTAAAATCTAGTTAAGAAATGCACACAACCACCCATTAATTTTTACAATGAAAAATAGCAGCTAACAAAATCATCCTTCTTTGGAATGAATATTACATGCAGTAGATAAAATACAGGCATCATTCTGCTTCCACGTTTTTTTGCTCTGTAAATATCAGGGCAGCTAGAAAAACATTACAGTAAGATAAAACTGGGATAATTTCTGGAAACAGACACAAAGCCACAGTAGGTCAAACAAATATGCTGTATAACAATCGAATATTGGCATTCTGCTGTGTACCTCAGAGCATCTAAACTACTCCGCTTCATCAGGATCCTGATGGCTCTAGCTCCAGCAAATCTGCTTTAGATTTCTCCATTTAAATTTAATTTTAATGGAAATGTCTGCAGCCCACAACGTTTTCAATTAACATTTGTTCAATTTCTGACAGTTTTTTTAACCATACAGTGAAGATAGCACTGACCCCTACCTGAGACAAAGACCATACTGAACTCTTCAGCCCTGTTTTTGTCTCTGACTAGAAAATAACTGTTAACTGGTTAACCTCATGTAAAGCCAGTGATCTGAAGAGCACAAAACTAACAAAAAACACCTTTCTTTTCACATCCTGACACTACCAATGTAAAATAGTTGTGTACGTCTGACAACAACAACAACAGTACTATCTACTGTGAAGGAAATTAACTCTACCCCAGCCAAAACCAGCACAGATCCAAAGCCTGGTTTATCCTTGTGTGTACTTTGGGAAATTATTTACACATACACAAGCCATCAGGACTGATGCACATCCCTCAATGAGGCCAACACAGCCAAGAGGGGATCCTCCATTTCTAGGTTACAGGGATCCATTCTGACCAGTCCTTATCAAGGCTGGCTGCAGAGAAACAAGCAGTTGGAAAATCCACTTCTCATGACTTACTGCCCTTTCTCTAGGAGCCCTTTTTCTTCTATCCCTTCATCAAAAGAAAAAGAAAATCTGTGGTCTTTGTGAGAAAGTAGGCAAAGGATTGCAAGGTAAATGGATGCCAACCAACTCAAAAGGCTGCAGGGTAGATTAGTTATTTTCTGCTTAAAGTTTATAGTTTGACAGCAATAAAAGATAGCTTTACCAGAAAAAAACAAAGATACTCTGCAATTTAAGCAAGATTTCTTTACCAGCAATTTTTTTCCCCCATTCCTTTACATCTTCCCAGACTAGGCAAACAAAGACAGGCTTGTAATTTCTTCCCTGCTATTCACTGCATTTTCCTTGCTTTCACTAACAGAGTGTCTCAAATGCATCGACAACAACATCAATTCTTGACTTACCTACATCATCTGATATTCAGTGGGTGACAGAATATGAAAATCTATTTTTAAAAAGCACATGGAAAGCTAATAATGGCAAGCTGCCTTCTCCTTGTTACAGACTTATTGTCAGAGCAGGAATTACCATTCCATCTGGAAAAAAAAAAAAGCTGCTATATAGTTTAGTTTACTTATAAAATATTACTAATCTTTGTGTCTTGTTATAGAACATTTTCTAGGTAAAACTTTCAGACTGACAGTTCATAATCACTACTACAGAGAATGACTTCAGAGTGTTCCTTGTCCAACTGCAGAAATTATCCTTGACTTGTAGACACAAGAACTGGGTTATGAATACACTTTCCTACAAAAAAAATCCAAATCTCACACTTAATCTGAAGATCTGTAAAAGTCTTAATGTAGACCTGAGCCAGGACCTTTTCTCCTGATGAAACATCTCTCCCTCTCCTTGATGAAATTCTACTAAAACCATCAAAAACGTCTATAGAGATGTGACAGTCTCTACTAAGCTGGCAGCTGTCTTCAAATCTCATGCACACTGTGGCATTTTCAAGATCTGAAATGCACATTTTGAAGGTTTCCTGTTGACCCAAGGCAGCTTCCCAGCGTGGAACATCTGAGGATGGGGAGGAGGAGAGAAACAGGCTGCCAGTTTGCAAAGCCTCTGAAGGAAAGAGCAGGCACTTCACAGACCTGTCTGAGTCACAGAGAGAAAAAGCAAGGAGCAAGGGAAAAAAAGTATTTAAGAAGAAAAAAAATCAGGGCACAACATTGATTTTTTACTCTTTTCAGTGAATTCATTAATTCACTGACATAAAAACAGTCATCTAAGAATGTCAGATGAATGCACAGCAGCAACTTTACTCACCAGATGAGTCCCTCAAAACTGCATGTACTACTTGCTGCATAAGCTTCACTTCTTCATAACCTTACTTCTAATACGGTCTAATATGATTGAATAGTTAAATCAATAGAAGATTGGTAGCTGACGTGGGTGGTGTTTTTGTGTGGTTTGATTTTTTTTTTTAGTTTTTTTTCTAATAAAGAAATACACCAGTAGTCATGAGTTGCTACTTCCAGGCCACAATTGACCCACTTGAAGGACTTTTTTTCTTTTTTTTTCTTTTTTAATTCTGTAATTTTGTATTCAACCCTAAACTAATTTCAGTATGGAGTACAACAAGACATCATAAACTTACTACATAAAATCTATATAAAAGAACTGTGCATTCTGAAGTTGAAATCATTTGGGGAGAATGAACAGAACCCCACTTTGTGCACACTGTCGGCAGGTGGTAGAAGAGAAAATCAGTTTATCTTTTTGTTCTTAATTTTCCAGTACAGCAAAAACCTCTTCAAAATGGGAACTATCTTTGCTTTAGGAAGGGGTCTACAGCTTGTGTAGACCCTGAGTCCATCAATCCCACCCTGGAGCAGAAAGCTCCACCAGACACTCTGCTGTCAGGTTCCCATGCCAGATCCAATGCTCTGCCTCTTGCTCTAGACCAGGCTAAAAGGCACAGACTGCCTCCAAGTTCACACTCTTTCCAAAAGTTTTCCCTACACAGAACTTTTATTTTCACCACAAAGTTTACCATTACCTTGCTTGCTGCTCAGTGAAGTATTTTTAAAGGACCTCAAGCGTTGCAGACACTTCCCATTAAGTGAAACGTTTGGAAACTTCAGATAAGCTCAGGGAAAAAAAAAAGAAAAAAGAAAACCAAAAAAACCCCAAAACAAACAAACAACAAACAACGAGTAGGGCCTAAATGTAAGAACACCCAGCAGGCTCTGACACATTAGAGCAGTGTGGGTTCCCGAATTCAGCTCTCAAAGAACCCAAATACAACAATAGTGATCTTGGCACAGGGCATTTCCTGCAGATTAATGACCAGCAGGGAGGAGTTGATGGCCCACAGCACAGCCAAGGGCCATTAACCCCAGCCAGTCATTAATCCCCAGGAAATGCCCTGTGCCAAGATAATTTTCCTATTTCAAAAGAAAAAGCAGCAGAGACCATATAGGTTGTTTTGTTTTGTTTTAATGAATGATGCTATTCAGCTGTTATCTCCAGGGTGTAACACCTCTGCAAGTTAACTTGCCATGGTTTAACTATGAAAATGAGAGTGCAGAGGATGTCCAAAGCACAGGACCCAGGCAGAAAACACTGATTGCACACGAGGCTGACAGCAATTAGGGGATGGCTGCAGTCCTGCTCCTCGCTCAGCAACATGAAGTGCTGAATCACTGTGTCATGAGCAAAAGATGTAGCTCTGAGCTGCATTTAATCATTCCCAACTGTGCTGCTGAGCACACTCCCAGCAATAAGACACATTTTGCCTCGTCCTTGCACAAAACTAGGATGTTGCTCTAGAGCAGTCAGTGCCACGGACTGTGTAACATTTCACTGAAGAAAAGGGCAGTTATAATCAGTGCTCTTCCTGTCACACACTCCTGGTAACTCCTGCATCCCAAAGATCACATCCAAAAAAAAGCTCGTACCACAGTAACACAGAATAATGTCTGATTTGCATGTAGAATTTCATAGGAGGTCTCCATTTATAGCATGTAACTATGGATTAGCACAGACACACAGTAAAAGAGAACAGTAAATCCATGTTTACAAGCTGACCTGTCATCATAAACTTCAGTCTTCCATTAACAGGCAATCTGAGTGCTTTGCTATGGTGTTTTTTTCAAAATGGGCTACAAAACAGATGGCTGGGGGGGGTCCAAGTGCAGCTCATGAGCGAAGCCAACCCCACAGGTACAGCTGTAAAGTAAAATAACCCATGTGTACGGGGACTCCTGATGGATTTGACTCAGTATCCTACAAAACTAACATTGTGAAGGTAAAAAGCTTGCACGAGGAGAGGGATTTTTCCAAGGGCATCAGGTGAAAAGCCATCTTTGAGACACTGAACCTTACCAATGTGCTGAAATCCATACAGCATGTCACCAAACTGGCTGGGAAAGCAGTGTGCAGGAGCAAGCACCTAATTCCCTGAAGTACATGCTTTTAGGAACATTTTTGTACATTGACAGTAGAGGGATGCAGAGAAAGGAAGTCTTATCTATAAATTTAGTGTATCACTGGGTTATCATGACTGCACGTCGCTGTGCCTAATTTTGTTGGTCTATAATCATGCAATTAAAGCTCTTCACTAACAGCATTATCACTGCTTTAAATACCAATATATTACCAGACTTCAGGTTAAGAGACTTTGTTCTATAAACACCATCCTAGTGTTTTACAAATTAAATAATGTCTTGCCTGAAAAAAAAAAGACACAGCAGAACAAAAGCCTTGAAAATTATTCTAAGCAAGTAATCTCCAAGAAATTTTAGTAATCTTACTTGTGAATTGTGTCCTCTCTAACAAAACACAGTCTGCAGCTTCCTCACGAGGAGAAGCAGAGGGGCAGACACTGATCTCTGCTGTCTGGTGACCAGTGACAGGACCTGAGGGAATGGCATGGAGCTGAGTCAGGGGAGGTTTAGGGTGGGTATTAGGAAAAGGTTCTTTCCCCAGAGAGTGGTTGGACACTGGGACAGGCTCCCAGGGGAAGCAGTCTCAGCCCCAAGCCTGACAGAGTTCAAGAAATGTCAGCAAATCCTCTCAGGTACAGGGTGGGATTGTTGGGGTGCCTGTGCAGGGCCAGGCATTGGAGTCTGCAATCCTTGATGGAATCTTCCAACTCAGGAGATTCTGTGACTCTATAAACAACTCAAATAGTCCTAATTAAATAAACAGTTCTCTTTTCTCAGATGCTCATCTTCTTTCTCCTCCACTCTAACAGTCACAAATTCACCTGCTAACTCAGAGCCTGTGAAAGACACTATTGGTCAAATTTTTAAGCTGAGTTTACAGCTCTGAATGTATCCTTGGCACAGTCCCTTCCTAATCTTCTGTAAAAAGTCATTTTCAGAGACAAAGACACACGAAAATGGATTTGTTTGTACTAGGGAAGAATTTACACACATTTTTATTTAGCAGTAAACAACTGTGCATGGTTACCTGCTCCTACAGTCCCTGATCCTATAGAAGGTAAGAATCCTGCCCCGTCCAAAGAAAGGAGCACATACAGTACTTTGGAATATTGGGCTCTCATCAAATCCATATGTGAGCAGAAAGGAATGATCCCAGCACTCTTCTAACAAGTATTTGCAGTCCTCTAGTTATACATAATTAACTGGAAATAAAAATAATTCGTAAAATTATTCAGGAGGGACTGGTTAAAACCAGCAGTGCTTTTCAGGAATTTGTTGCCCAGCTGCTACAAAGGTCAGCTCTTCTAACCTGTTGATTAGTTTGATACATTTATTCCCACAATGAAAAGCACAGCTGAAGGGTTTTCTGCATTAAGTGAGCATCACATCAAAACCCACAGTGCATTAACAAATGCCAGATTATCCACTCTGTTTGTCCACAGAGTGCAGCAGTGTTCCATAAAGCAATAAAAATAATACACACAACTAAATTCAGCTCCTTGTCCACAGATGTATCCATGTGTCACAGCAAGCCAGACACATGCTCCATAAAATGCAGCTTTGAGCCTTTTGACCCAATCTCCTACAGATATAACAAGTGGGGAAAACATAAAGGGAAAGGTGAAACATGCATTATGATGAATGAAAGAGACCAATCTAACAGAATGGAGAGGGGAATTTGTTTATTTATGCTGATACAAATCTAGCAACACTTCACTGTTAATTTGTTAATACAGTATTCATACAGAAAAGGCAATCCTAAAATGAAACGGATTATTTTGATGAAATTTTAAATTTAAACCTTAGTATTAAATTGAAGATATTAACTGAACACAGTAGATATTAATATAGACAAGTGTTTCACAGTCCATTTAGCATGGACTTTCTGCTCTAACTTTTTACACTCAATACTCTCATGCCTCAATAAAAGTAGCTCAGTATTAATAAAAGTAGTATTTTAGAAAATACTATGGTCCCAAGTAAGAAACCAATTATTCCCTCAATTTGTAATCAGATCCCACCCCTCGGTGTGCACAAGCAACACTTGGATTTTCTGGTCAAACTTAGAGAACATTTCAATAATCTCAACAGATGACATAACAGCGGACACAGCAAAGTTTAAATATTTATTCATCCAGCAAAATCTTTGAATGTTAGTGCAAAAATCTTTTCAACAGGAAAACAGTTTTTTCTCTGCTAACTGAGGGATCTTCAATTGCTGACAATGTTTATTTGTGCTACAGCACTCCAGAACGCATCCAAGTTTTTGAAAATTAGTGCAAAATTTTAAGAAATTTGCTCAAGAAGTTAGAAGCACAAGTTCCAGATTAAACTTAAGAAGAACATATATATATATATATACACACACGCATAAATATATATATATATATACACACACTCTTGAAGTCATTCTTGAAGCTCCTTTGATAGCAGATAAAATAAATGAGAACAGCTCTAAAAGAGCTCAAAATCTGCTCTGACCTCTCTACTGAGCAGCCTCCCAAGTCTTCCTCAAATTAAGGAAAGGTTACACTTTTTTGCTAGTTGGCAAGTGTGCAAAGGTCTGCAGTTTTTTGGAGTACAGGTTCTTTGGGGACAGGTTTTCCATCCACACATCACAGGCTTTTGTCCTTTAGCTTGATGCTGAGAGACAAGAGAGAGTTTTTTTCTCAGGGTAAAAAGAAAATTACCTACAGAGAAAACAGAAGAAACCTCATTTTCTCATATATAGCTGAAGAGGCTTTTAAGAATTCCATAACTTCTTCAAGAAGAGATGTTTTCTTAAATATTACCTGTTCTCAACTATTGGTAATTCAGTTCTAAGCCTGAATGGGACTAACCAGTTCAGCAACGATCAACTGCGATTTACAGAAAAGTGAAAAGATTATTCCCAAAACTAACAAGAAGACACACACACAAAATTCAACCCTCTACACAACTGCTACAAAGGCATATTGTACTGCCTGCAGCTTTTACTTTGAAGGTCAAATATTCTCCAAGTCATCAAAGAAATTGCTCTTCAAAAGGTGAGAATAACAGTCCCTGTGTACAGAAATGTTCTGCCCAGCTATTTTGTGCAGAGAGGCCCAATGATAGCCTTTTCCATCACTAGCTGGGAACTGCAGGCCAAATGTCATGCTAAGATAATAACACGCTGATTTTAAAATATCAAGAAGCAGCTTGAAAGTGAAAAACAACTTCCAGAGGATGAAGAAATGGCAGCATTTCCATACAACTGCAGACAAAGATGATTTAGGGGAAAGAACAAATTATTTGCGCCATCTTTGTCCCTGTAATTTATCAATCTGTAATTACTGTCATAGTCATAATAATTTGTATCGGTTGTAATTTGTCCAATTAAGGAAGAGGCAGATGCTAAAACCCAAATTACATAATGACAAGTAAGATTGTTACTGATCTATATGCTCCAGTCAGTCATGGTCCTTAGAGTGGACAGCTTCTCTTCACCTCTGTGGAGGCAGAATTCCACATCCTTCTAATTTTTTCCCCCATAAGCAAACACTAGCCAACACACAAAAGAGCTCCCAACTACTGAAATTGCTCCATTGTGTCAATGTTAATAATGCTGACTCTTAGTATACAATTTTTTTGAGCAATTAAGAAAAGTTAAACTCAATAGAAAAAAAGACAATAATTAAAAAATTAGGACTATATTGACCTGTGCATTTCCACTAAGTTTCCACAGTTTTCCCAGAGCAATTTTTGTCTCTGACTATGGAACTCAAAGTTTTCACGTCACCCTTGAGGTGCTGGCTCTCAGGAATGGCTGACAGCATTCCTACACCCAGGTGCAGGTTTTTGGCGGGAACACAACTTAAGTTTACAAGCCCACTCCTCAGTATTTCTCTTCCATTCCAGCACTGTCACCATCCATTCACATCTGTTAATTAACATTCTCATTTTGCACTACTGATATGGGTTTAGCAAGGAGGAATGAATGCTTGAGCTCTCTTTGATCTTACATCACTGCTGACCTCCAGAAGATCCTGGCCATATTTTGACTTTCACCCCTGCTATGAAAAGCAGAAAAGCTCAAAGACTGTTTTGCTTCTCAATCTCACCCTGATTACTGAGCACTCAGGAAAATTCTGGGGCTGCACACTCTTGTTTACAGCTTACAGTTCTCTAAAAACATCAGGGATGCTCTTTTCCTTTCTCCACCCACAACTGAGAGGGAGTCAATGCAATATCCCTCACTCATCCCATATTTCCACAGTGAAATGATTCATTTGAGAGCAAAATTTTTCTCCAAACCAGATCGTGCATAAGAGGAATGCTGTTCTCCCAGTGCTGCTGTTAGAGACAGATTGAAATAGGACTGAAGGACTTCCTGTGGTCACAGCAGCACAGTTGTGGTTTCCATCATTCTTGGCTGGTCTTTTTAAATACCTTGTTTCAAAAATCACTTCCACATCTCTCCCCAGTTAAGTTTATAAATAACTCCACCCTACAAAACAGAAATGTAGATTTCGTAAGTTCAGCAGATCAGAGGCATTTGTAACTCATCAGTTTGTTGGATTGGGTTTGGGTTTGGGGTTTTTTTTATAATCTATTGTAAATACTTGGATAATCCCACTCCTTAACACCACTTTTTCTCACTGTAGGGGAAAAGGTCATCACATATTCTGTCCTGAAATATTTTCATTATGTGTCCTTTTTACTCCACAAGTAAAGCACTTAAAAAGCCCCTCAGGAAGAAACCACTGACTTTATTTACTTTCTTACTTATTCTGCAGCAGCCAGACATATGCCTGTTTGCACTGCTCCTGAAAGCTGTTCCTGCTAAAAGGTAATCTAATTGAGCCAGAGACTTCAACACATCAAGCAGATGGCTATAAATAATGCAAAGATGCTGAACTTAGTGGAGCCATCACAAAAAACATTCACACCAGTCAGTCCAACTTCTTAGAACATCTTTAGTCCAAGCTATACACATCTTTACAGCTAACTCAGGAAATTCGAGAGTCATTCATCAACGTAGCAAATTATTCTTTGTCCATCTGTAAAGCAAATACTGTGTGCACTTGTAAAGCCCCTAAAGTTCTGTTTCTATTTACACTGCTTTGAAAAACTCGTGCTGAATACATAAACTGGGAAGTACTGGGCACTCAGACAGCAAAAACAAAAAAAAAAACCCCAACCACAAAACACAAACAAGTTGAACCTGTGCATTTATTACACTACAGATTATCACATGAATGTTCAAAGAATGAGATTATTTTTCTTTTTAAAGACAGTGATCACAGCAGTATATGATATAAGAAAGGATTTGTTTGCTTCAGTGCTAACTTTCCAGGCTGCTGTCTGTCAGCTGCTCAGTGTGGATTCTTATATAGAAATTCTGGGTTTAGGAAGGGAAATAAAAACCTGATGAAAAAGGACAAAAATTGGGGCCTTTATTTTTCTACTTCAACTAACAAGAAAGCCTGCAGGTATATATTCCCCATTACTTTACCACTTTCTTCTCCTATTTATGTGTGTGTCTCTCTGTAGCACACTTTTAAGAGTGGCAAACAGTCCTGCAAAGTTTAGCTAGCATATCAGAGTTACTTCTGATTTTATCTTTAAATAGATTTCAATAGCAATCTTTTTATTTGAATAAAAGCTTGCTTAGCTCTTTTGCAGAGATAAAGCCCAAAGAATCACACATCCCTCTCCGCTTGCAAAAGACTTTATAAACATATAGTTTGTCTTTAGAAAAGAAACACTTTAGGAGCCATTTAAAAGCATTTCACCACTTTTTAAAATGTATGTTTTCATAATCTGCTGCTTGTATAGAAAGCTTACACATAAAAGAAAGTGGAAATTCATGTCATAAACATCAAGTCTTTCTACCAGCTACAGAACAAAAACAGCCTTAAGTCATTAACCACCATTTACCCCCAGCTTTTATTTTAAAGGAAGTTTTGGATTCATACTTTCAGTCAACTCAAGCATTAATCATCTCAAAGAAAAACTACAAATACATTAAACAGGCTCCATCTCTAACCTCCACCCTCCAGCAGAAGCAGCCAGAAGTAAACCTCTGGGAGAAGGATACCAGCCTACCTCTCAGCCTCAAGCAAATCTGCAAAAAACATGAGATTAAAGGGAGCTGTGAAAGTATTGACAAAATATATTAGCAGGAATGGCAACACTGGGAAAAATAACACAGGAGATGATAGAGACAGCTGATGCAAGTCACTCTTCCCTTTACAAAGTAAGAGAAGCTCCTCATTAATGTCTGAATTTCAGGTATCAGATAAATACAAATAAATTTATTTCAAATATTTGTCTTTCCATTCCTGTAATTGCGTACTTGTTTGACACACCATATATTGCCCTATGCAACTTTTACTCTCTCTCAGAAACAAATTTGTCACTCTCCCCCACCCTTTTTTCTTTTTTTTTTTTTTTAATTACCAAGTCTGTTGCTATTTGAGAACAGTACTGACATCATTTTGCCTTTTGGGAAACAACCCATAGAAATAATTAGCCCATATCACTTTCAAGTGACATAAAACACATCTCCAAGTGCAGCCAAGGGAAGCAGTGCCAGGCTTGCTTTGTACACCCACTATAAAGCATCCCCAAGTGCCACTCCAAGCAAGGCAAGCAGACAAATTTGGCTTCTGTTAACTAATATGTATTTACATTTATTTATACATATATGTATCATATATGTACTGTATTTTTAAAGGAATGCAAGGCAACATGGATTAAAGGGAAACATGAAATCAGTTAAAGACAGAGAAAAACTGAGTAATTGATGACTGTCTGTGCAATGCCCACTTTGCTTTTATCAATGCTTTGACAGTAATATAAGTAGAAGTAATCTGCATATTAATTAAGCCATGACTGAAGTGAAGCCCATTAATTTTGCAGGAGACCTGCCTGCCATAGATGGCTTCCCCATCACAACTCTTTTGTACTTGATTTCCCTGCCATCAACTGTGCTCCAACGGTGGTGTAAGTTGCACTGCAACTAAACAAAAATCTGCTTAAGGGGAAGAATGGCAAGTGATTGGCTTTCAAAGAAAATGAAAAGCCTTGCAAGAAAGCTTTCTAGACCATTCCAGAAGAAAGCTTCTGAAAGGGCAAAAATGAAGGGACAAAATGAGGAAAAAAATGTAGATAATTCTAAACAAAGAATTCATTAATTCACACAACAAACACCTACAAAATATTTTTCCAACTCCTTCTATTGGGTTTTATTTATTTGCTTTTGCTTATTATTTTTACATACTTAAAATACATATACTGAATTATACACTTTATTTCTTACAGTGATGTTTGAGTCTTTTCTAACCTTTTTCTTGAGATGTAACTAAAGTGCATCTCAAGTGGTTTTGTCACAGTTTTCACACATTATCAAGTTCTGGTAGTCATATGAATTCTGCTAATATTAAGCTAGGAATACACAACGTAATTATTTCAGTATTATGAATCATGCCTTAGCACTCCACATAAACATCCCTGATGTTTCACATTTGCATCCTCTACTTATGGCTCTTAAGCTGCCAAGCATATGGTTTTAGACAAGATTAGAGACAGATTTAGAGAGATACAGGGTACATCTATCTATACCACCCTACACCAGTATTACTTAATACCAGAGATATTTAAGGGAAAAATAACCAAGTTTTAGCTAGAAAATAATAAGCTTTTGTAAGAGTAGGTAGAGAGGCTCACATCCCTCACCACCAACCGCTGTGAGGCTCCTGGTGACAAATGGTGGCACACAAACCAGTATTTAGCAGGGTGTGAGAAAAATGGGAGTCTGGAACATCTCTCCAGGACCTGTACATGGCCAAGCACAGGCTGGCAGCCTCATGCACTATCCAGGTATGGACAGGAAGCTGTGCTGGGGACTTGCATGCCTCCCAAAAAAACTTGCTGGGTGTAGCACAGAGCCCAGAGCCTACACAAGGCTTATCCCCAGGAGTGGTGACTAGGTCCAGTGTTTGAGAAATCCCAGCCTAGAGCAGGCTTTCTAATTGCAGGCCCTCTCTGCAAGATACTGAGATACACATACAGATGGGACACTGAATAAAGGAGGCTTCAGGCAAACCTCTGTAAACATCACCCCTGCAGACCGACCAGTATCACCATGCAATGCACTTCCTAAATATTTCAGAGGATACTGAGGCCATTAAAATACAAACCAAGACTAAGTTCTATGTAGCAAGTGGGAAAAGTCCTTCCTGTTGCCCCCTCAAAGAGCAGTTACAGCTTTTCCCACCAGGGTCACACATCTGCCTGCCAGATGCTGAGCAAGGGTTCTGACACTGTCTCCTCATGCTCTGCCTGGAGGAAGGTCCCCTCAACACAGCATTAGGGGCTTTGTTTTAAATTTGGGTGAATCCTCAGACACTGGCTCCTGTCAGTGACCAATCTGTTTTCTCTCTGAAGATTTTGCTTGGTTTTCCTGGGCAGCCAAAGCTAACCCAGCAGTGTGTCAGGCATTTCCTTCCTGGGTATAAAAAGCACTTAAGTTAATCATTATCTATCCCAGCAAAAAGTTAGTTTCAGCAGCACCAGCAGGAAGAAAAGGAGGGTATTTATACCCTATTACATAAGAAGAGGATCTTAAACCTTTATAAATAATGTGGGGTTCAAGGAAGCCATAATGTTTAACCTACCAACAGTTTTAACCTATTTCTACTTGAAAAGCACTGTAATGGCACTCAGTTCTGCTGACCCCAATGGCTCTATTTCCTTTTCAGTGCTGGTCCTGTCCCCACTGCCTAACCAAGCACATGTGGATTTCACAACCCTGGGCAAGAAGCAGAGTAAAGCCAAGCAGCCACTGAAGCACTCCCAAGCAAGAAACCCAACACTGTGTTGTTGAAATTTCCAACAAATCATCACAAAGTCAAGTAACTTTAATACATGCAGAAAATGTGGCAGTAGTGTAACACAAAACTTATCAGTTGTTTTGATGGCCACACAGAAAATGATCATCATTAAATCAGCAAAGTTTACCCAAAGTTCTCATCATCCTGTGAGCAGGTGGCAGCAGGGGTGATATGATTCAGCTCAGTTATTTTTTTATTCCCCTTGAGGCTTCTTAGCAGCAGTTTAACAGAGTTTAAGAGAGAAGGGACACACAATTTCCAGAACACCACACTTTGAATCTGTCCCGGAATGAATAATTGGATGGAAGCTTAGAAAATTAAAAATATGCAGCCAGCCTCACAGATCCATATCTGAATGCCCCACAATGGCACAAGTTAGGCAAGTCAGACAGAAATTTTTATACCTTCAGCTTTCAAGTGTCAGAATGGACACTTGGGAGATATTTCTGGTTCCATCTATCCATCAGGCAGCTACAAGTTGCACTGGTCTAACACACCAGGAAGAGTCATCCCAATGAGACAGTAAATTGATGCTACTCTAAAGGAGTACCAGAATCAACATCATCCCTTGTGTGGTACCCAACACTTCCCCTTGCTAAATCCCGAGCTCTCAGCACTCCCTTACCACCAACCCAACAAACATCCAGTGCTGCCAGAGCACAAAGAGCAGCACTCCCAGTGTGCAAAATAAAACATTTCATCAACCTACGACTGGAGATTTATGAAAACCAGTGTCAGAGTGCCACTGCAAAATGCCTTTTTCATTGTCTCTTTCCCTACTCCTGCATGCTTGGACACAGAAGTCAATTATTCACGGGGTTTTTTTTCACTCCCACTGCCCAGCCTTTCAGCAGAGGCACACTGAACCCTACAGCACTCCCTTCTCTGCAAGTCAGGAATTTTCCCTTGTCATAGATCATCTTCCACTTCCAACCAGAAAGTATTACTTTGTTCTAATGATATTAATGTCCAGGGCAGTTGTGTTTCAGTACTAATTTTCCCAACAACCCTAAATATTGTTGCCCTATTAATAACACACTCATAAGGCTAAATGCATCTTCTTCAGGCTAACGGTTAAAATTATTATTATTATTATCTACAGATCCATAGACCAACTACACTTTATTTAACCACAAGGATTATTATTACATAGTCAGCTCTAGAGAAATACAATTTCCTTCATCTTATTATTAAAAAAGCAAAACCAAGCAGACCACAAACAAAAAAATCACTCAAATCAAAACAAATTAAAAAACCACCAAAACCACTTCAGCCTTCTTGTGTGTGGTTTTTGTTTTATAAATATGAATCACAGAATCATTAAGGTTGGAAAGGATCTCTGGACATCACCCAATCCAACCTCCCCTGCCAAGGCTCTTGTTGAGGGTTGAGACATTCACATGTGACACCTACAAACCACTGAGCATAAGCACACTGACATAAAGTCTGATATTGAGTTATTTTATAATAGAAAATTACAATTAGGAAATAACCTGACCAGTCACTGGTGGCTTTTGGCATGCTGCAATGGTTTTATTTATGACCATGATTTTATTAGCAAATCTAAATTAAAGAAATTACTTCCTAATTACCTGGAGTATGAACAGTTTTCATCCTCTCCTGTGCCACCCCCCCTGGTCTGATCACACTTTGCACAAGCACAGGTGATGATGCTCACCAAGAACATCCCCTTATCTGCTTTGGAATGTTCCCAGTCATCCTCATACTAAAATGTATGGCTCACCTGTGCCTCTCTGCACAAGCTGCTCAATGCCATGTTCTCTTAAATTTAAATGTTCTGCTAATCAGGCACTAAGAGTTATGTTCAGGCTGATTGCAGGTCATTAACAAACATGAATTGCACTCAAGGACACGAGTTACTGAACTCCAGTATGATCAGTAGTGCAGCTAGAACAGAACTGATCTGTCCTTCTGTAAGGACAGGCCAGGTTTTTGACCTTTTACCCCCACTCTCACCTCTATGACAGCTATCTCTATGAATAATACTATGTTAAAGAGCCAAAATCCTACCAGAAATCATCCAGAGTTTCATTAAATAATGCAATTTTACAAAATACCTCTTTCTAAATCTCTGAAACATATACCTCAATGATTTTTCCCCTTATAATCCGAAGAAAACTCAATTATTACATCAAAGAGAATGCTAATGTGAAAATTAAAACAGAAAAAGTAATTTAAACAGGAAACTGCCAAAAAAAAAAAAAAAAGTTGCATGTGATAATGGATTACATTCCATTTGTTTCCTGTGAGATGAAATGAGATATGGAGACCTCAAATTAAAAAAAAAAAAAAAAAAATGTGTACACTCTGAGTGGTTTATGGGAGTAGAAATCAACCTTTTGGCCTAATCACTCTGAATGTTAGAAGCTCACTCAAACATTAGCAGCACTAAAAGGAAAAGATTTCCTACATGGGGCTATAATCACTAACTTTATTCCTCTGGAGTCAGCAGGACAGTTTCCACGAGCTCGCTGCAGCCCAGATCAGAGTGCAACACCCAGAGTCTGGAAAAAGAGTTCCAGAGAGCAGGAACAATCAGGTGCACTTGCACCATTTATCTGCCTGCAGATCTGCACCCTCATAGCTTTAATAATTGATTTTTTGGTGATCTTTATCTTTGAATGACAGCCTAGCAGTGGACTGATATTCACACTAGTTCAAAAAGATGACAACATAGCCTCATAAATGCTAAAAAATAAATTTATGGGAGAAAAAAAGTCTTACACAGTATGTCCAGTATTTTACAGCAACCACAGTGAGGGGTCAGCAGAGAAGAGTGCCTGTCACTCCCACTGCACTTACCATCCCTGCCAGAGTCCCATCAGCTTAAACACTCCAGGGTGTTGGCGAGAACCTTTACTGAAAACCTTGAGAAATTGATATTACCAGCTTTGGAGTCAGAAAGGAGGAGGGTGGTGAGGCAAACTGCACAACCTGTAAATGCATCCTGCAAAGTATTTTATGATGCTCAAGTGCCAAATTCACATCAAGAATAAAATAAACAGCAGTCAGAGATAGTTTTTATATACTGCGGTGCATAATATATAAAAACTGCTGTGAAGAGACAGTGTGCAATTTTAATATATACCAAAATCTGTAAGTATTTGTAGCATATTTATCAATATGTATCTAGTGTACATTTATGTGAGCTGTAAATATATATGTTTGTCTTATGGATTTTATGAAAATCTTAGAATTTTTTGCCTCATTTTTTTTCAATTTTTTTTTATTCACTAAGACATACAAAATCACTTACCTCTCCAAAGCCCTTAAAATCTTAGAAGTTCTGAAATATTTTGGTCTTTATTAGAAAATGAATAGCAGTATTTTAATAGAAAGCAAATCAGAAACAGTAACTGAATCTGCTGGATCAATTGCACAGATTAGTCATTAATCAGAAGAATACATCTATTGTCATGTTCATAGGATTCTAATAGAGACAAAAATAAAAAAACAGGGTGTGCAGGGATCTTGATTAATTACCCTTTTCACTGACAGTTCCTCCAATCTAAACTTTATTTGATTCCTTTCAATATAGTCCCCCATCAGTGCTTTCATTCTTGTGTTTTTGATGCAACTCCTCAGTGAAATAAGTATTATGCCTTTAATTTAAATAGTTCTCCTCCAAAGAACTGCAGAGCAGCAGATGGAAGCACAGTGACTTTAACACCATCACCACAAGAGAAATAAAAGTTCCTTGATGATGTAAACAGACTTAATCAGGCACTGTCAAGGTAAAATGTTTTTATCTGCAAGCAAGGCTACACTGAAAGGCTCAAGTTCATGGTCATTGCTTGAGGAACAACCAGTTGTACCCTTTGAGCCTGCTCAGAATTGGCTGGATTTACATACTTTTTTCTTGAAAATACTTTTCTTTGCAGCCAGAGCTTTTTTTTTTTTGCGAGCTTCATGGAATGGTAATGTTGGCAAAAACCTCTGTAATGGAAAAATACATCAGAATGGCCAAGTAATAGGCTATTTCTCTGAAATGCTGTGTTCAAATCAAGATTAAAAGGGTTTTTTCTTGGAAGGTTTCTTTTGAGGGTTGGGTTTGTTCTTTTGTTTTTAATGTTATTATTACTCTAAAATTTAGACTCAGGAACAAGTGAAGTAATTTTGTTACATCTTCACAATGAATACTTAGCAGTATTCTTAAGGAAACTAGTGAATTCACAGAACAATTGCAGATTTTGAGGGTGTTTAGAGAGATTTCTATCAAACTTTTTTGTATAAAGTCCTTTCATATAGGTCAGTTTGTTGAATTCCCCTTGACACAGGGCAATTTAAAATGTTTAACTCATCCTACAGCAAGTTCTTAATTATTCAACAGCTGAATAAAGCACATTTCATACATACTAGTACATCTGCAGCACTCAACCAGATAAGAGCTAAGCTTAGAGAGACTGAATTTCACATCACCAGAAATAGTTTTTCTGGGGTTTTGGTTTTTTTGGGGTTTTTTTTTGTGGCTGCTGTTCTTTGGTTTTGTTTTTTTGACTTGTTTTATTTCAGCCACTTGGCTTCAGCCTGTGATGCCACTCACTTGATATCAAGTAACAAGGGGCTCAAACAACATTCCATAACCATTTCTGTTTCTGGAACTGGACACAACTTGCTCTCCCCTGGTGATGGTCATGGCATTGACAACAAAAAGCTGCATAAATACTCAAAAATACCATCACTACTCAGCTGAAAGAGAAGCATCATATCAGGAACGCTGCTAACAAAAGCAGACAACCCCAAGCAGCACAGCACAGTCCCACTACAGTGAAACAAGACTTCACTTCAGTAAGACAAGGGCTGGATTGCCACAGAAGAGCAAAAAATTCTGGCCCACAAGTCCACTGCATATAGAAGAACAGATCCTACATAGAGAAATGTGTTTCAGAAAAATAGAGAAGCGTTTAGGAAACCTTCTCTTCTTAGAGAGAACCTTTCTGATATTCCAACTTTCAACAGCTTTCACAATAGTTTTCTCAGACCTAGACAATGACTTCTCTGCCTATTTTTTCCAGGCTGCTGCATACCAGAAATTCGAAATTTAGTTTTCAATTGTAGATGATGTGACAAGGAAGTATGGTCTGACAGAACTGTATGGACCTTGTTATTACACAACCCTTTGCAAACACCACTCTAGGTATACTAGACATTAAGCAGGTGAATAATTTGTATTTAGTTTCACTGCCAACCACAAGGATTATTGTGCTCAAAATTAAACACTGCTTAAGAGCTTTTCTCATTGCAGCTACATACAAGTTAATATCATGGCCAAGAAGCATCCACAGCCTCCTGCTCTCCTCCTGATAGCAAGACTTTTTCCACAGCAAACTAAGTAAAAATGCTGCTATTTCACAGAAGTTTTACATGCTTAGAACTGGATTAATGTCACTGGGGGGAAAAAAATTCACAAGGCAAGTAATTCACACAGTAACATTTAGTAGAACACCATTTCAGAAGCCTTTTCCTCCAAATCAAAGTGTGCCACTGCACAAACAACTTCACGCTTGGGTTGGAAGGGTCCTTAGAGTTCATTGAGTTCCAACACCCTGCCATGGGCAGGGGTATCTCCCAGCAGACCAGGATCCCATGAGGACCAGGGTTTGTCAATGTGAGGCTGCTCCTCTCTGCCTATAGGTCTCAACCCACTCAGCATTCCCAGGTGTGTGGGCTCGAGCAGACCCCCAGTATAAATCAGCAGTGAATCTGACTTACCTGGTGAATAAAACACCCTTTAAGATCCACAGATCTTTTACTGTAGTTGATAACAGGGGCAGACACAGTCCAGAAGTCTGACAGCTTTAGGTATCAGTCACTTGTTAATGCATATTGCATTTTATCCAACTTTCCTTTTTTAAATATAAAGAAACACAGGAGATTTCCTCCTTAACCCCAGGTAAACTGGACATTGTTTCTAGCTGATTTGCAAAAGTAATTCTGAAGGCAACCACAAGCATCAAGAATATTTCATTTAGGCAGAGCTGAACTGCCTGATACAAGATAAACTTGAAGAAACAACTGACATAGATAAGAGCAATGTTATTTTGGTCAGTGGCAGAAGGAAACAGCCAAGAGAATTCATCAGCCCAGGGTATTTGTTATAAGAGAGAACTATATTGCATTCTTGTTTTCACACAGCTGCATTTGTATTCATTCATTTATTCCTTGAAGCAAGTTGCAGGCTATAATCCCAGGTCAGGAAGAGGCTGAGACATTTGGACTGACATGGATGGGAGGATCATGAAACCTGTGCTTGGGGACCCCAACCTGACACCAAGCAGCCCTCACTCCAGCTGTGCAAAGCTAAAAAAATCACCTGGACAGCTCAGGTAACTTGATCACTACATGCTAAACATTCCTAACTCCTCTCTTCAGATTACCTGGAACACGACATCAGCAGAAACAGAATTTGATGACAGGAATCACTTTCTATGTGATTTCAATCATGCTGCTAGTAAATACAAAAGACCAAGGCCCTGATTGTTCAAACACTGAACAATTCAACTTGTTCCATTCAGCAGGGTAGAAAGACACTCCTCCAGTCAAAGGACACCTCCACCCATGAGGATCCTTCAGAGGTCATTTCTCAGCAGAGGAAACCTCTCTGCTCAGCTCTGCTCCACATTTTCCCAGGAGTGACAATTACAAAGCTGTATTATTGGTAACCATCGAGTTTCCAGTGACAGCCACGTAAGCCCAGTACATTCAGGGACAAAAAGCAGCTGCAAAAACACTGACCTGCTACAGGAAGGGCAAAATGATTTGTTCCCGTAACAGAATTAGGCTCCATGCTACTTCCCAGCACCTTTAAGCAATGGCAGGGTACATTTTTTTTTCCTCCCTGTAAGAATGATCGATGTGTAATGTGGTCAGAAATGTTTTCTGCTGTTCTAACTGCATTTTCTTTCTTACCTCACACAACACTTTGTCCGGAAGGGATGGATAAATATTTGACATGGCATCATTCCCAATGCTCCCCCACAACCTGAAAGTTTTTAAAAGATTAAATGCTTTGTTTTTCTGTGTAATAATTAATGAAAAAGTTTGGGTTTTTTCCTGCTTCTATATTAATTGTAATTACAAAACAAATTATGTAATTCCACACACAAAAAAATCCTCTGACGTTATTTTACTGGTTCTCCCAGCGAGGATTTGAATAAGAACAGGATCACAGCTAATGAAGTCAGCACTAAAATCCTCATATAATCTTTCTGAAGACCCACAAACTTCCATATGGAGTAAAAATAAATCATTTTTGTGATTACTGTCTGACACAATTAGGAGGAATATAAAAGAAGACAGACTATAAAAAATAACATGAGTATTATGAAAATATGTCAAGTGGATGATGTGACACTAGGATGGGAACACACCAGTATGAGATTAAAGCAGTGCAAAAAAAACCCTTTGTTTTTATTAGTGACAAAGTTTGTATAGTGCACTTAAAACTAGTTACAAAACTATGTGGTACTGAAATAAAGATTTCAAATCTGCTGTACCTGCAATCTATCACAGGCTAAACATAAGACCAAAGATTTGCAGCTTTTTTCTCTTTGTCGGCCGATTAGTATCGCACCAAAGAATAAAAATGTCTATGTGAAAAAAAGCACTTTTTTTTGAGTACTAGCTGTATTGTAGTTCAATATAATGCACTTCCATGCTTTCAGTCAGAGAATCCCAGAATAGTTTGGCTGGAAGGGACCTTACAGCTTATCTCATTCCAACTCCCCTGCCATGGGCAGGGAACCTTCCACTGGACCAGGCTGCTCAGAGCTGCATCCAAGCATTTTTACCTGTAGAAGGAAATAGGAACAATAGGAAGAGCTTGGAGTTGTGAGCATGTTGAGGATGAGACACTGGAAAGACATGAAAGAGCATTCAGACACCTTACAAGCTGATAAATTTAGTTAATTACAGAATCATAGAATGTCCTGAGTTGGAAGATACCCACAGAAGGAAGGATCGCAGAGTCCAACCCCTGGCCCTGCACAGGACACCCCAGGAACCACACCCTGTGCCTGAGAGGATTATTTAAACACTTCTTGAACTCTGTCAGGCTTGGGCTGTGACCACTTCCCTGGGAGCCTGTTCAGTGCCCAACCACCCTCTGAAAGGTGAAAAACATTTTCCTAATTATCCAGCCTAAACCTCCCCTGCGACTCAGCTCCATGCCATTCCCTCAGGTGCTGTCACCAATCACTGGGCAAAGGGATCAATACCTGCCCCTCCTCTTCCCCTCAAGAGGAAGCTCCAAAGCCTGAGGAAGTCTCTCATCTCCAGGATGAACAGACCAGGTGACCTCAGCCACTCCAGGTACAGCTCCTCCTCCAGACCCTTCCTGTTTTCACAGCCTCCTTTGGACACTCTGATAACTCTCTCTTTTATTTTGTGGTGCCCAAAACCACACACTGGACTCAAAGCGAATTCCAGTTTCTGGGAACAGACAAGACAATGCTCAATTCTCCTGCTGGAGAGCCTAAGGCAGCAAAGCTCAGTGTGTCCCCAGCCCCAGCTTTCCCTTCCTCCTTCCCCACACAAACACAGAGGTCCTGTCACATCTGGATAGGGGGGTGGCTCAAAATCAGTAGCTAACATCAGATAATCAGATGTGCATACTGCTTTTACACACTACTTTTGCTCTTGTTAGTCATCTGAGGACTACATTAGAAATTTCCTTCCTAAAGTGGTTTTAGGCTTAACCCTGGAATTAACTGTCTCTATAAAAAAGGAAGCATTAAAAAAACATTTAACAGCTGGATACAACATCTGCCTTTCCTAGTCATTAGTACTTAAGAACAGTTAATTTATGAGACTACAAGGTTACAGAGACTGACAAAAGAATCGCACTTCTAATTTAAACCTTGGCTGTCAAGTGTCCCAGTTAAACAAATTGTCTTCTTTTTTCCCCTCATTTTTTAAATGCAAGGTATTCCAAAGGGAAAGACCCAATAACTCTTCAGTATTTCAGCAGCTTTGTCACAATAACAGGCCATTTTTCTTTGGACTCCAATTTACGATTTTATACAGTATCTTCCTATCTCAGAGTCATGCTAGCAAGGTTTAAAATATGAACCAGGAAGGTTAAAAAATAAATAAGAGGAGCACAAAAAACTGTATTGCATGCTATATACATGTGACCTCCTTCTTAAACACTAAAACTTAAGATAATGTCAAGATTTTTTGGGGATATGGTAGGTATTTTCTGAGGATGTATGTGAGGCAGGCAGCATTTAGTCCCATGCACTGGTTTCCTTGCTTTGAACACCTGGATTCTGATCACATAGTGGCACCCAACCATCATTACTAAAAATCACAAACCACTTGGCAACACAGCAATGGCCTAGGAATATGAACTAATTTTTATTTATTAACAGACTTTTAATAGCATCCATTTTCATATGAAAATTATCATCAAAATTCATGAGGCTGTATATAAAAGTGATGTGACTCTTGCTATAAAAAATAAACAATTATATGAAGAATAAAAAAAACTGAGCCTGAAAAGTGATCAATATACCCTCAAAAAATTATTATTTTAAAACAGTCCAGTTATCCACTCAAAAGGGAAGCATTGATTCCAATTTATAATGAAGCATCTCTGTTCTCAAGAACAGAATATTACAGTACTGTTGAAACTCCTTCCCTGCCAAAAGTAAGGGAGTCTCTTTTCATTTCATGTTTTGAAATCTAAGTTTAAAAGTGGTTTGTATTTTTCCCCCCTTAATCCAAGTTCTAATGACACTGATGTAGGCTGATACCTTTTAGAGGTATTCCCATTTTCAGGGCTTATTAAGAAAATATCCTTTCAGAAAGGATATTGGTATGCAGGTATCTCAGCATGAACAAAAAGTTTTACAAAATCTGGCATCAAAAGTTACTTCTGCAGAGAGCGGAGGAGATCAAAACCTCATTTGCACACCCACACTCACCCAAATAGATAGTTTTGAAGGAGAAATGGAAGAAGAAGGGGGTGAAGCGTGTAATGGATAATTGGCTACAAATTAATGCTCAGAGGGATGCAGGGGATGCAGGGACCCACAGAGAGCCCCTTTGTTCCCTCTCCCTGCCCTGAGCGTCCCCAGTAAATGGCTCTGGGTGGGGGGAGCTTCCTCCTGCTCGGGTTTCAGAGCAGAACTGGGACCTGCATCTGTTGTGAATTATGGCTAAGTCACACCATCTACCATCACCCCATCTACCCTGAGCAGAGCAAAGGCTCTGCTGGCTCAGGGAGCTGTGCCATCAGCACACCAGCACTGCCCCTGGTGTGGGCACACAGGGGTAGCTGGAGCCTCTCTCAGCATTGGTCCTGTCACAAGGTAAACCCAGCCTGGGTTTATAAAAAATATTTTTGTGTGTTTTTCTCTGCCGGCTGTTCACCATGACCCGAGATTGTAAAATTTTGTTTCCCCAGCCAGAGAGTTTGAAGAACTGGTCGTGAGTTGTCTCTTCTTATGTTTTCTTCATAGTTTATTCTTTTCTTATCAATACATTCTTTCCCTAACAAGCAGAGCTCTGCTCTGCTGGTCAACCCCAGGCACACTCCCAAGAAACCCTCCGAATACCAAATTCCACCCACACAGGGTGGTGTGGACATTTATACTACAATCCACGTAATCAGTAATTATAATACTTCTCCAATAACTATTATCTTTGTTAGAAAGTTAGACTCTATTCTAAGCCAACCATAACGTGCCACCTCACTGCAGAACATGGAGTAGGTGAGGAGGAAGGAGGAAGCCCAAAAGCCATGTGGAATTCTCCATCTTGTCTTCACCTGTCTGCCATCCTAAAAACTCATGTAACTAATATTCTCACCCTGTGATAAAACTACACACTATTCTACTATCTAATACACATTCTTGAAAACTCTGCTTCATTCCAGAGCCTAAACACCCTTTTTCCATGAACAAAGGTTAAAAACACTGTTTGTCAGAGATCTTAAAATCTCTTAGACATGCAAAGAAATATTTCTCATTATTCCAGACTCCGACAGGTTTATTTTATTTATCCCTGCAGCTGCAGGAATTCACCCTGCAAACAATCCACAGCTCGCCCCCAAACTCAGGGTATCCGGATTGCACACCTGGGCTGCAACAAAACTCCTCCAGAACTTCAGCCAAGCAGCTTTGCTTCCGTTCCTCTACCCTCTGGCAGGCTCTGAAGAATCAGGCTTAGCTTCAGTGTCAGTCCTTCTCCCGAAGCAGCTGCAACTCATCATGTGATAATCCCATCTTCAATTGCTAAATCCCTCCTTTTCAGTGCACATTTCCTTGTGTTAAGCCAGTTATTCGCCTGTGGCTCCCTATTCTTTCAGACCTTCCCCAAGACTTGCTCTTTTAATATCCAGTATGCGGGCTTTCCGCACATAAATAAATTGTTTCCATCACTCCTAACATTTTAAACAGACAGACACATACACATGGCCTGAGATGCATGTTCTATCTCACAAATTATACTGTAAACCTGCCAAATTCCATTTTTCAACCTCTGAAGCACAGGGGGGGAAGGTGTTAAAAAGTTGTATATTCTCCTATGGTGAGATGTTTCATGCTAAAATTTAGCACCGGGTGCACAAAGCTTTATAGTTATGTTAACAAAGCTGTGAAAACAACTTTTTTCCTGGTGAAAATTGTGAAACACTGACTGTCTTCACATCCTCAAGACTGATCTGTGTGAACCACAGCTTACAAGAGTATCAAACAATAATCCAAATCATATCCTACATTAATATATATAATATCACTATAAGCTACTTAATTATTTAAGAATGAATGCAGCAACACCAGATAGATTTATAAGGAAACTGAAAGAACTCAGTTTCCATTAGAATTCCAACTTTTGTTCTACCTCTGTGTTCTTGCTTTTCTGCTAACATGCACCATGCTCTAATTTCAAATTCATGCAATGCCCAAGTAGAATAGCTCAGACGTGACACAGTGAATAAGAAATACTGATTTAAGACATATGTAAAACTCAAACACCAAGTTGATTTTTAAAGTTCCCAAATCCTTATTTCTGTTTTTGTAATTTACACTGAACAGGGAAATTGTTTTAAAACCAAATCCAGATTTCAGAAGTATATTGATTTTAGTATAATACTCAGTCAACTCTCTAGTATATTTAACCAGTGTGCTTGCACAAGTGTACATATACATGCAGAAAACACTTTTAAATCTAGATTTTAATAACATTTTCCTAAAAATCACAGAAAACTTGATGTTTTATATACAGTAAGCATTATTCATGTTTCACCTTTGGGAAGTGAGCAGAAATTAAAAATTCTCCAACAGTGTAACTGAGAGACCCTGATGAACTAAGCCATGTACTAAGATGCCAAAATAACCCCACTGCATTCCTGGAGAATCTGTAATGCTGCAGCATCCACTACAGGCAGGAGCTCAACAACAACACTCAGCACCCCGACACAGCAGAGACACCAAGGAAGGGAACCTCATGCTGCAATTTCTTCCATGTATTAAATGAAGAGCTCAGTAATCAACCTCCAATTCTATTGATCATTTGGCTATAAATTGCTACATTTGAACTTACACATATAATCAACTCTATCAGCATTTCTCTTCAATAAAAAAATGAAAATCCTAACTCTAAAAGTCCATGTTTTCCAATTTAGCTGGTGTGATTTAGGTGGTACACAGAGCAACACCATCAAGAGATTTGAGTGTACACACACCACATCTCCACAAAACACCTTCCACAAGGCCATTGATAGTGTATCAAAAAAAAAAAACTTACCTTTTTGTCTATTTTCATTTCAGAGAACTTGGTTTTCTTCGACATTACAACTTTGACCACTGTTCAAAACATCCCATCTTGTCTTTTCAACTCTCCTTTGCCCTGAAGACTCCACTAAAACCACTCCAACCTGACCTGTCAGGTGGCTGAAGGGGCTCACTGGAGAGGATTCCAGCTCCCAAACGCTGCCAGGATCAGCCAGACAGCAAGTACAGACAGTTCATTTTACAAAAACTTAATGGAGTGCATGGCCCTGGGTGCTTAATACAGGCCCTGTCAAAGCATCTGAGCAAGAAGGCTCAGCTGTCAGCACTGATGAGTGCACAGAATTATTTGTCACACTTGACCAGGTAAGAGACTGGTGGAATTTGGTGAGATTCCCACACATCTCCATGCTCCAGTCCCACACTGCAGCCATGTGCTTCCCCCACTTCACTGGCAGCATAATGGAACCTTAATACAAGGCTGTGTGGCTAAAATGTTATTCTTATATGAAACTACACAATCCTTCCTTTTGCTCAGTGTTTTACCTCTTTTAATTACACAGCCTCCGGCTTCCACTTCAAATTTTCTGAGAAAGACAGAATGCAAACCCCTGAAAAATCTCCAGGTCATTAACCTGCATAATTCATGACATCAATATGTCATATTAACCAGATAAAAAACTAACCTGATGCATCTGTTCTACAATATAAATGCTTTCATCAGGATATTTCTTCTAACTCTATCAAAAAGACAATCATTTATTATCTTTCAGCACATGTGTACTCATTAACAAAGACCTCAAAAAGTTAATTCTTTCCTGGCTGGTGTTTTCACCAAACTTTCTCCAGAGCACTGGATGCATGCAGTCTGCTTCTTAAGGGTACCTAGGATCCACCTACACATAGAAATGGGACTTTAAAATTGTTTTCTGTTATGAGGAATAGTAGAATCTTTTTCACTTATCAACATTTATCCTGCAAAACCACATTAACACTGAGCAGCTATAATCACGAAGGTGAAGATTCCACTATAAACTCATCAATTACCTGAAACTCAAAATAAAAATTGTTTACAATCATCAATCAGTCAAGAAATACAAAACAAACTCCTATGGACAAAAGCCAGACACAGGTGTTGATCTAGTCCTAAAATCTATTATGCAACCTCAAATAAATTTATTTACTAACTAAATTTTAGTTTATAAACTTACTACTGCATTGCACTACCACACAGTTCACAATATAATTTTCTGTTCCATCAGCCTGCTGCAGCTGATCCAATCTAATATGCGAGTTATTTTGGACAAATATCCTTTTATGGAACGATTCTTGGCAATAAAGAACAGTAGAGATCAGGTTCTCAATAAAGGCCTCCTGATGTTAATATAATGCAATAGCAGCCTTGCTAATTCACATCCAGCATCACTGCCCAATGAATTCCCACTCAGACATCTGGGCCTTTGCAAGGGCCTGCCAGAAAAACTTTAGGTGGGTCTGTATGTGCTCCTGTTCAGGTCCTTTGCCTGCCTGGTGCACTTATAAAATCAGCTCTATGGATGATGGAATTTCTCTCCTGTTTGTATAACACCTTGTAAAAACAGGGGCCCACACTGGACTAAGCCAAGTACTCTTGATTTTCCCACTACCTAAAAGTACATAAGCTTTTATTATGAAAGCATATAGTGTCAAGGAGTGTTTTTCAGAATGTAAGTAAATAGGCTATACATCTAGAATTATTCAGGAACATTGCAATCAATTCACTGTCTGATAAGGATAGAATAATCTGATAATGAAGAACCTAGAAATGTTATTAGTTTGCAATATTTCTTCTTCAAATTGAAACGGCATAGATTTAGGTTAGACATTAGGAGAAAATTCTTTTCTGTGATTGTTGGGAGGCCCTGGCACACAGTGCCCAGAGAAGCTGTGGCTGCCCCATCCCCAGAGGTGTCCAAGGCCAGCTTTGACAGGGCTTGGAACAACCTAGGATAGTGAAAAGTGTACCAAGTTATGGTATCACAAAATTTCTGTCATGAATTTGCAGAATTAAGGCCCAGGGAGCAGAAGGAGATAAAATTAGAAACGAATATGAGAAAATTAGAATGACTATGAGATGACTGCATACAGTAAAGGCAGATGCTTTCTAATTCACAGCTGAAAGAGCTTTTCAAGTGAGCAGCTAACCTACTTAATGGGTGCTCAAAGGGCCCAAAAAAGCCAGCACAGACAGCATTAAATTTCATTAACTCACATTTAAAAAAAAAGTTCTGTCACTATACAGGCAGCAAAGCGTGTTTTAAATGCAGTTAATCAGCCATACAGTGAGAACTGAGAGGGACAACCACAAAAATAAATGCAAGTATTTCAAAAGCATTTCTTTATAATGCTGGTTTGGAAAAGGACTTATGCTTAAATTCTGTTCACTGATAAGTGAACTCCTCCCTACCCAACCAGTTAACAGTATTGTAGCAGAATTCCTGAGGAGGTATTATTAACTCAATATCAGAGACCAAGAAAGAAGATTACAACATCCTAATTACACAGATATGCACAACATCAAATGGGCCACGATAATCACGTAATTCAATAGAAAACTAAGAAGGTTAAAACACTAACACTTTAATCCAAACCAACGTAACAGAAATCAGCATGAAGTTACAAATCACAAGACATTTAAATACGTTTTTTGTCTGCTACAAACACAGAAGTCCAACAGCTGCACTGTCCCACCCTAAATATCCTGCCACTGACCCTGCTCAGCCCAGCACAGGAGGGAACAGAGCTCAGTGTGAGCTTTCCTCAGCACTTATTGCAAGGTCCCCCAGAAAACAGCACTAGGAAAGATACAAGTCTGAAATCCCTCCTGTGTGTCCCACATCCTATCCCAAATTCGTAATTACTATGAGCATCAGGAGACAAGAGTTACAAGAAATGGCTTGCCTGTAAAATAAGAAACCAGTAACTAAAGCAAGTAATTTCTTCTACTTTTCAATATCCTAGTGATTTCTGAGCTTTAATCAGTCATTTCCTTGCCTAAAATCTGCCATCCACCAAAAGGCATGTTTCAGAAAGGAACTTTTAATACGCTGTGGGACCAAAGTGATACATTTTAGCCCATTTCTTCTTAATAAATGCAACGATTTTAATCAAGTTTGTTCAGAGGACAGAAGATTAGTTAAAGAAGAGAAGTAACTGGAACATTAAGGTATCATTGGGAATAAAAAATTTAATTTTCTGTTATTATCAGTGGTATATTATGACTAAAGAACATAGAATATGCAATTAATATGCAACACAATATGAACAGCATTTGAGAAAAATGAATTAGATATGTAGGACAAAAAAGGATAAATTCTTAAACCAAATTCAATTTTCTTTACTCTGTTCAATCTTCCTATGGGCCTCTGTTTAAATATTTCCAGGTATGGGAAGAGTCACCACTAAATTCTGATGTATTTTAAGGGGATTAGGTCTCATGACAGGTAACCCAGTATATTTCCTACACAAATCAAGTCATTACTTCTGTAAGCTTATTTTTGAGCAGACAGCTGCTTCCCACATGGAGCTCCATGGAAAGGAACAGAACAAAGACCAGCAGCTTTTAAGCCAAACAGCAGAACTATGCCATTAATTAAAAAGTTAAAATATTCTTTAAACATAATCTAAGCTCCCAAGTTATCTAAGCTTAAATTGCATTATTCATGGGTACTAATCAATGCATAAAATTACATTTTCCTAGGTCGCTCCCTGTTCTGTGTATGGATATTTTAAGAGAGAAAAGAAGCAATGTCCTATCAGACAAGCAGTACCTTTCTCCTGCATCAACAAAGGGGAATAGGGAAAACATCCAGAAAGTAAAACAAATATTCCCCGTGTTAAAGAACATCCATTTGATTTAAAGGCATTTGCATTTATGCTTACTTGAAATTATTTCTTCCTGATCAAGACTACTGAGACATTGACAATTCTCTTGATTTCAGCATTTTTTGTGTAACTCTAATATTGCTAATGATCTAATTAAATTTTCCTTAGCTAAGGCTGATTACCTCGTAGGTTCTGAATTCACAGTACTTGAAACTCTTAGGAAAATGAGTAGCCAATATAAAGAAAGATTCCTTTTATTGCCACTTGGCTCCACTCAGGTGCAACAATGCATAAAACAAACCAAGTGAAGGTGTGCACACAGGCACATTCAGGCTTTGTGGTGTGTGTGTGGGAGCCTGTCTTCAGATTCCTCAACCTTCCTTTTCCTATCCCATCAATTTTCCTCTTCCCCAGGTGACCAGATTATTTAAGAACACTGGAGCTCAAACAAAACCTCTATACATGGAGTCCTGTTTTGTGTATTAAATACATATGGAAGGACAGAGACAGTCCCTCAGTTCTGCAAATCTCATAGAACTACAACAGCCAACTTTTTCTAAGTGTTAAAAAAGATTGGGTTTTATTGTTCAATAAGATAAACCAACACTACTTGATGCTTCCATGAAGCCAGCAATATTTTTCATAAGTTTTTCTAAACATAAATGGGCAATTATCTGCTTATTCCATGTTATCTATTGACATTTCATTTCTAACAAGCCCTGTTTCGTGCTTTTTCAAATGCATCCCTCTTCATTTTTGACAACCAGCGTTTTTAAAGGGCAACTGTGATCACCCAGACTGACCTTCTACATTGCACAGGCCAAGGAATTTAACTCAGCAATTTCTGCACTGAGCCCACATACATCTGGCTTGAGCTAGATCACATCTCTTACAGTGATATATAACCTTGATTTCAATATTCAAACCAACAGCAAATTATAAATTGGTTAATTCATGGCTTGGATTTCTCTGTCTATAGCTGTGGCCTTCAGATTTACAAAACTAGTAAACTTACTTATTCCAAGCACGTAGTTCATAGGTTGAATTTCCAACTTATCCCTGAAGTTCAAGTATTTGGGAAATCCTCTTAATTTCAAAAGACAATTACTTCATCTCAGTTCTGAGGTGAAAAAATGGTCCCAAATTTTCTTCCACGCAAAAAGAAACTCAGTGAGACACATCTGTCAAGTTCTGGAAACTGGCTAAATTATCCACAAAGAAACATTGTGCAGCAAAAGCAACAAGTGTTGAATACTACTCAATGCCACATATATACTAGGAGATGATATTATGTTATAGGCACCAACATATTTCTATATGCTATTCTCTGCATAAATTCTTGGGTTAAGTCATACTTCACTCCTCCTCAGAAAAGATACATAGTTCTTACTTTTTATTTTATTAATAAGGGTGATTATACACTGCAGAGACATTTTCTTGAGGAAACTAGATGGCTCTGAAAACTTTTCCCAAGCAAATTTCAAGCCATAAAGCTTTCATTAGTTTAAAGTATTTAGCTATAATTTGCCCTTACTTTATCTCATACTTCATTATTTCAATTATTTTAGATAATCAAGCTCAGTCAGTAAAACTGAAAGCAAAAGGCAGCAAAATATTTTCAGTGATTTAAACTCTGCTTTTGACATTCATATTCACATATGATTTGGTAACATAAGAGCAAAGAGGAAAACTGCAGATTAAGAATATTTTTCTAGGTGAAGCACATTTCAAGGAAAGATAGATATCTTTTGAGATATTTATTCACTGCTTAACTTTTTTAATTCTTTACTCCTGTTGAGAGCTATAAAGAAGCATGGTGTGTTTAATGATTAGACAAAGATTTCTGCTTACTCAGCCTAAATAGAGTTTAAAACTTTTGCTAAATCCAGCTCTTAGAACTCAAGGCCTGCCAGATAAAAAATATTGAATATATTATGGTTTGAGAATAAGCCCATACATGAACACTATTTATTTTAAACTACTGAAAAGAGCAGTTTTGTTGGTGTTGCATTTGCAGTACAGGTGTGCTGCTGGAATGCAATCAAGCACAGATTATGCAGAAGGAAGGACAGGCAGTGATTTTGAAATGTTAATTAGAAACACAAGGGATATGAGAGGGCAGTAAAAAAAAAAAAAAAAAAAAAAAGAATGTGCTGATTGTGAGAAAAAGAGAAACCTGCTGGAGCAAAGCATCCAGAGTAACACTCCCAGTAAAGCCAGAAAGATGCAGGTGGCAGAACCAAGTGTGTAAATCCCCAGGGCCACAAAAAGCCCAAGCTGGGCACTGACCATCAGGCCACCTTTCTGCAGCTCAGTCTCACCAGGTTCAGCACACTGCATCTCCCACAGAAATCTCCAGAGTTTTGTCACTGGAAAACAACACCCAACAAAGCAACAGCTTCATTCAAATAAACTCTGCAAGTCCCATAATGTTAGAACCATACATTAATTAACACTCAGTATCAGCACATCTGCTATTTGGATTTTTGTGGAAGACGAAAACCAACACCTTAATGTGAATGTTTAAGATGCAAGAGATGCTATTTAGTAATGCTTTGCTTCTACTTCTATTAAACTTCAAAGCCACAAGAGCTTTGACACATATCTTCCATGTACCTTCTATTGAGATGACCTTTCCAAGTTTCAGTCAAACTGTAAAACAAAACAAAACAAAACAAAACAAAAAAAATCAAACAAAACTTAGAAATAAATCAAAAATGAACCTGATTCTAATGCAGTGAGACACATCTGTCAAAGTCCTGGAAACTAGCTACATTACCACAAACTGTAATATCAATTAAAGGCCTCTAAAATTAATGAAAAACAACAGAAAAAGTGAGAAAAAGAAACTTCTGTCTGTATGCTCATATAGAGCTCTGTGCAAAAGGGAAGTTCAGATTGAGCACACTAATGCAATATTGCACCAACAAAGGGGACTGTTCTGAAATAAAATCCTTACAGTCAAACACACACTGAACTTTACTGATCTTAATATTTTAAGACATGGGAATCGTGAATTTTATTTCAAATTGTCAAATGAGGCTTACACACAGTTATTTCAAATAAGATCAGTATTTTAGAATCAGAATATAAGTTCCAAACACAACTAATTTTATATCCTAGAACAAAAGGATCATAGAAGAGTAGTCAGTAAACACACTAATGACATTAATGACATTTTAATACAGTCATGATAATTACATGAGTCTTACATGCAAAACCAATGGACAATAAAGCTTCATTGTTTATGTATGTAATACTGAAATCAGATGATTTCTTTCCTAAATTAATCATCCCAGACTCACTTGTAAAGAAAAAAGAAAAGTTTTTTGCCTACAGGAACATGAAAAATACTCCTGTTTATACATATGTGCCCTCCTCAATAAAGTTATCCATATTTATTGGAGTTGTTACTGGTTTCTTCTTCACTCAGGCACCAGTTTTCTTTACAAAAGAGCAATACAATAATCTCATTACACTGGTTTTCCATTAGAGGAGGAATGAAAGGGCACCATATGCAATCTGATCCACACTTCCCATCTTCCACATGAGGGTTAAAGCCTATTTTGGGTGGTGCAGTAAAGCAGCTGCAGATTTAGGCTGTGGCTTGGGTGGGTTACCAGCTGAGCTGTTACCTGGACTGCTGAATACCACAGGGCTCTTTCAGCACTCTGTCCCCACTAATGGTGCCACTGAGCATGGCTTATTTCATTTCAAACATGAGACACCAGGAGAAACCAACAGCCTTAGGAGTACACTGATACTCATTGTTCTCTGTACCTTACTCAGATGTTAAAACTGTTTCATTACTGTTGTTCTGTTTGTAAACAAACATTATTAACAGATCATTGTCCTGGGCACATACACATTAAATAATTATGAACTCCTATTTCCAGTGAGGTAACAGTACTGTAAAGACAGTTTTGTAACACTAGTTCTAATTCCTTGAGCCAAGCCTGATAATTCACTATTTTTAAAACACAGATCTGATAATATTAAACAGAGCAAAACAATCTGGCAACATCCCCTTCTTGCACACACACATGTACAGACTGACAGAACACAGCCCTCATCAGCTTGTGGCCCAGAACCACACAGACATTTCAAGCCAAGTTGTAGATACACCTTTCCTGACAAGCCAGAATTGTTTGTAGTAGGATCCCTGTTGCAGGTACAGGCACACAAAACAACGTGACCAGAATGTCAATGGGGGATGTACTGTAAACCCCCTTCACAACAGACTATTTCTTCTCCAAGGAAAATACCATCAAGATTAGAAAGTACAACAAAATGGCTCAACACTTAAAAAAAAAAAAATCAAATTACAATAAATTCTTAAAAGTAATAACAAAACAGAAACAGTTTTCTGAATTAATTTTTATGTTCAGATTGAATTATAGGCTCCAAGACTCCAGGGGTCCTTATGTAAAATGCAGATCTATTCTTTCAAGTTAGTTCTCATAATTGTCCAATATGTCAAACACCAATAACCTGATTCCAGATTTTCAAGTGTGTGTGAATGGAGAACAATGGAAAGTGTAACTCAATAGGATTACTCAAAAAAAAAAAAAAAAATCTGTGTCAGACTTGGAAAGTATCAATTTGCTTAAATTCAAGCACGCTTTTCCCTATGAATCCTGTACCACGTTCCTCCTCAAACAAGAAACAAAAGAACTGCTACTGCTCAATTGGAATTTTAGAAGTAAAAAGAGAAGCTCTGCAAAACCCTTACTGCTGATTCTGTATGGAAGGCATTCATAAATTCTGAGAAAGGATTATAGTAAAACAAATATCGCACAGATTAACAAACATTCCAGATTATAAAAAACCCACAAAAATCAAAAAAAAAAAAAACCAAATAAAACCCAAACATCTGAACTCAAGAATTACTTCCTTTGTTTGAAATCCTAGACCACTACTGTTATGACTCCATATGTTATGAATCTATGACAGGTAGATTCATGTGGGCAAGGATGGAAAATCTCAAAGTGGCTTCAATGGCTTAGCAAACCCCAACCTGCCATTAAGTCAAACCCAAGAATGTAGCACCACCTGACTGCTGTTTTAGCTCAGTGGACATTCTGAACTTAGCGTGTCAAACCCTAACCCAGGCAGCCTAGAAAAGGGTCACAGGGCCTTTCCCACAGCAGGTAAAAACAACTGATTTCCATTCCACAGCACTTGCAGCATAAATTGATCTCCACACCACAAGACATTGAAGATGATGCATCAAGGACAAGTGTAAACTAAGCAACTTTAGAGTGCTTTATGTTGTTACCTATTTTTCAGGAAAATACTAGATCTTTACACTGGTACATTGCTGTGTCTGAGGCCACTGGAGTTATACTGCAGTTTCTTTAGCAGATTGCATTATATTTCTTTCCAGTTCCTATCTACTTTCAAATTTAAGCAAACCCCAGGGAACACAGCCATTCCATATTTTTGTTGATAGCTTTGCTGCTCTACCCCCATCTCTCTCAAGAGAGCTTGTTAGGTGTAATACCTCTAAGAAAAAGGTTTAAGCAACATTTTGTTCCAAATCCTAAGAAGCGTAAAAATACTTTTAATTATGTTCTTATTTCCATGCCAGGCCATCTTCTTTACTATGACATCCAACTACATTCTGCACTGCAACAAATTTTGAGAAACAAATGAAAAAACATCCCTGGCTCCTGAAGCTAGGAAGGCAGTTTTATTTATCCAGCAGTAGGTATCTGAAATGCCTATCATAAAAATACTATAAAAACAGTTGAACAGGTATTTCTTGGAGCAAAGAAAGGCAAGAGAAAAATCTGCAGTATAGCTTGAAGACAAGTCTTCACAGCTGCATTTGTCAAGCTTCAGCTGATTCTGAATATATCCATTCAGTATAGGAAAAACCAAATGAAGAACAACAGAAAAAAGAAAGATGTCAGGCTGCTTCTGTTGGGTTGAAGGAACTAATATCACTATAAAAGCTATCAAACAAGGTGCTCTCACTTCTTATTGCAAATGTATTCCTAAAAACATTGCAGAACCACCAAACTATTCAAAACTAAAGTGCAAACTGCCACATTCTCTGTCAGCTGCCGTGTCTTTCAGAGGTTTCAGTTCTGCCCCAGCCTTTCTTTTATGTCTACTCATGTCTCAGCATGTACCTGTGAGAGATTTTTCTGTGCATTAAGAGGAAGAAAGCTAATGGATAAATGAAGATGTGAGTATAACATAGAAAATTTTTTAAAAAATTTTAAGAAATATTTAGGAAGTCCAAAAAAGGAATGTAAGGTGCTCACTGCTTTCACTGTAAAGGGGGGAAAAAAAATACAGGACATTTTGGTTTTTTGACACATTTGTAAATGAGGGAACGTGGAAGTGTCATCTTATGCTTTAAAGGAAAAGTTCTACAGTGAATCACCAACAAAGCTGTCTTTCACATGAGGCAAACTGCACTCATGAAATTATATTTCCAAAACACAATTTATAATTTTCTGAATGATAGCCACCATATAGCTGTTCACTAAACAGTGACAGTTCTACCTAGGATAAAGGATAGTTATCCAAAAAAGTCATATTTTGTAACAATAACAGCTAATACGGCTTGCAATAATTACTTGGTGAACTCACAACAAATCCAAAAGGTCAGCAGTGACAAGAGTAAGTGACTCTAAGGGCAGTGTTTACATCAGGCATAGTTGATTTTTACAGAGGATTAGCATGGACTTAGAGCAGCTGAGGTGAAAACAACAGGAATACCTAACCCTCAGAAGAGAAGTTTCCCAAAAAGCTGCCTTCCTTCAATCAAAGCCCTCAATCCTGTCTCTAAACAGTGCCCTGAAAGCTGAGGCTTGCCAGTTCCATTTTCTGCAAGCCTCACTATTGGACTGTCTCCTTGTTGAAGCTGAAACCTGTTAACTTTAATTACAATATCATTTATTTCCTGTGCAGGTGTTTTGTTTGGGGAGGGGAGCTAGGATGATTTTTTTAATCAAAAATTGTTCCATTTCTCAGTTCTGACTTCAGCTTTTTGTGAGAATAAAACCACTGCAAAACATTTATCTCTGTGGAGACAAGCTCTCTTCCCTAATGCACTGAGACGCCTTGGAGCACCAAAAGTGTTCATCCGAGGATGGTGAAACATTTTGCTTTAAGCAGTTCTGTATCCATGCATATAAACTGAATCTCCAGCAGGTGAGATTCATAATGTTGCTGAAATCCATCAGAGCCTTGTCATCCACATCACTGGGATCGTTTATTCATAGAGGGAGAGCCATATTCTTTCTAAGAATATATAAAAAAACCCCAAACCCCTTACAACAGACAATATGTTACATAAAGGAGTCTCTTAAGCAAACAGCTGGAACAGCTCGATTTCCTGATCACTGATCAGTATTGCTGATCACATTTAAATGTCACTCCAGCCTAGCATTTGAGCTTGATCCTGCTTCCATTAAAACAAATGTCACAACTCCCAGAAAGATTATCTCCTTCATAGGCCTTAAGGCTATATGAAACACTCTTTCTGAACTCAGAAGTGCTATAATTAGAACAGCATAGTCCTAAAGAATTATTAAGTATACTCAGAATACCACAAGGAAGCTAAATATTGTGCCTCTGTCCTGAACTGTAGCAGGGTGAGAAGCATCTATTTCAACTTCCATCTTTGCTTTCATTTTTCAATAGTCCTGTGAGAAATAGTGATCTATACCTTCACTGAAAATTTGGTTTTGCACACTGAACATTTAGCAACTAGGAAATAGTGATTCTGCTCCCTTGCTTAAAACTAAAGGCTCCCTTCATGTGTCACAAGAGAGTTTTAGTTGTAATTTGCACACATGGAACCACTCATGCCTTTCTTTGTGCTAAGGCAGGCAACCTCCACAAATCACAGAATTATTGACCTGAGTAAAATAGTCAATGCAGGCCTTAAATTCAATGCTTCCTTAATTAGACTTCTGAATTTTTGTTGCACATTCCTGAAGCCTCTGCCATAGCAAACTAGACCTCAAAGTCTCGTTTCTTGAAGAAAAGAGCTTTATTTTGGGATATGGCAGCAAGGGCCACTTCCAGCACTGCACCTGAAAACACAAGTACAGGAAGGATTAATGTGGTGTACAAACGGAAACACAGCAGAAACACACAAGTGGTCTGGAAAGAACCTCTCAATTGCAACACACTTCACAGCACAATCAGAAAGATGTTCTACAGGGGAATTATAAAAAAGATGGCAAAACAATGCCCTTGTGGGTTTGGAATGCCATCTGTAAGCAGGGCAACATGTCAGCTTAGAGGGGCTGCACACAGAATCTCTTCTGATCAAACCCATTGAATATTTCCAGTCTTCCCCCATCTGAGCAGTGCATGGTCAGCATCCCTCCCCTTCCAGCCAACTCAAGCCTCTATTACCAACTCATGCTTAGAGCATTGGTCAGTTAACAAATAAAAATCCAAGAGAAGCCAAATCAAGGCTAATTTGTAACACTGTCTCACTGTACAAACCCAGCTCTCCACCCACTGCTGGGAAAAAGAACACTGCTCAAAATTCTCATCCTTGAAATTTACAGTATGCAGCCATTGCCAGATTAGTTTACACCAGCTGCAAAAACTCATCATCTGTAACAAGAGATTCTTCTTGTGTTGGCACAGACCTTCTAATAGTCTTCAGTCCTCAAAGAAGACAAATATTTTACATGCAGTTTTCTTTACGGCCAAGTATACAGCATTCCATGTCGATTTTTAATTTTAAGATAAATACTTTCGCTTCCAGTTTGCTACAAGCAAAAATCACTAAAAGCATGAGCCTTTTGTGAGTTTTGTAAAATAAACATGCTACTTTAGAAAAACTGTTCTTTGTTTTACAGATGATTTTATAGTTCAGTGGCATTTCCATGGCCAGTCATGCACTACTGCAGTCAGAAAAGATGAATTCATCCCCCTAAGGAATTAATGCAATACTGAAGGATCACGTTATGGTCTTCTAATTACTTTATGGCACCCTACAGAGAGAATCAACTTTGAACAGCAACACATTTCTGTTGATGAAAACATTGCTCTACTTATGTATCATTTTAGTACAGCATGTCAGGCTGTCACAATCTACCTCCTGCATGCGAGACAAGCTTTTTACAAATGTTAAAGATCGTAATTATTATACTTAATTCAAGAACATTAAGCCAAATTCTTCCCCAGAACAGTAGAAAATAAGGGAATACTCCTAACAACAGATGGTAGGGGATGGAAGGCTCTATTTGTTTCCTTTATATGAAGACATTGTTTAAAACCAATGCTCTACTGGAGACCACTGTTACTGGTGACAAGTTTGCATAACCTTCTTCTAGAGCTACAGAAGACTCACAGGAATTGTATTCAGCACTCATAAATTACAGCTATAATTCTGAAAAAAGCCCAAGGACATACTTACCAAATAGAGCCCATACTATTAACACAATGGCAATTCATTGATTTCTCTTACAGTAATTCCAATCTATATGCAGGCATATGAACTTGGAAACCAATTCTGAATGGATTTCAAACATTTTTGTTCTAGGAAATGTAAAAAAAAAAAAAAAAAACCAAAAAAGAAAAAAAAAACCAAAAAACCCCCCTACCAACCCCAGCTGTAATTATCATTATTTGTTGCTTAAGCAAATACTACAATTTGATAGAGAAAGCTCAAAATGCTTTAGGCCCCTCTGCTGAAAACATTCCCAAGATGCTCTTGCTAAAATAATGACCCCAGGAAATTAGGCACTTCCCTGCTCCCCCCAAATAGACTATGCAGAGATGATCACACCACATGCATTTCAAGTCGGTTTCTAACCAAAACCTCCAGTTTCTAGGGTTTAGCACAAGAGTTCAGTCCCCGGCCTTTGTCCTGCTGAGCTGGCAGCAATTGAACCATTTCAGCATGAGGCTGTTCCATGGTATGTTCCTGTATGGTCTCAGTGATTTTCTGATGGTTCATCTTAGACCACCGTTAACATGTTACAGCCAGAGGCAATCGTGAGAGAATGATCAATTAAGCACATGATTAGCAATTTTCTTTGCCCTGTCCAACCCCTTCAAATTAAGTGGTTCAGGCTTGACCATTGTGCCACAATGAAAACAAGTAAAAATATTTAACCTCATTATTCCTGTTTGAATAGCAAAGAACCTAAAACAAACTCATTCAGCCATGGCAACAAGGAGCTGCAAATTGTTTGTTAGCATCTTCTCCACACGTCCTTTCTACTCTGAGTTCTATTACATCACTTGCAGTTTATAAAGCAACAACACGAAACACTTCAGAGGACACCAGTTGGATAAGAAGTGTTTTGTAGCAGCTAAAAGGGGGCAGCAGCACAGAGCAGAGCCTGAGATACAAAGAGAGGAGGAACGATTTGTTTATTGCATGTTTACTGCATCTCTAAAGTCAATGGAATAATATGGAATTTAATTTAAGAAATAACATGGTGCAAATCAGAGGAGGTGCTAAAAAATGAAACGATTTCAACTTTCAGTTTAAGAACAGAAACTGATGCAGAAAGATACAGCTCTCAGTGCACTTCCCTACTCCCTTCCTCCTGGCTGAAAATAAGCTTACAGGAAACCTGTACTAGCAGCACAGGACTGCCTTTGGTTCACTTCCATGAAGGGTTCCCATTGGAACAAATGCTCTGTGTATCCCTTCAGCTCTTCCTAGACTCATTCCCAACCTGCAAGTTCATCAATGAAATAAATAAGCAGTGGTGGTGTTCACATGTTTCCCCTTTATTTTATTAATCTGGTTTTGCTATTTGCTGCATGGAGATCACAGACAATCTCCCACTAAAGTTATTTTCTAACTCATGGCAATCTTGCCAGCCATGACATTTCATCCACTGCTTGTAGGGACACCCAGCACTCGAGAGTAATCTCATGATTCAGAGTTATATATGGAATTAATTCCCATATATGCCAACAGCTGGGGCACAGATACTTACATCTGCACAACCATGGATCAGAATATGTTCAGCTCTTAGAAGCTGGGACACATCAACATCAGTAACATGATCAAACGTGGCTGAGTGAAAATTTGGTGAGAGAAAGTCTAAGCTTCTGCATATCTGCCAAGTCATATTTAAACATTTTTGTTCCAAGGCATTTTGGGAGAGTTCTGGATTGGCCTCTGCAGCACTGCTTTACTCCTAAGTGCATGCCTCATTTAGATGTGAAATGTTGCAGATTTCCATTTAGATTTACCTCAAAATAGTTTACTAAGTCAAATGGGAGGATGAAGTTTGGGGAATGAATAGAGCTGACAATGATGAGTTCTTTATTTTTTTTCCTAGTTTTCTTTCCTTCCATCTCTGTTTACAGTAATATTAATTAATTACACACAGCCTTGAACTGTCTGGTTCATTCCTTGAGACTGTATCATCATCTTCCACACTGCCACAACTCATTTTCTGTCTTCACAGATTCATATCTTGGGATTTTTTTTTTAAATTCTTCCAATACAAATAGAAGAACAGCAAAGTTGAGCAGCCCACTGGTGAAAATACAGTACTAGAGACTGCCTTAGAGAGCTTTGCCACAAACTTTTTACCACCATGTAAACAAAACTGTGCAAAGTACAAATTAAGGGTGTTCTTTGGAAGTTCCAGTTAACAAGTTTTGATTTCTAGTTAGAAGAGGAAAAATAAAACATCTGAACTTTCAGGAAATTCAACAGTTATTTCAAATATTCATTTAAAATTTTCTTTCAGAACAAATTCAACACATTTCATTCTAATAAAGCAAAAGGTATATCAGAACAGCAAAACTGTTGAAATATAAGGCATTCAAAATGCTTAAACAGCTGACAAATATGCACACACCAATGCAAGCAGATTTCTGCAGTGCTAAAGTAGAGCTCATCAAGCTACATTAAAATCCCAGGTGAAAGAGGAAAAGAAGCAAAACCTGCACACAGGGCAGGTGACACCATAAATTGTTCTTGTTTTCCTTACGGAATCCAATTTTCCCTCAACTTCTTAGGAGTTTCCAGAGTACAAAACTGACAGCAAAGTGGTTTTCTTCAGTTCTCTTGTTTTTAAAAAGCTGGTAATAGCAACAGTGATAAAATGCAGCATTTTTTTCATGTGCTATGAAAAAACATGCATTGAAAGAGGGATTTTTGGCTGTTTGCCAGGTAGCAAAATACACATGAACTGTTGTTGAATCCTTTTAGAAATACAAAACCATCACAAACCAATTCTTTCTATATAGTGTGAGTTTATTTGTTGAAGTTAGTGGAAAGTGGTAATCTCTTGTCCTATTACTATTTGCAGGTTGCACTTCCTGGACATCACAGAAAATGTGGCAAGGACAAAAAAATTACTCTTAGATGTAGCACTCTGTCTTCAGAAATCTTCAACTCCTATTTAAAGGATCACAGGTATTTTTCTGGATGATAATGAAGCTTCTTCCACAGCAATTTTAGTAAAACACTGTTTTTGATTGCAATCTCAAAAACTGAAGCTCAAGGAAAAAAATAACTAAACCAGTTTTGTTAGATGTAATTGTAGTTTAGATGCTCATATCTAAACCATCTCAACTATTTCTCATAACGATATTTCAACAGATATCTAATCTTTTGGTAACACTTCTGCATTAGAAGGGGTAGACTGATATTGGACATCAAGTTCACTTATCCAGCCAGCAAAAACATAAGAAAAAACAACCTTTTCATCTCCTCACAAGCAGGAAAATGTACTATAACCATCTAACATACAGTGAAAGAGTAAGAAATTATAAATATGGAAGAAAAGGGAAATATCAACCTTAAAAGAACATATTCTTTCAAAACGAATAAAACCACATAGCTATTCATATTTTATGTGGCTACTACCATGGCATACAACATTTTGCAAAGCAATTACCATAATGTGCAAATACTTCTATAGGAGAAACTACAAAATAAATCTGTTTTTTACTGGTATTTTCAAGCGTGGATTATATTATGCAGCTTCTGTACACACTCAGAAGGTAATTGGTAAGAACTTCTAGCATTTCATCCTTCATCAATAGTCACTGAAAAGTCAATGTTATTTAGCTATTGCACAAATGTTAATAAAAAGTCATAATCCAGGGAGCTTACCCCGGGTCAACAGAAGGAATCCAAGAACCAAAGTTATTTCCAAAGTCCAGCCAAGAGATCTGAAAGAGAGAATAACAAAGGGTTTGTGACAAAGCTGACACGGAGTCCTCTGAAAGGAGCAAAATCAATTGTGACATTTTTCATTTATTTGTAAATGCCTTTTTGGCAGTATGCTCACTCCAAACGACAGCTGACTCCTATAGAGTAGGGGAGGTGATGGTAAAATAGAGGAATCCTGACAGTTGCTTTAATGAGATTCTGCATTAGGATCACTCCACCACTTTCCCCCAACAAGGAGTGTGCCCTTCACTTTCAATCTTATATCCTCCAATTTGGAAAGCATTAATCCTATGAAAAACTCAACTCAGCCTCCTCTAATCACCATCACAGCTCTTCTTTCCACCTCCTTCACCATCTCACTGACATTTATGTACGGAGTCCACTCACAATTTAAAATACGTATAAGTAGCATAGAGCAAATTAAACTTCAACCTGATAGCATTACTTTAATCAAAGTCTAGTTGGAGTGTGTGTGGTGAGGACAAGAATCTTGAAACAGACCTCAGTTGGTATTAGGAGTGCAAACTCACAGAGCTTTCCTCCCAGCTCTAGGAATTATGTGGCTGGAAGTGTTCAATGCAGGACACTCACGTTTTCTTTATTGCAAAAATAAACAGGAATATCTGTAACATGACAGGGAACTTGCCTTGCAAATATTGAGAGAATAATCATTCTGGGAACAGAAGCAGACAGGGAACATTAATAACTGTAAGAAAAGGCAACATGATACCACCTATTTCATGAAAAGGCCACTGGCTTGAGGATCCAGTGCTTGAGTGCACTTATTCTGAAATACCCTTATCTGACATATTCCATTCTTATGTCTTTCAACAATAACACATTTTTTGTTGTTCAAACTCATTTTCTAGTGCTATATCACATATCTTTCAATGAAACTAGATGACAACACTGAATATATCGTGGTAGCCTCAGGCTGCACTGAAATTAGTATTTTATCCTCTGTTAACATCAGTAAATCATTTGTATTACAATGATAAGGTTTATTACAGTGATAAGAAGAACAAACACACACAAAAAACCATACAGGTATTGCTACAAGGAGCCTGAATCCCAGCTCTTTTGCATGCTCTAGCATCTTCTGAAAGATGAAGCTGGTGAAGGCACAAGAGAACAAGTCCTTTGAGGAGCAGCTGAGGAAGCTGAGGGTGTTCAGCCAGGAGAAGAAGCAGCAGCTCATCACTCTCTACAACCACCTGAAAGGAAGCTGGGGCCAGGTGGGGCTGGGCTCCCAAACAACAAGCAAAAGGACAAGAGGAAACTGCCACGAACTGTGCCAGGGCAAGTTTTAGACTGGCTATTAGAATAAATTTCTTCACTAAAGGTGTGTCACATCCTGGCACGGATGCCCTGGGAAGTGGCTGAATCCCCATGGTCAGAGATATCTACAAGATGTGGCACTGAGGGACATGGGCTGGTGGAGGACTGGGAAGTGCTGGGTTAATGGTTGGACTCAATGATCTGATTCTAGGCAAACAGGCTTGATTTGGAAAAAAAAATATTAAGAAACATCTGCAGTCATACTGATCAGAAAACAATTCCATCTCACCCCTGGATGAAAGCTGGCTAGTAACTTTAATTGGAAAATTCACAATTAATTACTCTATACCACAATCTGCTAGACAATACACAACATAAATGTTGAATAAAGACCATTTATTTCCGAAAGGAGAGAGAGATGGGTGATCTTCATGCTCTTACAGAGCAGTTTGCTTGACAGCCTTCAGAGAACCAGGGGAGTAACCCACAGCTCAGCAGAACTTTCATTTTTCATTGGATTAATTTGTTAAAAATAAACACCCAAACCTTTTTGAGAGTATTGTGGAGATTTCCAGAAGTAACATTTTTGTTACCTTCAATTTCAGGATGTAGACTAAAGGTGTAACTTTGAATCCTTTTACAAAATCTTTCCTGGTGTATAAAATCTTTAAGAGTCTCAAATGATGGAATCAAGGACTGTGATTCAGCATCAGCATTTTTTTCCTGTGAGATTCACTCTTTGCTGAAACTCTTTTAAATTAGTGTAACAAAGCCCAGCACAACATTAAATCGCCTCCCAAGCATATCGATCTCAGTTAACAAAGGAAAAAAATAAGAGTATACACTTCAAAACAAATTCTCTGGAAGTTTCTTCTGATTGATATCAGATCTTAAGTTAAATGACCCCTCATATTTCATTCCTAGAAATACACAGTTACTCCCAGTAACCTTTCCCACTTGGATGGAAAGCAGGAAAGGCCAGATTCTGCCCTCTGCTCCGGTAAGGGAATACCAATGAAAAATAATGAAGTCAGCACACATTTGGAAAAAAAATTACTATTTAGCTCCAAGGAAGGTTGCTTTATAATTCAGACAGGTGATCTGGAGGCACAGCAGAGCAATAATGACTAACATCACATACTAGAGGGAGTATAAATTTTAATGATATCGCTCATAAAACCCACATTTTAAAGGTTACAAAACAGAAACAAGCTTACAAAGAAAACACATAAATCATTCAAGGTGTCAAGTTCCTATTCCTTAGCTATTTTAAGAACTAACAGCCTGTCCATCACTAAATAAACTGGAATATGCTGTACTTATTTATGCAGGACTGAAAACGGAATGCACACTAGAGTTCAGCAAACATTCACCCCTACAGACTCTATTCTTAACAACACAACAGCAAAAGCCATTTGTAACTTCACTGATTTATTCATTATTCAACAAAATTAAACAAAAACAATTGACTAAATTCACTTCCATCTAGACAAGATCACAACACATAATTAGCACCATAATTACATGGATTCCTAATCCAGAGACAGTAATGCACTTCACTATTTGCTCACACACACTTCATTGTAGGCCCTTAAATATGGGGCATTAACAGAGAATTAATAGGGCATTCCCATCAACAGACCAGATCACTTTCATTGCATGCAGATGAAAGAGAAACAGAGGCTTATATTATCATTATTAATTACTGTAATTGGTCTGCAATTGCAACTGCATCTATTGTTGTCCCTACACACACACACCTTCACACAGAACAATTTAAATGGCTGGTTGGGAAATAAGTCACTTAGGGCCAATAAACCACTGTAAACAGTGCTCTTTGACAGACCCATCATTCAAATCCACAAATCACCTTTTGAGCTGGGTTTTACAAAAATGATGCGTAGTTTGGCTCAGTGGTCATTTCTCTTCGTGACAGAAGCTGCCACCTCCATTTCACTGACAGTAATTTCCCCCTCCACAACACAAACTCCCTACTCCAGAGGCTCCCTTTGGGAACAGCACCCAAGGACCAGGCTCACCACAAAAAGCTTCCACTGCAAAAGGCTTTCTGCATTCCATCTCAGAGACAAGGTGTTCGGGATTTGGTTTTCAGAGCTCACTCTGTTTTTACATTACTTTTTTTTCTAAATATCACTTTATATTCAAGCTGTTTAATGGATAACCCAAAATTGATTTCTTCATTTTTTTCAGAAGCAGACACACATTGAAAGACACTTGAACAAGGTCTTTTTGCCTTTTGCCTTGCTGCAAAGTGCAATAAGATTATCAGTAAAAGCCCTATCCAAAATCCTCCCATGTCAAACAGAGTATTTCTACTGTCTGGATTTAATACTGAACGAAGATTTGGGATCTAGTCTCAATCCAAATCAGAGTGCAGCAATCAACCACTCAACTCCAGAACTCTCCCTGGCGACACTCATGGGATTTCAAACTGCAACCTTGCATTGGAAATTTCTGCATCCAATTACCACTTATCAGAGGCCACCAATCTCTTAAACTTTAATGGTTAAGGAAAAGTCAGTGTTTGGTTTACAAAGGCAATAAACACCTTAATGCTTTCAGTAAGCTGTTTGCCTTATACTGTATTTTTAGCTCTGGAATCTTTTCCTGTAACTCTGGAGGAACTTTATTTAAGTAAACTGCTAACCTATTATTTTTCCAGTCTTTGTTTTCTCTAGGAAATTATTTAAGAAGAAAACCCTTGAACAGTGATCTCAGCATTCATACAGCAGTGAACTTCAGATACAGTAATTGCATAGCTGTGAGCTATGACGACTTTCCCATGGGGGAGAAATGACCTGGTAATTCAAGAATGACAAAGTCAAAAGTAAGGTAAGCCGGGGGAGGGAAAGGATTTCCCCCTAGCATGAGATAAATATAATTTCTCACAGCAGAGTATATGTCTCTTAAGCCTCAGGTGGTTTTAAGTTAATGAGATTAGTTCCAGCAGGCAGTGAAATCCCAGGATATAGGAATTATATTTCAGCAGTTTTCACTTCATCCAGCAAGCACCGTGGAGTCAATCTTTGTGTCATTTTGTTATTGTCCTGGTTTGGGTCTTGTTCTCAGGCTCAAGCCCAGCTAAAGCACCTCATAACTTTGACTTAAAAGCTTAAGCATCATGTAAAGAGTGTGTTTAAATGTTTAAAAGGGAGGAGAAAGGCACCAGGCTTAATCTGCAGAAAAGGATTTTTTTGTTTAACTTTTCAGATGTGCTTTTATTCAATGGAATTTGTTCTTGTACTTTTACTAAACCAAGGTCACATGCATTTTTATCCTGAACACACAAAAAGCCCCCAGAATGCACTGCTGTAAGAAACACTGCCTTTAAAATATTTATACCCTAAAAAGATGGGCATTAACGGGTTTGGATGACTGGGTAGTTCAGTGCTCTACCTGCTCAATGACCGCCACCCAGCTTGGTAATAACCAAAATGAGCTCCTATCCACTGGATGTACAAGCTGCAGTTTCATTCCATTCCCCAGATCTGCTTGTACAAGGAAACCTTTACTCCTTTTATACCATTACAAGAGCTGTAAAGCAGAAGGCTTTTAGAAGATTAAAAAAATAGGGGAAAACCGAGGTCAGATGATAACACGGATTTCCACTAAGAATTCTTCCACAAGCAGCCCAATTTTAACTTACAATCACTGAGTAAGAAAAACTGCTAATTTAGCAATTGTTTTACACTCTAGATACTATTTTTTAGCTGTGAATTTAAATTTAACCTTGATGACAACACCACTGTAAAGAAAATGCAGAAAAATCTAGTGTTGCCAACATGCTTCAGGAAGCTTTCCCATCCAACAGGGGAATGACCTTTACTCCTCTCGTGAAAATGTGCAGACATCACATCAAGAAAATGCTTATATTAGTCCCAGGCTTCCTTCCAAGACAGTCTGATTAAATTTCATATCCAGAAAGCACACGGAGGAATTATTTTTATTGGGGTAATTTAACCTCAAAATACAATATGCACTCTATTAAAAAGACTTACTAGAACACCCAAGTCCATTACAGGGAAAGCTGTGTTTATTTTATTTTTAACTTACAAGCCTGACTTGAACACAGGCAAATCACACCCACACAGACATCACTGTTCGAACTTTTTGTTCGTTTTATTTATTTATTTCTACTCCTGAATCTGCCTTCCTATTCTGTGTCAAAGCACTACCACATTTTCTTTACTCTTCATCCTGTCCAGAGATGTCCTTCCTTCTTTAGGCATTAGCACTTCATAACCAGGTGCTTTCAGTTACATACAGAAAGTTAAAGTATCTCTTCGCCAAAAGAAAGAGCGAGTTCCATCATAGCTCAGAGTGAGGAGTGGCAAAAGCTCCAAGTTAGAAGACTCATATCCTTTTTCCCTGGAAGAACCTCAGCTGGTACAAACAGGTCACATGCAACTAAAGAGAAGCAACATCAGCAAATGAAACTGAGGATAGAGGCCAAAAATCTGACCACAAACTGGTTTCTGGCACAATCCAAAACTCTGGAACCTGCTATGTTGGATAAACACCTGAGCATCCACTATGTGAGCTGGCTGTAGCTTGGAAAAATGCAGCTGCACAGGGATGAAGTATCACACACAAGTGAGATCAAAAATGCATTTGCCTGTAAGACATCCAAATGTTTGCTTACCTGCAAAGTAAATACACATTTGCTGTCAAGGTAAACCCAGTGAGTATTTCCACACGTGCGCAGATCAAAGCACGCAGTTCTCAATTAAACATAACACACAAATATGAATTCCAACAATATGAAAATGAACTACCAGGTTAATTACTCTGGAAGTACTGCAATTATGAGTGTCATCAGAATGCATTATGCTCTGTGTTGGCAAAAGAATTATTTTGTAATGGGTCAGAGAACTCCTTTCCACACACTTTAATAATCAGCACACAAGCTTCAAAGGGAGTGCCTATTTTAAATCTCTGACATCGTTTCACTGTCAGCCTCTCAAAGAAACAGGTCCAGCAGAAAAATACTTCCCAAAATATGAAAACAAGATATATTACCTTAAAATGTTTTCAGAAGAAAACAAATCACAGTGGTCTACAAGTATTTACATTTCTTTTAAGGCCAAGAAGGTCAATTAAAATGAACAGTTTCCATTTCTTGCACAATTACAAGTCAAGCCTCATACATAAATACTTGCCACAGGAAAAAGACTACAAAAGAAGTGTTCATTAATAGATGTACAATATTCTAGAGGATTCTTGCAGGAAAAAAAGTGCAGCTTTGTCATTTTATTTAAAATAGTTAATGTGTGTTCAAATGGCCTTAATCTAATCTAGCTGAAGTCTAAATGCTTGCTTTAACCTTACCTTTCTCTTGGTCAGTTCCACTGTTGCTACGTGCAATTTCTTTGCTGAAAGAATCATTGCACAGAAGTTCCCTTATAGAGCCTATTATCAGCTTTTGGCTGGAGACAGCTCAAAAGCATTAAGTTTCCCGAGAAGCAAAAATGAGAGAGTCAAGCTCTGGAGGAAGGAAAAATGGCCTGATATTGAGAACAGCATGCTGCACCCCTCTTGGCGAGCAAAGAACTGCAATTTTACAACTGCATATCACAAGCTTGGGATGCTCCCTCCTCCATCCAGAGAGCCATGCATCCCTAGAGCTGGTTGTATGTAAGAACAGAGTTATGCCCTGACATTTCATTCCCATGGAGCAGATGCAGAACAGAGATTCTAAAACAACACTGCTGCTGTAAATAAAGGGACAACTCATCCAATTCTGTCCCAGAAGGTGTGAAGAAAAATTCATACCTAGTAATGTATATTTATTTTCTCTATTCTTTGTTTGTTCTGCTAACCTATTTGTTTCTCTCTTAATGTCTGCAACATTAAAATAAAACTATTACCCTAGAAAATTGAGTGTTTTACATAAAAAGGAGAGGAATTTAATCTCCACTGTACTGCTCTAAAAATTATGGAAAGGGCATGAATACTTACAGACATTACACAGAGACACACCTTCGTGTAGAAACAGAAAGTAGCCTTAATATAAGTGGGGAAATATCATAGAGTTCAGTGAGGAAATTCCACTTTGAACATGAGCATAATCCAGGAATTGCAGCTCTGTCTGTCCTGGGACAGAGCACACCCTGTCAGAGCCTGGTAAAGACTGAGTGATGCCAGAGAATGACAATATAAAAGCTTCCCAATTTTGCTTGCATTACAAGTATCCTAAAGGAAGACTACTTTTGAAGGAAAAAAAAAAAAAAAAAAAAAAGAGGCAAAGCAATCAAACATCAAGTTTGAAGTCTTCTACTCCCTGAAATTTTTGCTCCTAAGTCCAGAGGTGCCTGGACACATCAGGAAAGAATTAGCTTCCTTTTGCTGCAGGACTGCAACAGATTAACCTAATGCATGGATGGAACCTCATTCAGGAGAGGAGAGAGATGCTGACATCAGCCTGATGTGTATGAAAGCAGACAGGCTACAAAGTTTAAGGAAGTATGAAAACTTTATGAGACAGTTTTGTGATTAAAAAGGAGATAATGAAATGGACAGAAGTTGTCAAAAAAATATTTCATTTTGCTTTGCTTACTGAAATAAGTATTGATGGATACATTCCCAGCTTCATTGCAGTAAGCATTAGATTAGGGCTATTGAGCTAACTCACTATGATGCATCGCATGACAGCCAGAAAAATTAAACAGTTCAAGCTGCAATCTTGTCAGATCTCAGAAGGCTGGCAGGATGTGAATGATCTAACAGGGAACATCCACAGAGAGCTGGGAAATACAGCTGGGAATTCAGCTCCTGCTTCTACTGAGCATATGCTCAGCAAGCTTGGACCTGAAGGCTGAGGCTTCAGCCAGGCTTCTGACCATGGAGATCATTAACAAACACCAGTGGCACCTTTTGCTTGTTTATCCTCTCTCAACATAGAACAGCTCTAGCTTACACAGCTCACACAGACAGGAATAAAAACCAAATGCTTTTGAGAGTCCTTGAACAGAACTGCTCAAGTAATTTTATTATTTTAATGATAGGTAAGACCTTTTTGGTTAAAAACAGGGCAATTACAAAGAGGGTGGTCCATCAATCTTCCAACAAGAAATGCCCTTTGCTTTTTATGCCAGCAAGAAACGCTTTAGTCTTTTCTGCACTGCAACCACCAAGTGGCTGATAAACAATTACCCACAGCCAAGATTTCTGCACCACCAGACCACAAAATCTCTCTAGAATTGCTGCGTACACTCAGCATATCAGGATGTTGCATATCCTTCATTAAAAGGGGCACAGAACCTCATGAAAACGACAGAGGGTTTCCCGCTGCACTGCAAACCTAGGGCAGGAGTTTCCACACACTAATGATGCATTCCACTTGTTGAAGAATGGTCTATTTTTAACAAGTGACAGTGTGACAATGCTCTGCAAATGTTGTACCAAGGTTTAAGCTGTAATATTAAGATAATTGTGCAAACTGCACTGGAGGAAATTAAATGCTGTTATAGTTCCCTAATGGTTTTCACACCTCCGATTCTAGTAACATGCCTTGGTCATTTCACAGGACACAGTTTACATTAAGTCTTGTGTACTTGCTTGCAATAGGTTCATAAACCTCAAAAAACAGGCAACATAATCTCTTTTAACACCATTATGTAAAAAATATCACATGAACATTAGCAAGAGTGCTCCAGAACAAACTCAGTCAAGTTCTAATTTTTCCTGTTTTCAATTTTTTTTACCAATCTCGCTCCACTGTGAGTTTTCATGTCACACTGGCTTCATCACTGTCACAGAGTATACCATAAAAGTCCCATTTCATTACAGTGGAAAAAACTTTTGTGCCCAGTCTTAAGCAAATAAGCAGGGAACATGACTTACTTTTGATATGAAGAAATGGATAACTTTAAGTTTTAAAACTGTACCTGGTGTTTCCCTGATCTTCACTTCCCATAAGAAAGGTAGAAAATCCTCATCTGCAAATTACTAAAAATAATCAGTTGCAAGATATGACCTTGGGTAAAGCAATGTTAAATTGGCCAGCAAATTTTTTGGAGGCATCACTGTTATTAGCTTGCAATTTTTTCATTTCAGTCTGCCAGTGATGCTTGGCAGGTTATAATTTTTCATTTTCTCACTTGGCTGATGCTCACTCAAGTAGTGATTATGGAGATAGTGGTGGAGAATTTTTACAAAGATTTTTGCCCTTTCCCTCAATCATATCAGGATTCAAACACAAATTGTCTCTGTGAGGTGGGTTACCTCTGTAACAGGATTACTGACGAAGATCCTGTCAGTATTCCAACAGCAGGAACAGTCCTCGCCTCATTTGGAACTCATGGGCTCTTCAGGAATTAATGGACACCTGGACAACTGCTACCTGTTCAGTGCATTGCCATCAGGAATGGTGAGGCTCAACTACACTTCTGTTTCAATAGTTAATATACAATACAAGTTCAAAATTCTAGCAAATTAGTATTTTCCTTTGAAGTCACTGCTCCTTTAATTTCATCAAAAAAAAAACCCCAAAAAACGCCCCAAAAAAACCTGATCCCTTTCTACTAAGAGTATTCCCCACTCATGACTAAGTTTCTTTGCCTCCACATCACCTTCCCACTCCCTCATCATTTCCTTGCCACTGATTTAATGCATAAAAACTGTAATAAACAGCTCCTCCCAGTGATCATCCTGGAACAACACTTCCTATTTCTTAAATGTGTGCGGCTAATTTTTTTTTTTTCCACTCCAAATATCCTCTGTTCACAAGGAAAATGTCCAGAATACAAATATCTGACTGAACATAAACAGATCCAAAAATGTGCTATCAATTGAGTTGTTCTGCCTTTGGTGGTGAACCAAACGCATCCTCCTGCCAGAAGATCCATTTTGTGACAATTCTCTGACCAAAAATACCTGTCCCCCAGCAACTCTGATCCAAGAACTGCACATGACATGCTGTGAATATCTGCAGCGCTTTCCTCATTATCAGAAAAGATTTTCCCATTACTACTCTCCTAGTCAGAGTTTGTGTGAGGAGGCAACAGCGATGGGAAGTCGAAGAACACATTAAAGGCTGCACACCAGAAGCATCAGTCACCACACAAGGCATCAGCATCCATCAGAAACCACAGTTCAAACAAAGCTGGAGACACTGTGAGGTTTTTACTGCTGGATACAGCCCAAATGGTATTAAAACAGTTGGACAAAAATGCCATTGCCTCCCTAATTATCCACTTTTAGCCCTCCTACTCAAGCCATGCATATTCAGTATGAAGAAGCAATCACTGACCTGAGTGCACAGAGAAACAAGCTCACATGTATTTATCTTGCCTTTCTCTTTTTTAACTGTATTTCCAAGTATTTATTATCCTAGCAACCATGTCAAGAATAAAATACATGGCAAGACTGCCATTAAAAATAAGCTTCATCATCCAGTCAAACAGATGAAAATTTTGGCTGATAACTAGAGTGACACAGTAAGGTTTCTAAACTCATATATATGACTATACAAAACTATTAACTCAGATGTAATTCACTGCTTTTTATTGCATCTTCTAAAACATCTTAAGAAAGACAGCATAGTATCATTTATTTTATAGGCAGGGAGCTGAAAGCACAGGAAAGAAAAGTAGCATTGGCCAAGACCATACAGGGGAACAGTGGCTGTATTTTAAGAGTGACAAAAGTCTTCAAATTTCATTCACACTTGTGTTCAGATATTCGTATTCTAGACATTTTCCTTGTGAACAAAAATATTTAAATAAAAATCCAAAATAAAAACAATTAATAAAAACCAAACCCCAAATAACAAAAAAGCCCCCAAAACTTCCATTCTGCAAGTGAGGCAATTTCCCTTCAGTTCATGACTACATTTCCAGCAGCCACACAGTCTAGAGAACACCAGATAATGTTCAGAAGCTCCCCAAGAGCCTATTCCCAGCTTTGACAGAGCTCCTAGTTCCGTGATTCCTGGCTTACAACCCATGGAAAGTCACTTTTAACATCTGCTGCTCCATTAACTCATCCAGTAACACCACAAACCAGCAGAGAGCACAGGGATCTCCATGCTCAGGGCATCCAGCAGCCTCCTGGGAAGCTGCAGCAGGTAAGGAATACAACTGCACAGCATCCATCCTGCTTCACTTTATGGAGATGCAATGCTAGTCTCACCACACAGAGTTTGCAGAACAGTAGAATTTCCACTCTGATAAAATTCTGATCCTAATAAAATTTTTTTTTTCTCAATTAACTTGGAATAGGTTGGAGAATATATATATCAGTAATGTATAAATATGCTATTATGAGTTACTTTTTAAGCAGGGTTATTGGGGGTTTGGGTTTTACATTTTTTCATTCACCTCTCAGACTGGACTTGTTCCATAAGCTGATTAATAGTAATTTAGCTCTGTTAGTGACCACTCGTGCCAGTCAAAGCATATCATGTGATGGAGGGACAATACAAAACAAAGAAGGACACAACTGAGTTGTATTAGTCAAGGCTGAATTTCTTGACACAACAGTGCAAAATGCTCAAGTCTTTCCATGTACTTCTTTCCGCCCAATTAATTCTCTTTAAAAATACCAAATTTGCATCAAATCTGACCTCAGGTCCACTGAAGTCCAACTGCTGACACGTCTGGAACAGACATGAATTACAGATGTGAGCAGCTACAGCTCTCTAACAATCTCTGCTAGTTTAAAGGAAACAAAATTTGATGCAGTACTAGGAGCTGAATTTTAGAAAAAAAAAAGTCAGCCTTGAATCTTTATGCACCTGCCTAAAGCTAATAAACTCATGCATAGATCAGGAAAAATCAAATTCAAATAAACTATTCATGAATCTTTGTTACTTATACATAAAGAATTCAATAAAGAAAGCTACTCTGGAAGCAAAGAATGCAATATAAATGTGTTCCAGCTTCCTTTGCTGGATTTTTTTTTTCTTAACCATATCCCACTCCTGCTTTGCCCTGTGGCAACGTGTTTCAGTAACTCAGACTTTTCTTTGGTACTCATTATTGTACAACAATCTATTCTGCATATGATATTCTATCTGTGCAACAAGACAACAAAGAACCCACTCTCTTCTCCTCAGAGCATCTTTTACTATTAAACAAAAGGGTTTCTTTGATGTCTGCTGGTGCAGGACAACACAAATTTTGTGCTGTCACATCAGTGGGGCAGACTCACAGATACAGCTCTCAGATCACCTTAAATACATAAGGAACACAAGGAAGGGGCCCTGTACATGTGAGAGTTGGGGCTGTTCCCATCAGTTCTTGACCTTCAACCAGCAAAAGTCAGCCCAGACTGTTAAAGCACCAAATGAACACCTCTGACTATTCCATATTTTGTTTCAGCCATTTGTGTAGATTTACAGTCGCTTGAGTTTGCCAGTGACTGCAGATCTTTATTCATGACAAAAAGTAATTATCTCCTCACAAGGAAGTGAAGTCTCTGAGATTTCAGCAAACATTCTGCATTAATTTGTTGAATTAGCAGAAGAGAGGATATAATCACAAATATTAATGCTTTGCTAAGCAAGAGCCCTGACTTAAGCACTGGGTGGTCATCTGTAAATCCAGAGATCTAAATTTCATTGTCCTCAAATTAGCTTGATTAAAGCAGTCACTACAAAAGCCAAGCACCTCAGATACCTCAGGTGCTTTTTGGATCAGTACATGCTCCAGGAAAAGTCTTTTTATTTTGCCTAATACACCCACACATCCCCACCCTAGAAAATGGAGCTTTAAACAATGCCAGAAGAAGCCTAAATAAAAGAAACAAAGGTTAGTGGCTGGGGATGAGGAATAAATATTGCCTAGAAAGACACTAAGCTATTAATGAAAACAATTTATTGTGTACTTTAGTACTAGGGTATTTAAAAAAAAAAATTCCAATATTAATCTAGAATTCCTGAAGGTAAGACCAATCTTAGGAAAAAAAAAAAAAAAACTCACACATTTTCCAACCGTTTAACTTCATTATATTTATTGCAAAATCTTGCATGTTTTAGGCTGTGTATATTTATTTTGTTCAAGTCTAACCTGCTGTCTAGTTCACTTCACATAGCCAAGTGAAAATGTAAAAAAACCCAAGTACTACAAGAATGCTAAGTCTTCAAAAATGTCTCCTGGAAAAGGTCTAGAAATCTCTCATCTTAACAAAATCTTAGATAACACTGAATCTCTCTTTACTTCATACTGATATTCTTACTACAAAGCAACCACACTCAGTACTGAGTCTGCACAAAGTACGCCTGATTAAATTATTTTTCATTGGCTCTCCCTTTTAATTTTTAACCTGCTGCAATAACTAACAAAACACAGCAGAGAGCTCTGCAGAACCTGATTAGTATGCCAGGGTTAAAAAAAAAAAGGTCTCAAACAGGAATCACACACACTGTCCTGCATGTTATAGTCAGTGCCTATAAACTACCAGAAATTAGGTTTTAAGCAAAGCCCAGATTGAGAAAAGATTACCAGGAAAGACTGAGGTAATATTTATATTACCTTCTGCACATTCAGGAACTTCTGGGTGCATACAGAATGTCTCTAGGAGGCTCCTATATCTAGATTTCCATCAGTGAATAATTATTCAGGTTTAATCCATTTCCAGATTGCTTTTTATTTGAGAAATATCTACCCAAGTCACCACTCAATATCAGAAAAAGGGTCAGTGTGCACTTTAAGGCAGTTTGTGAGGCACATCTCATATCACTGCAAGGCAATTTCCTCTATACAGTTTCAAAGAAAATTCTGTTCTTTTGCCATGCCACATTTCCTCACAAACCAGGATAACTTTGTGTCAATCAGCAGTCAATCATTTAAACAGAGGCACATTCACATAGCAGGTAAGAACACTGCACATTGCACAAGATAATTGAATAAAAGTTTCTACATGGAATTCCTCCAAGGCAAGAGATAAACAATAAATGGATTAATATTCCCTACAGAGCACTGTAATAATAATCTTTGAAGTTTTTCTACAGCTTTTAGTTAATTTATTCTAGAACTAACACTGCAAATGCAAGCCTCTAACAGAATAAAAATCAAATTCCCACTAAAGTAGTTTAAGATCTAAGTATCTTGACAGTTTCCCTTTAAATCACATTTATTTCAATTCTGAAAAACCAAATTACTTTGATATATCTCTTACGCTGACACTTTTATGCCTTCTCAGGACATCAGGGATATTCAGACTTTCAAACTGGTACTTATAAAATATGCACTTAAGGTCAAGAAAATTTTTCCTTTTTTTTTTTTTTGGTAACACCTCTATCTCATCTTTCTAGGAGGTGTCATTACTTGACTCCTTTCAACCAAAACGAAGAAAAAGAAATATCTCCATTAAACATAGAAGGAAATTGACTTCAAAGCTGAATCACAAGGAGTATCTACTAGCAAAAGGAAAAAACTACTTAGGCTTTGCCGCTTAAGAGATTATAGATCTAGAAAGGTATTTTATTCTATAAAGGAAAAAAAGCAAGAAAAACATCGAGCAGAAAGTAGTCCTTATACCTCAGTAATTTTTTTCAAAAACACACACTTCCGTTGCTCACAAGATGAAGTTTTTTCCAAGTTTCTCACGTATGCTTTGATGTGCAAAAAACAGCGAACAAAAAAATTTTGCATTAAGGAGTAGCAACAAGAGCAAGTATTTTACTTAGAACAATTCAACTATAATTTGATATTTACTAATGTTTTCCCCTTTCAAGGATTAGAACACGGGTCTTTTACTGGAGAATAGCAGAGAATTTCACCCCTCCCTTCCAAAGGATGTCAGTCCCTCTGCTCTGACACACAACCCAACCAAGCCCTGATCTACCAGCAGCTAAAAAACAAACACATTTCAATCCTAGAGTGTGCAAGAGAAAACTAAAACCTGTTTCAAAAGGGAGACCGTCTCAGGTTACTTGCACATAACTTGAAATAACAATTCCGTAATTCTTCAAACTTGCTATTTCCTAAGAAATGCACATTTCCTTTAATACACCTCAGATCCCTCTAAGAATAGGCACTCAGAAAAATCCTCATAAATATTCTCTACAGCCTTTCTGGAAACTATTTATAAACTCAGAAGCCCAAGCATATCTGATCAAGATTGTACATATATAAATGAACTATTTATTGTCTACATACATCAGTGGATGACTTCTACATATATGAAAATGTGTACTTCAGTTCCCTGTACTCAGAAGTACGTTTTTAATTCTTTTGTGCAAGAACCATCTTTACGTTCCTCAAAAGAATAAAACAGCAGGATGCTCCATGATACAAACAAAGGAACAGCAAAACAGTAACTTTACCAAAAACCCACAAACAAACAAAACTAAAACTCCACACTTATGCCACGGAAGTATCTTACCTTGGACATATATTCCAGCAATGTTTTTGCTCCTGGGAACTTCTAGTTCTGAAATGCTGACTCTTTGAATATTCATATCAATTAAATTTTTAAAAAATTACTTGAAATCGATCTTCTTGTTGTTTTGTTTGTCTGTTTGGTTTTTTCCTGCAGAGCAGACATGTTCTGCACTAGAAAATCTGAAGTGTTCTTAGGAATTGGTTAGCTACTGAAACCCATGTAAAAGACACATACAAAGTTAGTGAATTTACACTTTCAGAGTTAATCACCCACTCAACTTCAAAATCTACACTTAATTGCTGGCATACAAAACACACCAAAAATTAAGCATGTATACAGAATCACTTTTTGCTATGGTGGAGTATTAACAGTGCAGAAAAGCCAACTAGACCACAGGGGAAATTACTATTTATCCACACACACTTATGAAAAACAGCTGTTAGAAAACATGAGGAAAAAAAACCCCTTTTTTGACTAAAGATGAAAGCAAAAGAACATGTCCCAAAATAGTCATTTTCAAAGCATTACAAGAAGGTGGATGAAGCAAGTGAAAAGAGCCACAACTTGGCAATCAAGAAAATCTCTTTATTAAAACTGCATAGTCTAGTAATTGATCAGGATACAGAAGTAATTTTTATTTTTCCCTGGAAGTACCATATTCTCCACAGCCTCTTTGTGCACTACTTGTGTTTTTTCCTGCTCTTTCCATAAAGACAAAAATCAAACCATCTGGCTTGTGCCAGACATATTTGCCCATGCTGTATCTGTTTTTCAGGCAACAGACACTCATCAAGCATCTAATACATGTGATTAGCTGGTAGGAAAACAAAAATTCAATTTGACTTAAAAATATCTTTGCATTTGTTCTCCTTCCATCACCAGAGAACACTGGATACTTCTGCATACTCAGAGAGACTGAATAACCCCGGGTTGAGCATGTTGAGCATATGCTCACACATCATCTCTGGGCCAATGCTCTGGCCTGAAAACAAGACCAGGCTTCTCCAAGTATCCCAGCATCTGCCTCTCTTGTGGAAGCATTTATATAAATAATACTGGATAGGCTTTATTCTCAGTTGAAACAGGAAAAATATGCAGTAATGCAACGTCTCGCTACTGAAACAAAAATCCCAGCTGCATGTTTCTGTCATCATGTAACTATCTTCCCTGTTTAATCAAAACTGTTTTTTCCCCCTTAATGTATGGCTGCAGCCCCTCCAACAGAATGGGGATAAACTTTCATAAATAAAGGAAGCAACAGCCTGATCAAGCCATTATATTCTTCCCCAGGTATTGTCAGAGTCCTCTAAATGAGCAAATCCACTACTATTTTCTTAGGCTTCCATAGCTCAGCCTCAGACAGAGGCTAATGCCAGAGGCACAGTACATTCCATTTTTATACACAGGTGACCCCCCCAGGTCCCAGTTTCCTCCTCTGAGGGAGCTCCTTCAGGCAGCAGATGCTCTGCAGTGGTTCCCACAACAACTGCAGTATCTACAGGAAGATTACAAAATTCTCTAAGTCCCCAACATAATGCTTTATTTGTTGTAGATACAAGGTGTGTATCTACAGCAGTTCAGTATTTTCTGCTGCTCTCTAATTACATTTCAAATATTCATGCAAGATGTTATTTCTGTGCCAGAGCTCATACGGATTTGTTCCTACCAAAATAGTGCTAAAACAAAGTTATTTGAACCAAATCACCATGAGGAAAATACGCTTTTTAATATGCCCAAATATTGTCATAAAAACCCCAACAACTAAGCAAGGGAATAGTGAAAAACAATTAATTAATGTGGACAGCAAAGCAATGTAAATCCCTGCCTTTAGTCTCACCCAGCATGATGTTTGTGATTCACAGATGTAAAAGTCTTGGAACGCATTTGTAAAAAGTCATGTTTAATAATTTAATGTATCAATGCAGCCTGCAGCACCCACCTAAAAGTTCAGCTGCGACTTTACTAACAAGTTAATTTTTTTCTCACAATTGGCATGACCAGTGGATTTCAAATTTCATATTAAAAGACAAATAGGAAAATTAATCATCTGCCTACTGTTTTTCCCAGGGGATTTTGGATCAAATTTAGTGCCAATGAAGCATCAAATTGACTGCAGAGAACCAACTGTGGTGGTGGTGAGCTGTCCAAAGGTGCTGAAGGAGCTAACTTGTGTCACCATAGGACTGCTCCCTACCAGTGAGCAAAGCTGGAACACAGGAAAGTCTTAAAAGGCACAACTAAAGATGCAAAAACTCGAGCTCATTCAGTGTCACCTCATTCAGGACCACTCTTGCCAAAGTCCTGCACAAAATAAACTTTAGACAAGCAACTCTTGCTTGCACTTGGGAACAATCCACATTACACAAAAACAGTGACAAAGGGTCAGAGTAACTCCACATCTCTGCTGCCTTTAGAACACACTGACATCAGCTGTGACACAACCTGGGATGCTCCACAACAGCTAAAAACACTCATTTCTCTTAGACAATCTGGAATAAAGCAGTAGTTTCAAAGTGCAAAACTTCCTCGAAGCCCCGCATACAAACACCATCTGCTCTTTGGAGAAAGGTATAACATTCGAAATAACATTCTTTTTTTCTCCCTCTTAGTACACTCCATCATGAAGAGAAAACTTTATTTATATAAAGAGCCCGTAAAATGAAGTTCCATAAAAACAGGAACATATGGCCAAATAATTCTGAATAGCACTTAGCATATTCATCTGTAAAATAAGAACTATAATGGGTAGATAAATACACCCAAGTCTACTTGGAAATTGTCAGTATACACATGGTTTCCTGCAAATAATTATTTTTTTTTAAAACATTCCTCCCCCATCACTCTACCAATACTTCACATTACAGTTTTACTAAAGTTAATCTTTTTAAACCACAAACTTGGCCCATAACACCTTATTTCACACATATTAACAGCCTAAATTAGTGCATGAAGAAAGAAAAAAAAAACTTTTTTTATGAAAGTTAAATTTTTACCACCACTGCAAAGACAAAGATTAAAACAAATTTATATAATCTCTAACATGAACAGAAATATAAAGTAGAAAACGCAGAACCTTTATAGAACTACTTGGAACATAAAAATAAATGCCTAAATATAAAAACTTAAGAATAATAACTTTAAAACAGTCCTGAAGCAAAGTGTGAATTCAACTATGAATTACTTTCCGCTATTAGTAAGGAGAAAAATAATGCATGGTCAAACATCTGTCTTGCACACTCACTGCTGCAGGATTTTCTGGAATTGCAGCATTCAGAATCATGCATCATCCAGCTGTTTCTACACTGTTAAATATTTGTAAGGAAGCATGCAATTAAAGTAAGTAGCTTTGAATTTGTGGACTGAGTCCCAAACCCTGCACATTTTCAGCCATTTCCAACACTTACGTTGAGCAGTACAACCAATACCCAGCCTTCTCTTCAGCGTGTATCATGAAACTTTCTGGATATCTGCACATTATCCCTTGAGACAAGAAACACGATCACCTTCAGACTCTCAAAAATCCTTCCAGCTGCAGACTTTTCCTGCTGTAATTTGCTGCAGTTTTATAACCAGCTGGTCCTCATCATATACATGATTTGGTTCACCAAATCTCGCTCCCTAATCAATCCCCTGGTCATTGCTTCAGTGTCCTCTGGGATTTAAGAAAAAAGACTTGTTTCACTAAGTGATGTGCACTTAGCTTGGTCCTTTCCATTGCTTTAGATGATCTCTCATTACATCGAAGGCTGATTCATGACATGCTCTCCAAGAAGCTGAAAGGTTTATACAAGACAGGCATATCTTATTTGACTTGTGTTTCAGCTTGACTTCTGCTCCTGTCAAACTCTGTCAAAGGGAGGGTTTGCTATTTTGATGTTCAGTTCTCCTCCTCATGCTGCCCTCATGGTTTAACCCCCAGCAAGGGGATTCAATCCAGCAACTCAGCCCCACACAGCCACTCCTCCACAGTGAAAAGGAGGAGAGAATCAGGAAAGACAAAAAACTTGTGGGCTGAGATAAAGCCAGTTTAACAGGTGAAGCAAAAGATGTGCTTGAAAGCAAAATCAAGCACAGACTTCATTCCCCACTTTCCATGGGCAGGCAGGTGTTCAGACAACCCCAGGAAAGCCTGGATCCATCATGACTAAAAATTATTTGGGAAAATAAGTGCCATTGTTCCATATGTTCCCCTTTTCTGCTTCCCCAACTTTATGCTGATCACAACACCATTTAGTCTGGAGCGTTTCCTGGGTCACTGGGATCAGCTATCCTAACTCTGACCCTTCCAAGTCCTTGTACATCCCCAGCCCCCTCACTGGTGAGGTGAGGAACAGAAAAGGGCTTGGCTCTGTGCAAGCACTACTTAGGGCTAACCAAAACATCCCTTTATTATCAATACCATTTCCAGCACAAATCCAAAGCACAGCCCCGTTCCAGCTACTAGGAAGAAAATTAACTCTATCCCCAGCAAAACCAGCACAGCTGCCTACAATTCCACTAAGCCTAAAACCTGAAAGCATTGACTGCTAAAGGCATGTAAAACTGAGCACAGGAAAAACCTCAGAACATTCCTGCTGGCTCTTCACTGCTGGAGATAACGCATTATAACACAGATTTCCCCCAAATCTCTGCAGGATCTACAAATCCCTCCTTGCAAACCCTCCAATAATTCCCACACACACAGAGTACGTTCTGTTACCACCCTGTTGTATTCACCAGCTTTCTATAGCAGCCCAAGTGTTCTCTTCTATGAACTCAATGACAACAGGATTTTTTTTCCTTTTAATTTCACCTTTCTTTCAGATTCTGAACTTCAACCACCTTAATTTCCACAGTACTTTCATTAAAAAGTTGTAAGGAATCTTAGCAACTGGTATGTTAATTTAGTATTTAGGACCTCCTGATGCAGAAATTGAGTGCAATGACATCTTTGCATTGCTAAAGAATTACTCATCAACCCAAGTTTTCAATCTTCAGTACAGTTAAAGCAAATTCTTGGTTTAGAGTTCTTTTGTTTTGGGGGTTGGACTGTATGATTTCCAGACATCCCTTCCAACCCTAACTATTCTGTGATTCTTGATTCATTGTTTCCAGGCATTTTTAGACATTTAAAAGTCTTCAGTTAGCTATCAGTTCTGTTCTAATTTCAACAGTCTCCTAGACTAACCGTATTTTATTATTGTATTTTTATGTAGATACAGGTATTTAGATAAAAAAAAAAAATACTTTGATCATCTGCTGTGACTTTATAGCACATGGACACATGCCCTCAATTAAGTTTTACTGGGGTATATCTTGAAGAAAACCGTGTTTGAATTAAAATTTTCCTTTGATGAATATCCTACCATAATGTGCAATAAATTACCCTCTTGCTGAAGATGCAGTTCTTATTTCTACTGCAAATGTGTCTGGGTAATATTTTAGCCACAGGATCTTGATATCCCATCATTTTCTGATTCATCACAGAATTTCTGTTCACAAGGTACACATTTTAACAGTGCAATCAAGTCCCTCCCTTCCTTTCTCTTTGATAATATTTAACATATTGAGCTCTTAGAATGTCTCCCTCAGGAGTTATTTCCAACCCTTATTCATTCTTACAGTTCTTCTCTCAAGTCTCTTTGACTCTAACATCCTGTTTGAAGTATGAACACCCAAACTTGACAGAAGATTCTTGGAGTGATCACATTAGTACCAAACACAAAGACACGGGACTTTTCCTGCCCAGTCATATAGAGATTGGGTCATACTGGAGCTTTTCCACAAGTTCTCTCAAATTAATCTGTATTTACATGAAAACAGTTCACAGAGAAGCTAAAACAAGCAATCAAGAGAAAACTAAAGATCAGACCCAGCAATCTCCCAATTCAACACCCCAAATGATTGTTGCATATATCTCCTCCCTACACCTGTTTGGGAGACATGTCCCTCTGATTTCCAAGCAGAAAGCCCAGAACAACTGTGTGACTGCTGAATTCTTTGTCTCTGGATAAAGGTGGAATGCTGTACTCAGTAATGTACAGAGTTAAGCTGTCTGAATTCAAAGTCAAGGCTTACTGAGGTCAACAACCCGTGTCAATAGTGCTGTATCATCGATTTTTGACAAAAGTAACAGATCAGTAATAACAGCATATTCTCATTTTTATTCAGTTCCTATTCTGTGCTTCAGATATCCACAAAGAACTGCAAACACGTTTGTACAAGAAACCAGAACAAGCAGTGCTGGTGAACCTTCATTTGATTACTTCTTGACTATGTTTTCAGATATGCAGTCTTGGTATTTTTTTTTCCCTGCTAGATCTCAACTGACAAACAGATCCCATGGCAAGAAGATGGCTGAGAGAAAACAACTGCTCTTGTGCACTCAGCCTGGGCTGACAAGTGTACTTGATTATCAGGTTTTTTGAACTATACAGGCACTTACTGGAGGATGAACAGTGACCTTTGCTGCTTCCCTGCACAGCAGCATTAACCAGGCGCACACAGCCCCCAAGAGATGCATGCCTGAGGAGGAACAAAGCAACAAAGCGATGTGATGCACATGTTGCTAAGTCTTTGAGAACATAATGCATTTTTTTCAACTGGTGATAGAATCACAGAACCTCCTAGATTGGAAAGGGCCTCTAAGAATATCGAGTCCAATCATTAACCCAGCACTGTCAAACCCAACACTAAACCATGCCACCAAGTGTCATTTACACATCTTTTAAATCCCTCCAGGGATGAACTCCACCACCGTCCTGGGCAGACTGTTCCAGTGCTCAACAAAAGGCTCAACAGCCTTTTTCTGTGAAGAATTTTTCTCCAATATCCAATCTAAACACCACCCCCCCAGGCAGAAGCAGTTGTCTCTTGTCCTTTTGCTTGTTACTCAGGAAAAGAGACTGACCCTCACCTGGCTTGAAACTCTTTTCTCAGTCAGAACACTGAGTTACCTACCAGAGGCAATTTCCACATCAGTATCTGCTCTGTATCCCACAGCTGGAGATAATGCCTGTTTCATAGCTGGATTAATTGCAAACCAAAGCATTTTTGCACAAAAATGCAAAACAGGATCCCAGTGCTACTAAGTTTTAATTTAGAGCCATCTATCAATGACGTCCTCGTATTACATTGCATACTCCTAATGAACTCATTTATAAATGTATTTATAATGCATGTGTCTAAACACCAAAGCAAACACAGCGGAGGAGAGGGCTGGAAAAGAAGAAAACTAAATTAAAAGACAAAGCATAGAACTTCCCAAGCAGCATTTAAGCGATTCTATACTGTAGGAATGCTGGCCTGGCCAACAAAATTATGTTTAGAGTTGAAGATCCAGAGCCACTGAAAAAGTCTGAAGATTAAGAAATGTCTATTTGACAGATTACCATAATGAAGATCTACAGCACTCGTTCCCTGCAGGATTACATGTGAATCACAAAGAATTTCTAAAATAAAACTGTTTATTAAGGGGGAGATAAAGCACTTTGAAAGTCAATTTTTGTCTAATTTGTATTCATACCCTGAGGTTATTTAAAAAAGGGGAAAACATAATGCAGGTATGTACCACAGCAGTGACAAGCAAAGACTTCAGCTACAAAGATTAACAGAGCAGGAAGTCATATGATCCAGCATGACTATGGGAGCTGCTACCAAAAAACTCTGCAGCTTGTGACATGCATGTGAACCATGAGCATCCTTCCATTAACTTAGACAATCCTGACTTTCTTCCCATTTAAACCTTATTTTCTGCTACAGTTAACCTGGACCCAACTCTTCAACCAAAAAAAAAAAAAAAAAAAACCAAAAAACAAAACAAAACAAACAAAAAACCCCCACCCAACAGTTTTCCATTATCAAAAACAAAAGTATTGCTTCATTATCAAGCAATGGGACCCATTAGTATCGTTTCAGCCAATATCTTCAGCAATGTAAAACTTTCAATCTTAAGGATGCGAAACAAAAAAAAAAAAAAAACCAAACACAAACTTCTGCTAAGTGAAGCTGGACACTAAAACCAAAATATATCTGATGAAACTTGGAAAAAAGTGTGTTTCTGTGGGATAATTTTTTGGTTTTTTAAGAAAATGTTGAGAGTAGCCTCGGAGTTTTTAATGAAAAAAATGTTTAAAACATGCTAAAGGTAAGCTACAAATGATAATTCTTTGGCTTGTTTCAGGTGATTAACTTTATAATAGATTATCATACAGTTAAGACATCTACTAGGATTGAGATCCATGACCAACATTCAGAAGACACCCTTTAGTATTTTGATGACAGCAGGGATAAATGCTGCATTATGGACGTACTGGGACTCATACAAGATCTCTTTAGATTAAAATTCTAAAAATACATAGAGTTATTGCTTGATAAACAGGACTGACATCGTTGCAGTTTCAGTCACCTAATGCTTTCCATATGCTAACCACTGAACAAATAAATTTGCCTGTAAATGCAAGAAATATGCACCCTGTAATAAATAAGCCAACGTGAAACAGGCTGTTCATATTAGGGTTAAAAATCTAAATTCTTTATTTCTTCCCCGAATATTTCTGTCCTGATGACTCAGCAACAATGCCGCACGTTTCAGCTGAAGTCAGCGAGATTCCTCAGTGCTGTGTTCAAGTGTCAATTTCACGCTCGTCACGGAGTTTGTTTTAATTACAATTTTGAGGCCATCTCAGTTACAGGAGACAAATACCTGCTGAAGTCAAGGAGCTCTGCATGGATGGAGAAACCAAGACACTGAGGATCACACAGAAGGATGACATTGGCAATGCTCTCCTAGACTGAAACTTGCGAAATTTCCCGTTTGCGTTCCTGGTACCCTGAGCACACCCCAAATCCCGAGGGGAGCGCGTCCTGTCATCCCGCTGACTGCGCTCACGGCTTGCAGCAACTTCTCAACACAGCTCACCGCTTTTCGGGGGGTTCTGTTTCAATATTTAAAAGCTTTAAAGCTCTAACACAGGTTTCTGAACAGGTCCCGTTTCCCAGCGAACAGAGCCGCACAGGCAGCAGCTCGACGCGGGCAGTGGGAACCAAGGATGGAGAAGTGCGGGAGCAGTGCGGGACCATCCGCACGGCGCATTTACCTGTGCGATCCCAAACTCCAGCCCGGAGCCCTCGGAGGAGCCCCCGCGGATCCTTTGATTTCACCGAGCTCCGAGTTACTTTTAAAAAAAAAAAAAAAAAAACAAAAAACACGCACGGAGCTGACCGAGTTGGCCCCCGCGCTGACACAGCCAGGCTCCGCCGCGCCCGCGGGGTCGGGGTGAGGAGCCCGGGGGTCCCGCCCGTCCCTGGCCCGCCCGAGCCGGCGTTACCTGCGCGGTGCCCCGCGGTACCTGCGCTGCCCTGAGCGGTGCCCCGCGGTACCTGCGCGGTGCCCCGCGGTACCTGCGCTGCCCTGAGCGGTGCCCGGCGTTACCTGCGCGGTGCCCCGCGGTACCTGCGCTGCCCTGAGCGGTGCCCGGCGCCGCACGGCCCGGCCCGGCCCGCCCCGGGAGTTTTCAGCAGCCGTAAAGCGGAACGCGCCCGGCCCCGGCCGTGAGGGGCCACCCCGGGGAGCGCCCGCGGGGCCGCGCCGGAGCCGCCGAGCCCCGAGCGCCGCCGGCACGGCACGGGACGGGGCGGGATACACGGGACCGCGGAGTGGTTGGGTTGTACGGAGCATCTTGTTACAAACTCTGGTGCCGTGGGCAGGGACGCCTTCCACTAGAGCAGGGTGCGCAAAGCTCTGTCCAGCCCGGCATTGAGCACTGCCAGGATGGGGCAGCCACGGCTTCTCTGGGCAACCTGAGCCAGGGTCTCAGCGCACGCACAGGGAACAGTTTCTTTCCTAGCTCTAATCTAGGTCTACCCTCTCTCCACCGAAACCTGTTCTTCGTCATGTCATTCCATCCCTTGTCAACAGCCCCTCTCCAGCTCTCTGTTAGCCCCTTTAACTACAGAGCTCTGAGGTTTCCTTGGAGGAAACCTAACTAGGCTCTGAGGTTTCCTTGGAGTTCTCCAAGGCTGAACAGCCCCAACTCTCCCAGCCTTTTTATACCGTTTGACAGATTACGGTGGCGTCGGAGCCTCGTTTTACATCTTTGGGTGGGGTGTAATTTCTGATCTGCAGTTTTTTGTGCCTGTGCGAGTTGCACAGCCCCGGAGCTGTGAGTGCCGATGAGCGGAGCTGGGTGCGCCCAGAGCCGGGCCCGCGGTACCGCTGCGGATCCGAGCGGCTCGGAAGGGCCGGGCACTGCGGGCACACCCGAGAGCAGAGCCAGAGCGATCCAACCACCCCAGAGCACGGCTGGGAAGGTGTCTGAACTGCTGCAATTACACTGCTTTTCACACAAAGCCTCTTAGCAGGTAAACTTTGATCTTGAAGGCGCTGCCATTACAATACTGCCTCCTTAGTGAAACAAATTTTCCCCGACACAGATTAATGACTTAGTTCCGCTTGGAAGCATTTTGCTGTTAATTCTGTCCCTAAATCTACAATTTGTCCTGTAATCCCGGATGCTACCACACAAGGTACGGGGCTCAGCTGTTCAACAAAGGCAGGAGAAGCATCAGCCTGATAAATTTCACTGTCTGAAGTCAGGGTTAGTATTGTTTACCCTAAGGGAATTACTGATAGAAATGTACATTTTAAGGAGGAGAAATATGTCTAGCTGCATTTCCCAGAAAGACATTTATGAAAGAAAGAAAAAAAAAAATTTAAATGTTTTCCCTACAGAGTAAAGACTACTATTGAAATAAAGGAATCCTAGCCCAGCAGCTGTTGCAGAAAAGGCAGAAAACAAAGTCTTCCAGAAGTCTTCCAGGCATATGGTGCACATATAAGCAGACAGGAAAGCAAATTTGAAGCATTTATAACAGAACTGGCTTCTGCTAATAAAGTATTAATGGGAAAGTCTGACTGGACTGCTGTAGCTCTGAAAACAGTTTTAGGAAAAAACAGAGCAATGTAGTCACTAAAGAGCAGGTGAACTAATCTACAGTCCTCATTAATAAAGTACTTTTTCCAACATTAAGCAAGAGTAAACCAGCTGTAGCTGGAGGTGTATTTTTCTTGCCCAAAGAAATCTATCAGGCTTGTAGGTGTACAAATGCATTAACTCCAAGCATGATTCATCAGTTTTTATCCATAATTTTTTCATCTTCTGCAATAACATTCTAACTCTGCTCTTTCCTACATTCTTCTCTTTTCTATACTACCCCCAAGTGCAAGACCTGGCCATAAACTGGTTTAGTTAGTCACTCCAGGCTTGAGGATTTTGTGCTGCATAGCTTTCCCCATGAGAAAGGCTGAGGCTGAAGTTTAAAACGGATTTGCCACCACCACCACAGTTTCACTTCAGCTGTGAACCACTTCTGGATAGTCCCAAGCTTGGCACAAGCTGACACTGCAGCAGAGAAATCATCTCCAAAGGCAAAGTGCACCAGCCATGACTCCACATGCTTTCACACAGGGCTCCAAAATCATTAGGAGTCTGTTAGGAAAGCTCTTGGCAGTCTCGTGACTCTGCTGCATCTTAGTCAGAAATTTCTGGACAGGTCTCTTAATTACTAAGCAATAGCCAAAAGTCAGTCAAATACAAAATTTCATTAACTTTTTGCTAAAATCAGGCTAGCTTTGCTGCCCAGACCCTTGTCTTTCTGCTGTTGTTGTAAGAATTTCTCCCTTGTCCCAACATTTTTTGCCAAGGATTGGCCTCATTGAAGATCACAGGCAGAGAGCCTTTGCTTACCACAAAGGGAAAAACCTTGAGACAACTGGCAAGCATTTTTTTTAACTGAATCATGACCACATGATCTAGAAGTCACAAAAAGATTAAAAAATCATGTGGCACCCCAACATTCAGGGAAACTGAAATAGGTTTACACTATGAAGAAAAAGAAACCTCCAAGCAATTGCATTTTGCAAAAACCTATTGCGACCTGACTAGAAGAGGACATGCAAGATAATCAAATATAAACTTAAAACCTTCCCTAAACTTTTCTGAAAGAAAACAGTGCATGAAAACTGTACTTCCATAGAACACTTCAGTATTGGTACATATCTATCCTTATCAAAAAATATATACTCTGGAAATGCACATGGAAACATGGAAAAATTGAATATTAAGTTTAAAGATACTTCATTGACTCAAGATACTAGATAAGGCAGTTTCTAAGTTTTTGCTTTACAGAAAGCCTAGCATAGAATCATAGAATAACTTGAGTTGGAAGAGACTCACAAGGATCATCGAGTCCAGCTCCTGGTTAGCTTGAAGGGAATCGATGTGATGGTTTTAACCCCTGACTTTAAATGGCTGTTTATAAGAATAAACAAAGTTGGCTTGGTTTGTTTGTTTCTTATTATATTTTTACCAGCCTGCAAAGTGATTGAGTTTTAGGTATTCTGTGCAGCAGAAGTGCCACCTCGTGGCTCCCTTAATCCTTGCTGAGTTCGATGATGCTTTTTTGGGTTATACTCGATTTACTAACAGAAAAATCTAATTTTTAAGAGAGTTCACTTTACGACCCATATAAGAAAGATTCTACCTGGTTGCCACGCTGGTGGACTGACACTATGAAAGGTGATGTCCTCTGCCTTTGCTGGAGAACACTGATGATCACTGTAGTTGGTAGGACTATTTATTCCAGTGCAGGAGAAGAAGAGCATTAAAATTGCAATTTTAAAGGTCTGAAAGGGACCTACAGTCCTGCCCCTTATCACCCATTCCCACAGCATTTAATCAAGGAAGGTACTGAGAATAAGAGGACTGGTAGGCATGACTGGAATGTCAAGTCCTGCTTCTTTACACAGACTAAAGGCACCACACATTTAAATAACAGAAGCCCCACTTGAGGAAACAAGAAATTAAATACCTTTAAAACCATCTGCTAAATGCAGTTTGAAAGTCTAAAATTCCTTTTTATGGGCAGTCTCTGCCTTTTATACTGAAAAATTAATTGGATATATGTATTTTACAGAACAAATCCACGATTCAGCAAGAAAATTAATGAAATGAAGAGACAGTTGGAGCTGCTGCCAAGAAGAGTCATTTCAGACCTAGCAACCTTGGAAAATGACCTTTTAAATAATGAATTTGGAAAAATAACACTACAAAGCAACAAAAATGAGCTTTACCTACCTATAAAGTCTGCTAATAGCAGTAGCTTCCAAAGAATGAAGACATTAAATGGGTCATGGAAACTCATTGGAGCTGATGTTCCTCTATCAGGCTCCTAAGTGCTGAACTGGCTCGATGCAACTCCTAAGGTAACTCCAGGTTAGCTCAGGGTCTGTTTCTACCCCTGTACAATCAAGTACTCTCATCCAGAAGACAGGAGTGAACAGCTGTACAGCCTTAAGAAAGTGAGAAGGTAACAAAATTAGGCCCAGAAGGGCTACCATGGCTTCCCCAAGTACTTAGGAAAGGATAACCAAACGAGGAATGCGACATACTTAGACAGGCCATTAATTATTCATCATCCCATAAGCTGCAAAATACCTCTCTAAAAATGGCTTTTAAGCACACATGCTTTACACAATTGAAAGAATGTCTGATTCATGTTCAAGTACTGTTTAAGTAGTGCATAATGATGCAAAAGAACTTCTGTGGTTCTGCAGCCATCTGAAGTTTTTCAATTCCTTGATCCATGTCTTACAAAGACTAACTAGCCAAAGCAGGATATTCTAATTTTTGTCCAAGCTTAAACTAGAGCATGATTATTTTTTTCTGTAAAGGAAATGACTCCCTACTTAATCACATTTTCTTTTAACTTTGAAATCTATCGTATTGAAATGAGATGGAAGTTTTATTTCTTATCAAAGCTTTCCTGCAGTGGATCCTCCCCACCTTTCCCCTCCCACTCAGTAAAGCTGCAAAAACAGAGTTCCCCAAAGTCTGTGCAGCTCTTCTGGTACTGGAAGGGGCTTTAATGTCTCCTAGAACCTTTTCAGATGGAGCAAACACATCTTTGCCTGACTCCATAGGAGAAATGCTCCAGGCCTCTGACCATATTTGTGGGACTCACTCCAGCAGATCCAAATCATCCTTGTGTTGGGGGCCCCAGAGCTGGACACAGCACTCAGATAATCCCGGACCCACTCATTCAAGAGATGGGAGTGAATATAATCAACATCCCTCATAAGCAGGGCTTCACAACACCCAAAGTTGTTTCACAAGACAAACAGTTTCTATGATAAAGATTATAGCCACAGATTATGGAGAAGACATGCTTCTTGCTTTTTTCATTATTTAAAGAATAATCACTGGTGGATTTTAGGAGGTTTTTGCTAATTGAAACAGAAAATGAGAACAGGTAGAGGAGCTGAGCCTTAATCCTCCAATTTAATTTCCTTTAATCTTGCTTATAGAATATATCCTCTTTTTTAGCTACCCAATTTTTTTCACCAACACCTGGCACTTTCAGATCCTCTTACACCTTTTTACCATGAAATACATGCATTGCTATTCTCTGGGAAGCCAGACTTCCCTCCCCTCTCTCTGGGTTTCTCCACCTCATGCTCGATTAGAAGCCTGTTTAGGCTTCTAATCCAGGATGGCTAACAGAGCAAAACTGGAACAGGAGCAGAAGACAGAGCATTGCAAGTGGCCCTTTGGCAACCTGCAGAGCTCACACTTACAGCAAATACTCTGAGCACAGGTAGGGTGGTGAACACAACATTAAGACTAAATAAAAAACAATTTATATTCTCTCCCACTGAGGTCTGAAGCTGGGATAGGTAATTTGTTCCAAATGGAGGAGGAACACTGCAGACTACAGTGCTCCAGGCTTTTCTGGGTCTTGATCGTTTAACTCATCCCAGGGTTTCTTCACATAACCTGACCTCCAGTTGTTTTTGAGCAAAAGAGGTAACTGCTGAAGATTGTGGAGAAGATAGAAAAGAGACAACCCCTAATTACTGGTTGATTTCATCTGGAGCGGCATTATATTCAGTACTTAGCAAGAAAAGAGACTTAAATGAAAGAGCAATTCTTAAACCAGCACAAACATCAGCGATTTTGTTCTTTATTAACTCAAAACATTCTATTTAAAAGCAGCAGGCCTAGCAAAATAAGGAACAATCTAAAAAGAACCCCTGTTGACATAGACACATTCGATTTGCTGTGATAAAAGACAAAGACCTGCAAATCTTGCAATGTATCATTTGCTTCCAAGGACAGTAACGTATAGCCTGTGATTTTAATGATTGTCCTGCAACTGATCATTTTGAGACAAGATAAAGTGCAGTTAAGCTAAATATTATTCTCTTACCTTTCCAGAGCACAGTATTTCATTTAAGCCATTCAAGTAGAGGTAGTTTTGAGGGTGAGTAGTAGATTTGAAAGCTTGTTTGTAGTTATTTGAGCTCCGAGACCTCTGTGTGATTTAGACTAGTTCTCATTTCAAAAACTTCTCAGAAACTTTAAAATATCATACACATTTTAAATGTTCAGATGAAAATTAAGCTGCTAACTGGGTCCAGTTCTGACTTTGCATATATCAGTACTTTTGAATCAAGACAAATTTCTCTCAAGAGACACTCTTCTTTTACCACTTAAAATAATTATGTTGCCACCATTCGTATTAAGAGAAAAAGACAGATGGCCTTTACCCAGAGATGCTCTGGTGTGCCCTTACAGAGTTAATTGGAGGACTGACATCTGAAAGAGCTCTCTGTCTCCCAGGACTCATTTTCTCTTTATTCATACTATACTTACCTGAAAGACAGAAACATTTAACAGATGCTCCCCAGACATGCATTGTTTTTCCTAATATTTTCACGCTGTGGTATAGCAAAGAAGCCCAAAAACACACCACAAGCAGTGTCCTGAACATGAAATATCTACTACCAGCAGAGGAAGTTGTCTGTTTCCCTCTTACCTCAGAGAATTATCAGTGCATACCAGGAAACAGTGTCAGATATGCTCATCAGTCACAAGTAATTACAGATCCCTATCATCATTGTTTTTCCACACAGTCACCTTATCTCTGACAAGACACAAAAAAAGCTTCCACTGTTGTGGGAAGGATTCATCACAAGTTTACGGTCAGAAAAATAAGAAAATAATGTGTAAGAGCCCAAATGTTTTTACTCATTTATAAATAGCAAGAAATCGGATTGCTTTTTTTATTTTCATTACATCAAATAAAAACTTCACTAGTTTGTAGGTACCTCTTTACAATTGTTTTTTAAAGAAATATATAACATTGGTTTCTTAACATAATTTTTGACTTTTTTTTTTTAAGTATTTAATAATTAAAACCATATTCCAATACAAGTCCTCATGACTGAGAACTTTGCCCATAGTGATACATCAGGAGACACTAGAGCTTGTGCCCATGCAGTGCTTCAGTATAGAGGAACCTAATTAAATTAATTGTATGAATTGAGTGACCATATGGAGCCATCAGTAATGGAGAGATACTATAACTTGGAAGCAAAAGAAGAGTCTAAAACAAGGAAAGAAGGTGTAAGTTATAAGAAGAAATCTGCTGAATAGTCCAAGTATTGGAACAGAAGCTCTGTTTAGAAGGGGAGTGTGTCAAGAGATAGCCCACACAAAGAAACAATAACGAGTTATTGTAATGCTGAGGCACTTAGCAGAAAAACATCACAGAAACAGAAGAATTTAATTTCTTTCCATTTACTACCAACTGCAATGGCCACATGCTGTTCTGTGTTTGTATTTATTGTATATTTTTGTTTGTGCCACCAGAATATAAGCTTTTCCAGACAGAGCCCAGCTGTTGGTTTGGCACAATCTTCCCTATTATACAGTACTGGGTAAACTTAAATAGGGGCTACACATGCTATGTTAAGTCTTTCCCTGAAGCAGACTAATTAAATCAAAACCTGATAACACGGTGTTACAATTTTCACAGAAATCAAGAGAATCAAGGACATTTCAGTTTTAACTCTGCAGGGGCCCAGTGTGTAAAGACTGAAATATTTTAAAAACTGTAATTAGACTGAAACCATATTCTAGGAGTAGTGACAGAGTTAGACTCAAGCCTTGGTGCATCTGGTGGGAAGCTGCCACTCACCTCATGCTGCATCCTGTTGTCAGTGCAGTGCTGAGCACAGCACTGAAATCTGCCTTATGGCTCTACTTTGGAAGCCTGTGGTAGAGTTACTTTCAGGATAGATCTGAGTGAGGACTGATGGGTCATCACCTATTTCCATTCCAGGACACCCCAGTTTTTGCTGATTCACAGAGCAGCACTACCCACAGCAGGGATAGTCCATCCCACTGCACTGGGGTTGATTCCTTGCACCTGCTTAAACCTGCAGAAGTTCACACCTTCCTATGTGTGCTGTCAGGAGGCCTGCCATAACTCAGACTTAAATATCTAAAAAGCCTGGAGAACACCCAAGGGCTGTACCCTCTTGACAGTTTCTGTAGTATTTTCTGCTCTGTCATGTGGCTGCACCCACAGCAGAGCAGGTTCTGCTACACACAAGTCCTCCATGGAAGAGCATTCATGGAACTTCCATTTAAATCTCTACCTGGTCTTGTGGTCCAGCCTAACCTTCTTAAAAAAAGTTAAAATACATTCTAACACTGGGTTTCATGTCCTTTGCATTGACATAAGAGACTACACAAGGTACAAGAACAGAAGGCAGCTCACTGCTGATTCAAAGGTCACTTCAGAGGATGCATGCTAATCCCCTGTCGCACTACAGCCCTGCAGGAAAAACATTTACACGAGCTACTATGAAATCATACAGTAAAGTTTGTTCTCTAATTTGGTGGCTGTAATTCTTCACTGTTTCCCAGACACATACCCAAACAAACGCTATTAAATGGAGTCAAATATTGCAAATACTAAAAAATAATTGAAAATCTAAGAGGGCACCAGAATTTCACAAAAATATTATCTGCACCTGTTGGTGCTGCCCATTTTTTGCATATAGCAAAAGCAAACTTGAGCCAGTAAAACACCCACTATAGATTAAAGTGGATAAATTGGAAGTTTTGTTTGTCCAGGGCTTACTCTTTCTTTATGGCACATCTTGTACCTGTTTTACTTGTCCTAATTCAGGCCACTGTAAAGAGTATGTTATTAAACCTTTTAATTTCAAACACATTTCTGCGATTGCAATTTACAAGAAAACAGAAAACACGTGACTGAATCCCGCTTGATCTCTTCACACTACTTCTGTCAGTGCATGAGCTTTAATTCCAATCAGGATAAACAAGTCCATAGCAGAGACTGGTACAGAGAAATGCATGCCAATTTTATAGGAAAATCTTGTCTTTTTTTAAAATTCTGGGCAGAAGGGGTCCAAGAAAGACCATGTGAGAGGCACCACTGCTTCAGTACCTAGTGTTTTCCTTTATCTCATTTCAGCTGGCATCTTGGGATTGGTAATAGTTTTAATTGCCATGGCCAAAAATTTTAAAACTAAAGGTGATTAAATTATTTTTTAAGCAAAACATAACTTGCAGACTGCTAAGGTAGCAACTTCAGTAGAATGAAATACCTTTTCAGACTAATACAGGCATGAAGATGCCATCATGAAATAAATAGCTTTTCACTGCTCTGGTTCAGTTTCATACTGAGCATCAGTGCATGGAGCTAGACAACAATTTGGCTCTGAACAGTTGGGGGTTTTTGAAGTGTGATGCTGTAGCTGGATACTTCCAAGAGTAAAAACGCTGTCAGAGCAGCATACAATTTAAAGTCCATAAGTGAAAGAAAATGGATGGCTCATCAACAAAAATGTCATTTCTAAGAATAAAGACAGATGATTTTTTTTTTTTTTTCTCTTAAACACTACTCATGACTCTAAGGGAAAAACTCAGTGTCTTACAGAACTAGTAGGAGAAAGCAGCAATGACAACAAATGTCAAGTTAAAGTCGATGTATTTGCTGGTGCGTCATTTAAACACTGCCTGAAGGATAATCCCAGCAAGATGGGTATTTCAACTTAGCTTAGCAGCATCCCTAACTGGAGTAAGAAAGTCTAATCACTTTATTAGAACAACAGTGTCATTAGAGAAGAATTTGTGTAGAAGTAGCTATAGTTTGTGTTGATTTTTTACTTTTTAAATTTTTGTACAAAGATTCAGCAGGATAACTTCAGCAACTAGCTTGAAGCTACAGATGTTTGTGATTTTAGCAATTAGTATGCCAAAAGGCTGTCTGTGCAACAGAGTAAGAAATGTACTGTTCTTGCCCATGAAAGTACAGCCTATATTTGTGGCGTTTACCTCTTGTTTTAAGGATGGCAGAGTACAGCCCATTTTCTTTTGCACTTTAAATATTTTAGAGCAATGTACTCTTTTACCCCCAGACTTCATTCCTTTCCAAATAGTACCTGGAATTCAGATGGCACGTTAAGATTCATGCAGTTTGACCTTCCTTGCCTTTTATGCAGAGATCCAGTGGCTCTGACTAGCAAAGTTTGGGACACAAATAACAATTTTCATCATAACTTAGTTGCTTGTTAGGATAGCATGAATGCTCTGTTAGAAGATAAGTGCTGAAAACAGATAGTTATTAACTCACATAGAGCTTATACTGGCTTTAGCATCTTCTCCCACCTAACTAACAGAACACATAGCATCACCACCTTCCTCTGTAGTGCTACATTTGATTTTCTACTATACAGTGAGGAAAAATTACTCCATAAAATGAATAATAATAAAATGAATCCAACACTGTTCTTTGGCATTGCACTGATAAGTGGAGACTCTCCCTCAATTAAAAGCTGCTTAGTGATCAGAGCACCCTGAACTGGAATGTCAAAAATCTGCCTTCATTTTCAGTTGCAAGCCACATGCCAGTTTTCATACTGAAGGCTCCATGTCATCATCTTGGAGCACACAGTGCTCAGAGCCTCACCCAGCCAAGAAAGAAAATACGTAGAACACAAAGCTTAAAGAAAGTAGTGCATGATATGTATAGACTGGAAAAAGGTAGCAGAGGGTTTTCTGGCATTTGCCTCTTTCTGGACAGTCTCATACCACATGTTCGTGGGCACTTCTTGACATCTTTTGGAAAATTCAGGACCATTTGAAGAATATACATGCAAGAGTGTTTTCTGCAGCACATAGAGAACACAATGCAGCACCAGAGTGTTTAATATATATGGTTAAGGAAACTTCCCTGTCCCACCATCCAGGAGCGACTCTCACCACCTGAGCTGGAACTGAGGCCTCTTCTCAGCTACATCCCTTCCACTCACAGTCAGACCAAGTTTCCTCATCAGCTCAACTTTGGGTTTCCCATAGCAGAGTCACAGACATCCAGATCCTTAAAACATTTTAATCATGGTGAAATAACTAAACAACAGGTTGAGCTTCTTCCTCCAAGAAGGGATGCAAAACAAAGGAGCTTCTGGGGTTTTATCCCCTTACAATCTCTGGGTGGGAAAGTCCAGGAGTTCTCAGCTCCTGCCATGTCCCTGTCCCTCACCTGACTGTACCACAGGTCCCCAGGCCCTCAGTTTACAGCCTCTTGCCTCGGGGTCCTGCTCCTCAGCTCAACCTGCAGCTTGTACCCAAGCTATCTGCACTAAATGTATTCCCCACAATCTACAATGCCCAGTTTTAAACTACTGGTACAATGCTCCTTAGCAGCCAGGAGTATGGTGCTTAAGGTGAAGATGGCATGTGGCCAGAGCCATTCTAAAGACTGGCTGTCTGTTCAAAATGAGATATTCTGCACTGAAAGCATCATCATTGTTTTCAATGGTCTGTTCACTTAAAATAGTCACATCAGTAGACCACCATTAACAGCCAGCAGCTTCTCCTTTGGGCCTCCCCTCCTCTTTTTATTCATAGACTGGAAATAGAAATGGCCTCGGACAAAGATTTTAATTTTGAAACACTTCCTACTCTGAAGTCATCTCCAGCATCAAAATGAACAACTGCAGCGTGAAGTAAACCATGTAAGATACGACTTTTGCCAAGTACCACCATCTGGATATTTAAATCCACAAAATCTCTGCTACAGGGGCAAGTGCAGCACTTAGATTTCTAGAAGCGGAAAATCACCCACTCCTCAAATGTATCAACTTCTTGGTGCAAACAAGGTGCACATTACACCAAGATCCCAACTGAGGTAAACCATACCAAGGAGCCTCAGTCTCAGTATCTACCTGCGATGAGACCGACCCTTAAAGTCTTGAGTACGTTCTGTTTGCAGTGATATGCACACACTGCAGAAAAAGGAAAGAAACAATTCTTCCTAACCCATAGATTTGTGCCTCCTCATGCTTCTCTACCTGAAGCTAAAGGGTTAGAGGCAAACAGGTACAGTAAGCAGCTGTTTTGTAACTGCAGCTTAACACAGGATATGTATGTTTGGAGGGAGGAAAAATCCAAGCCAGAGGCAATTGTCCTTTTTCCATTAACACTTTCCCTTATATTTGCAACTTCCCTTACAAGTTTTGAATTCACCCTCTAAACATCATCGCTCACTGCTAATACCAGACATTATCGCTACGGCACACTACAAAATGTGTCATATCTAGATAGGGGAAAAAAGGTGGATTATTTGCCCAGTTTCTAGCTTTTATTGCCAGGTTATCTGACTTACCTTTCAACAGTCTAATGACAACAGAATTTTGGAAATTCTGAAGTGTAATTTATGTAATCTGAGTCTGTTATTTAAGGAGTCAGGAAGTCACCCTATTGTACTGTTCCTACTATATTCTTACTCCATATCTAATGTTAAGAACACCATCTTTGCTGGAAAGTCAAGAGAAGAAAACCCCCAGGCTCCCAGGTTATAATTCACTTTGCTCTCTCCTAGATCTGTGTAGGTCAAAAGGAAGTTTATAGAGGTGCATCAGATTTTGACATAAAACCCCAACTGGATTGTGATGCAAAACTGCTGTCTGCTGTAGCAGCCCAGAGCTTTATCCAACCATATTCTGAAAAATCTCCACAGTTGGAGGCTATACAACTTCTTTGGGCAACACCTGTTTGACCAGCCTAACAATGAGAAAGTTTTTCTCTTAAATTCAATGTAAACCTGTGTGACTTCAGTTTATGTCCTTTGCCTCTCAGTTTCCTGCCATACAGTGCTGTAAGAACCTGGCTCTGTCTTCTTGGTAACTTGCTCAAAAGTACAGGGATGCTGCTGACAGGTTCCCCATAGAGCTACAGTTTCCTCATACTCTGTCAAAACAGGATATAATGGGACTATGGTTTATTTTATGAGATGCAGCTCTACATGTCCAAATTATGAGTTCCAAGAGAAACTGCAGCAGTTTTATCTAGAAACCCAAGAGTTCACATTTTTGCCAGCAGCAAAATTAAAAAAAAAAAAAAACAAACCTGGTTTAAAAAATGGTCTTGCTTGCCAAAATGTATATTTAAGAAAAAAAAAAAAAAAGCTAAAAAACACAGTAAGCAGCACTAAAAGTAGAACACCCACCTCCTGGTTTTCCCAGTATCTCAGGCATAAGACTGCTCTGCAAGAACAGCCACATTCACAAATAGAACAGTAAATCCCTAGCAGCGTTTATCTAAATACAGAAAAGCATATTCCATACAGAAGTTTAGCAACAAAAACAGAGAAGGTCTGATTTAGTAAATCCAGTTTGCCTTACTTATTATTTAGCAAACACCTTCTACTAAAATCCTCCAGTTTGTTGACGGCAATCTGAAATGTGTTGAAGTAGGATACACATACAGAATGTCTTATTTACTAAAGCGGAATTATTTTTAGAAAAGCTGAATGTAGAACAAGCTACATCTTGCTCTAACTTACAGCTGAGCATCCTGTTTACATGCTGATGTCCGTGTTTACTTTTTTGGTTACAGGAAGCAATGCCAAAAGACTTGAAATAATTTTGCCTCCTGCTGCCTATCAAGTTATTCCACTCCCGTAGGAAACAGTGGCTGGGGGTCAGGTTAACTCATGCAGAGAAATGCAGAGTGCAGAGTTTCACTGCTTTAAGACAATGCCATTTCAACAGCTTTGCTACAAGGATTTGCTTTTCCAGGCTTCTTTACCCAATCTGTCTCTCTGAAATATGTACCACTTCCTTCTGGCACTTTTTGCTTAGAATATTCTTTAAATTATTTTTCCTTCTCTCCAAACCTTGTTCTCTCTCTTACAGTACTAACATTTCCACATGATTTGCCCTCTGTCTTCAAGTCTTAACACATCAGTCAGATGCAACAGCAGTTTCTACATTCTATTCTGGCATTTTCATTTTATTTTATTAATTTGTACCTTGGAAAATAGAATGACTAGCCTTATAGAGGGTTAAGAGGAGGAAGCCAGTACAGTTCTCCATGTGAATCTCTGTGCAAGTGCCAGCTGGATTTCATAGCCTCGTGCTCGGCAAAGCACAGAACAAGAATGCTGTTAGTATTCTTGGAGTGCTCTGAAGAGGAACAGGAAAAGGCAAGAAAATAATCTTACTCTGTACCAGAAAGAAGTGCTGGAAAGTCGAAGAGGAGAATTCAAACTCCATCCTCCCCACAGCACATAATCAACATCACTCACAGTCACTCTCCTGCATCACAGTGACTCTAAAGGTAATAAGCTGTTCGTGAAAGAAGGGAAATACTGAAGAGGTGTTGTTGCAGCACATCCCCCTTTCCTCCTGCTGTCCAAAGCTGCACATTGCTCCCAGGATATTGAAAATACTGCTTGCTGAACCTTTGCCCAGGAGGGGACCCACCGTGCACCCATTCCTGCCTCTTGGGTTATATTTATTAATGGCTTATAGCAATACACTCTTTCAAATAACCAGAGGTCACTTAGCCTCTGAGTCTATAATTTAATGGCTAATTTAGCCTACTATGATATCACTGCTAAGGAGCATGAGGGAGCCTCAACCACAGACACAGCCCTAAAGCCCAGGCAATATTGGGATGATATGGAAGTGTTGATGGCTCCCTAATACCTTAGACAGGTCATACACAAAGCTCAGGGCCTCTGGGTTGCTCCTGTGCATACAGACAGGTTAATTCAAACACCTCTGAGTTTTATTAATTCTCTATCAAGAACAATTAATATTGAAACAGGTCTAGAACAAAACCAATAAAAATCCCCATTCTCCCACTGTGAAGAGCAGCTGTGTGGGGGAAGCACAACTAGAGACAGTCCTGACTCTAATTCCCTTACCTGCCTCTCTCTGCAAGTAGACATGTGTTTTCCCCTGCCATTCTTAGCACATCCCAAATGCAAGTACAAGAGGAATGCCAAGTGGCACAGTAATGCACACAAGGAAAATCCTCCAAATCCCAGTGTTATCTAGAAAGAGAAAAGTCTCCCATTTCTTCACCTCAGGGGCAAAATTGTGCTTCACATGTGTGATGGACTGAATAATGCTTCATCACAAGAGCCAATTTTCTTCCAACTCCCCTGCAGCTCCTAAAACATAGATCTTAGTTTCCTACCTGATTTGCTAAATGGTTTTCCCTTCTATTATACCTTTAAAAATAAAAAGGGATGATAAATGCATGATTTTGTGATTTACTGTACTGACCAGAAAGTCAGGAGGACTGTTCACACTTAAGAAATATATACTGTAATAAAAATAAGCAAAAACCCCCAAACATGTCACTCCTCCTCTTCCTCAAGGAGAGGGTGGATATTCCTCATGGGAAACAAAAGCCAGAAGAAAAACCTAAGTAGTTATTAATATGGAAATATTTTTTTTGAAAAAAACCTATGAGTTATATCAACAAAAAGCCCTAGGACAGTTACATCTCAGATTAAATTTTAGTGCTATGTATAGTAAAAACATGGGTGGCAACAAAAAATTAGAACAAAACCCACATATGACGCAGGCATTGAATCAATAGAATAATTAGGACCACAAGCATTCCAAGAAAATCAACAGTTTGACATTTTTCTACCATGTAGGACTTTGTCAGAAAGGTGTAGGGCTCTTAAAAGAACCCCCAAATATTTCTCCCAGTTCTGAATTCTCACTTTTCATATTGCTTTACTGCCTGAAAGGTGTGGTGAACAGGTGCAGCTCCTTGGCTGTACTCCCTCTAACTCCCCGTAAAACACATCCAAATCCAAAACAACCACACAAACTCCCTGTAAGATACTCAAACACCTACCTCCATTCTGGGAAAGGCTCTTCTCCACAGACTGAACACATCCTGGATGTCTCAGTCTCTTCAGCTTTCCCTCCAAACCTGCTTTGCAGCTGTAGATCAGGGTCGCAGAGCTGCACCCCTTCCCTTCTCACCCTACAGCTCTGCTTTTACCCCTCTTTCTCAAAGCTTCTTTCCAGCAGAGACTTCTGGGAGTGCAGCCCCAGCTGCAAACACTGATGCTCATTGATGCCCTTTGACAACTATATGTAGTTCATGAAGTCCCAAATGCAAAAATCCTGGCTGCTCTTACCTGAAGGAACCTGCATCACCGGGGCTCAGCCTGAGGTTGGGATGCCAAAGGAAAAACCCCTGGCCAGGAACGGACCCCAGCACTGGGACTGACCCAGGACTTGAACACACAAGGAGTGACTAAAGCATCAGCTGATCTTTAGCCTCCTGATGGGCCTCAAGTCTGAAAAAAACCCCCCAAAACAGAATTTAGGCAACTTTTTTATTAATTCTGGTCACCATGTGCACCACTCCATGCCATCAAACACGCAGGATTGCCTCTTGTGCAGAAAAGGGCTGTGTTTGATGGTGCAATAACAGCTGTGCAATTACGTCCAGTCCTCTCCAAAGCCACATTCAAAGTTCCTGATGCCACTTTGGCATTGCCTGTGAAATGCAGGTTAGAGTTTGTGTTAGAAAGCCCAAGAATCTTAGGTGCATCTGAACAAGGCTATGGAGAAATGAAATTGCTTCACTGGAAAAGGGTAAAGGTCCCCCACTGATTTCAATATGTCATAAAATATATGATGCTTTGCTTTTTATTATAATGCAGCAAGATTAAATCAGCCCTTCATTATCAAGAAGAGATAGTATTGCTTTTTCTCGAGCTCTCTGCCTTTCAGAGGGGAGTGTGCTCTGAAATATTGTCACTTTTGTTGTTTCAAATATGTCAGCTTGGAAAGGAAATCACAAAAAGAAGATCAGGCCAATACAAACATTTTACTGCCCTTTTCTCCACCCTGATTACGATTGGTTTTGGGTTGCTATCAGTAAATTTTAGTATCTCATACCAGCAGATGAAGTTTTTTACTAGGCTCAGTGTCCTTGCAAGGTTCAGACTTTGATAAGATCGTATTTCATTTTCAGCTATTACCCAACTGCAGTGTGTTTTAATTGAAAATTAGCTATTATTTAGCTATATCTTGTGTCACACTCTGTTTCACACCCCAGAAGAAGTTTTCAGGAAATCACTGCATCCCTAACCACCTTCATAGACCCAAATCATAAGGTTTTATTCACTCATGTGCTCAGTGTGATGGGAAGGAAGACATAAATCAGATGTGGCAGTGCCGAGCTGTGGTACAGCACCACTGGAAGCAGCCCTGTGTCCCTGTGTCCTGTCTGTGTCCTGGGCTCCAAGCCCCAGTCAGGCAGCCCTGGGTGTACCTGGCTCCCACCTTCTCCAGGTTCTAAGTGAACCTCCCCCATGGAGAAACTGTGATTTACTTTTTACTTAGTCCTGCCTACAAAAAGCCTCTCAGTTTTTAGTCCATTAACAAATCTTTCCTGGGATCTATTAACATGTCACTACGGAATGCCTTTTCCTTCAAAGTTTAATACCTCTTAACTCTCTCTTAATCACATTGCTCTACTCCACTTCATAGCCTGCGGCTTCGGGGAACCTTTGCCTTTTATTAGTACCCATATACAATCATGTTGTCATTCCAAAATCCAGCACTGCTTTGGGTTTCATAAATTCTCATCGCTTTGATTTACTTGGTGTGTCTGCAGCTCCCCGAGAAGGGAGGCAGGGCAAGGAATGAAATGTTACAGAGCTGTGCCAATGCAGGGAGGAGCTGTGCCTGACAGAAGACACAGTCCCTTCTTCCCTGCAGTGGTGGCAGGCAATGCTAAGACCAATACTGGTTTGGTAAAATCCTTGGTACAAGCCCTGGAGGTATTGAAAAAGATGTGGAGATGTGGCACAAGGGGACATGGTTTGGTGCTGGAGCAGTGGTTGGATTCAGTGATCTTAAAGGTCTTTTCCAACCTGAGTGATTCTGTGTTTCCTGTTCTGGCAGATGGTGAGAGCTGACAGGCTTCCATGCTCACAGCTGTGAGCTTCCAAATGAAAAACTGACTGCTCCTACCTTGGTAGTGCCCCATAAAGAAAGGTCTCTGATGCAACAGCCTTGTGAGGGTCACAGTGTTCCTGTTTTGGCCCATCTAGAAGCTCTGCTGACTGCCTGGTGAGGGAGGGAAGGGATTACCTGTCTGTGACCCATTTTCAGTCATTTGCCCTCCAGGTGAGGAAAAAGAATACTGAAAGTCCTTCTTAGAAATGCACATTTAGACATCTGTTTCATCTGTGGTTTGAAGTGGTATTTTGCACTTCATAAATGTGTTTGTGAGTGACATAAGAAAGTTTCAGTGTGATAAAGCTGTAGTCTCTATTTGGTAAATCCCTTATTTATGTCACTGAATTCATTACTGGAGATGACAAAACTAAGATTATGAAATTGTGTAAAAGCAGCTCCTGACAATTCTCTTGTATTTTTGTTTGTTTTTGTTTTTTTTTTTTTTTTTACCCCAATGTCATTTCTACTGAGAAGCATATTATAATGCAATTTAAGGTGCTGTAGTGCTAGGAACATGAACAAGATGGATTCACTAATTAAATGGAAACAAGGTCCAGCCTGACATCTCTAAAATACAGCAGATTCCATCATAGCCACACGCTTGTCTCCTGCTGTTAGAGATTTGTCATTTGCAAGGTACCTGGGTTTCATCTCAGCTTCATGTCAAAGAATCTGAAAAACATCTCATCTCTCTTCTAATAAGACACCATCTGCCTTTTTTTCAGAATAGCCTCCAAGTAGGTATTGTCTGGGTCTGTTTAAGCACTTTTTGTTTGTTCCCAGTTTCTTTACAAGGGATTTTTTTTTTTTTTTCCCACAAGTCAGAGTTGCTGCAATGTGTTCTGTGTGGTGGAACTGTTCAAAAGCATTGGGAATGTGCAGCTTGTACAGAATGCAGCTGCCTACCTGTGAAATGGTATTAGACACAGAGAATACAGTATATCGATTCTTTGGCATCTATATCAGCTTCCTAAATATCATTTAAGTTCTAGTTTTTTACCTGGTTGGATCCTGACAGGTTATTGGGTTTGTCTATATGAATTGCCATAGCAACTGTGGTGCTGGAGCAAACAGTCATGAGCTTTAATAGCCTGGGGGTCTGCAGCAGAGCACTCCTTATTTAAAGGCCTTCATATCTCCAATCTGGGTCGTTTTACCAGCTTGATTTGGCTTATTTTCTGTACTTCAGCATCACTCACATTGTGATCTGTGGGCTACAGGGAGAGGAGAGATGTGAGTTTGTGTTTGTTAATTTAGGAAGGTTTACTCTCTTTGAATAAACACCATTCTAGAATGAAACCCAAAGTGTAGATTGGCTCAGATGTATATTTTGATGCAAAGTTATGTTCTACTTTATTGCAAGGCTTGGGTTCACATCTGAAGCTGAGATGAGGCACTGAGCACTAAAACACCCCATTTCAGGGATTCAGCTTGTGCTGAAGCTGAATTTGGCCTGTGCTGTGCTGTGCCTTAGGTGTCCCAGTGCCTCAGCCTGAGCAGTGCTCAGGGGCTGCTCTTTGCAGCTCTTTGCAGCTCTGGACTCTCTCACAGCAGCTGCCGAGGCAGCGTTAACCATTGTTGTTTTCACAGCTTTGTTTAATTGTTCCCGTGGCCGTGCACCTGCAAACCCCAATAATTTTATATGGCAGGTTCTCATGGGAAGCCAATACCACTGGTGTGAAAATCAGCCCTTTCCCCCAGCCTTTTCATACCTCCTTTTGTAGGTGCTGGTTTGTGTTGGAGACAACTGAAACAACAAAGCAGTGTTTGTATACTCTATACCATTAGTACTTTAAACACTGAAATATTAGCCAATAACACATGTACACAGGAGGTTAATGGCCAATGTGCAACAATTTCTCTAATTACTGTACTCAGCTGTAATCCTGCTACAAAGAGGAGCATCCAAGAGGGAGTTTGGGTTGATCACATTGGGAAAAAAAGCATATAATAAATAATGGGAAAGCATGCAAGAAAAATCATCATCTTTCTCTTCATCCTCATCATTGCTGCCAAGGAGAGACAGCTCTGAGGACACCTGGCTGGGGACCCCAGCACTGCTCTTCCCAGCTGCCCACAGAGGAGTTTTTCCCCTCCTTCTGTGTGTCCTCATCTGCAGACCCTGCTCACACCACCCTGAGAGTGTGGCTCAACACCCTGCATGCAACAGCCCCAAGAGTGTGAATAAGAATTATATGAATTATTGAAACTATGAGGGTAGGGAAGTACCAAATGGTGCTATGGCAGATAAATCATATTTTTGGTTTTCACTGGGTCTGCCTCACTCTGATGGAGCAGAAAGCAATAGCTACTCAAATTTTATGCCTTAAATAACAAAAAAAGTTCAATGTAGATTTCAATATTGATAATAACAGGTATGTAGTTGGTCATTTGATCAGTACTTACACATATCTACCAGCCAATAATTTTACCTGCTATATTTTATAAGAATTGTGCAGCTGGGGATTTTCTCAGTTGGAACAGCTGGGTGTCAAAAGCCAAACTGCCCAACCAGTCTATGTGAGCACCAGAAGTAGACACCTGCCACTCATTTCTTGCCAGGCATAGCTTTAGTGAGAGTTTCTGTGAAAATAAATATTATTGAAAATATATTTTCTCTTTTACCACTGAGACAGTTTTTAACAGTTGTGGACATTCCCATGTCCTTCAGATGAATGAGGGATACCTGTCTTCTTCCTAGAACAGCAAACATCAAGCAAAGGGAGCTGAAATTACTCTGAAAAAACAACTTTATGTGAATCTGGAATATCCAGAGGTGCACTGACCTATTCATTCACATTACATCTCCTTGACTGCTGTTGCTTGTAGCGAGATGAGTAAAGCCAGAAAAGTCACTCAACTTTTGCCTTTTGGGCAATCCCACTCTGCACTTCTCCTTCCTTAGAAAGCTTCAAAAGCAGCTATTTCACAACCTGAGCATTAACAGAGTTGGCTGCTGTGATGCAGTTACCAGGTGGCTCTGTCAGACCCAAATCTTGGTCTCCTGTGCAGGCACAGAAAGGGGGAAGAAAAAGGAGAAAAAATGCAAGACAGTGGTAGTTTTACAGTCTCCTTTCTCAGCTTGCAAGCTGGAGATAGGAGTAGACAAGCTTTACGATGGTGTGCAGAAATCAATACATTTTCATTGATTCTTGTAGCTGCAGAACTCTCACCCAAGCACAAGTACAGGGGTGAGAGCATGAGTACATGACTGTCCTGCCACACTACCTGAGTTCTCCTCAGAAATCAGCTCTTGGCTTCACCAGGCATGGAGCCTGCCCTGTACCATGACTGCAGCAACAGCAGCTGACCCAGGATCCCTCCCAGCTGGGAAATTATCCCCTCCACAGGCCAGAAACTCCAACAAAGCCATTGGCAGCTGCAGCTGAAGGCACAGCTTTACTTAAGGAAAATACTGCCTTCACAAAAGACTATTTTCAAACAATTACACAAAGTCTATCAAAACAAGGTATTGTATTCCAAAAGAAAGAGGTCCACAAAGTTACATATGAAGAATGACACAGAAATAGAAACATCAGAACAAAACAGCTTGGAAAACCAGTTAAGCACTTGCATAGTGAGAACAGAATGTAATTAAGAACTTGCAAAAGCACATAGTTTTGAAACAAAAGGAATTGGAAACAAATTATAAAAATTTGAGTATGAAAAATAATTGAAGCAGACTTGTGAGGGTCACATGTAGTTTACATTTTTGAAAATTCTCTAAAAACATCAGTGAGAGTCTTTAATAAAGAGCTGTTTTGCTTTTGCAGAAACATTAATTTCCTTAATTGGCATTTTCAGCTTCTGTTAGAAAATTTCTGACCTGCTCAACTCCACTGAGAATCTGTTCATTAGCAAGGTGTGAGGGTCTGTCACTATTTTCATTTGCTGCAAAGCTGTCAGATGGTGTAAAACTTACTGGAAGGGCCTTTTACTGTTATGGCCCACCTTTGCAGGTGACATTTTATAACAGATTTGATTGTGCCACGATGGACCTGACCTTTGTGTCGTGTCTTTTCTTCCCATTTCTTCAGCAGAGTCCATTATCTCTTGATCCAAATTCCTTCAGCTCTTCTCTTTGACTTTGTGTTACTTTTCACTTCATTCCCAGGCTGCACCGCCTAACACCCTATACCTGCTTTTGATGTCACCAAACAGGGACAATGACTATAAAGTTATTTCCCTTTACAAGTCAAACCTGGAAGGTCTCTCTGTTGTTGTTCATTCTATTTCCATTGCTGGTGTAACTGTCCTTGTTGTTTTTCCCACTAGTGAAGAAAGGGCAAGTGTCATAATCACTGAAGCAAAGACTTTGCTTTGAAGCCGTATTGATTTTTCCTTTTCCCTTCTGAAGCTTTGCCAGGCTCCATAAAAGCCTGTCTCTTGTTCAGAAACTCTTTGGGCTGAGAGACAACAGGGGCAGAAGAGCCAGCAGGGCGCAGTGGGAAGTTAGGGCATCTGCTGGGGAATGACAATCATGACAGCAGCAAGGAAAAGAAAGAGGTCATTTTATTTTTAACTGTACTCTGAGAATGGTTGTGGATCAGAACGAAGCCAAACGGGAAGTGCTGCTTTAATTCCAATTTGTGATTCTTCCTTGTCTGAACCTGAATATGAACATTTTTCTGGGGTTAAGCTGTTGACAGCAAGACACTGAGACCACTTAAGTGACAGCTCGGCTAGAGACTTAACCATGAAGGTGACAACAGCAGGACATTGTGGCACAGTGCTGTGAGGATGTGAGCCTTACCCTGCACTAGACTGGAGCAGCAGCATCACATGGACTCTCAGAGAACTCCTGAGTGAAGGTCCAGGGCCACCACAAGGCTCCCATTCAAGGGATCTAAAATACTTTGTTTAGACCTAGCTTATGCAAAGCAGAAATATCCAATAGCATTTATTCAGCTGACACATATGGCAAAGATCCAAAATGACTCTCTCCTGCCACAAAATGCCTCTGTCTTTTGTAGGGTCCTTGCAGTCTGTGACCACACACACTTACTTATCATCTGTGCATTGGAGAGTCTCTGACTCTTAGCATAGATAGGTGCTGGCTTTAAGCCTTAATTAAAGGTGGTGTCTCCCAGTGCCTCTGTCACTCGTCCAACCCATTTCATTCATGCTGACTCAGAGGAAAGAATGTCAATTATTAAAACATCAATGCCATTTCTTGCCATGCTTCTGTATTTCTTGGAGCTGTCAGGCTGGGAGAGCTGATCTTCCAAAGCTCATCAGATAAATAGCTGCTGCTGGAGCTGCATGTAAAAATTGCAGCAGCTGCCTTTTGCAGAGGAGGTCAAGTAATAACTATTGTAGTTTTCTACAGTTCTTGTAAAATTAGTACCTATTGCCAGAAATTAAATAACAACAGTAAGAATTATTCTCAATGCTCATGAGTGCAGTCTTACACTCCCAGTCAGAAAGTTCTTTAAAACCTAAAAATCCTTAAAATGGCTTCCAAATTCTCAGATATTTTGAGAATTGTGCATATGAGACAGCCAGAAATGAGACTTTTTTTTTTTTAAGCACCTCCAAAAAAAACTGTTATCAATAGCAATGAGAGGGTTTTGTTGATTAAAGGATGTTTTCCACAAATCATTTGTTAGGGAAATGAATCATTAGGTGCTGTCTGGAAACCTCCTTCATACTGAATAGAAAGAAAATGTTTTGTGGTCATTAGGGCTTACAGGAATAGCCTGAACACCCACCACCATCTCTCTGTGTTGCAGATCAGCTCTGCTCCAGCTGCTGATGCCACTTGTCAATGCCTGCAGGCTCCCCCCACTGCAACAGCACCACTGCTGCTCTTCCTCCCTCTTCCAGCCATCTCTACCAGCCAGGACAATTTTGCAGCTTCTTTCTCCAAGGAGAGGAAGCATCTTAAAGCTGTGCCCCACTGCACAGGGGAAGAAAAGCATAACTGATGCTGTTTGCCCTGTCAGGACCTAAGCACAGCAAGTAATGAATAGAAGGAAGCTGTCTGGGTGTCCTGGGTCAGCTTTGACTTTGCAGTTTCCTGTGATACCTTTTGGGGCACGTCACACTGTTGACTTCTGCACCTGTGTTACCCACCCAGTTCTCAGTGTACATTTGTTTTCATTATTCCTGCACCCTCCTGCTGTTTTTTCTGACAAGCTCAGGATCTGAAAGCTACTTTCCCAGACCTTTAAATAACAACCCATCATCAGCTGTGCTGTGTACGGAAGGCTGCAGCTTGAATTTGTTTCCACAAAAGGCACATTACAAGACCTGCCTAATCAGCACTTACCTAAGTTTGCTCATGCCAGACAGAGTCAATTTACAGACCCTGCCTGCTGTTGACCCTGCTGTCTGCTCTGGGTTATTCTGGCCTGCCTCCACTTTCTGAAATTAAATGTTAGTATTTTTAATTGCAGGTTTTAACTCTTGCCTAATGGGGCACAAACTCATGCTGTTACAGATCTGTCCAAGATAAGTGAGAGGGACCTCATGGAAAAGAGCTGGAGTGGGGTTGCTGATAGTGACAAAATGGGTCTGTGCCTTCCTGTCCCTCATCTGCAATTAGATGCAGATCAAAAAGGTCCAGTACCACTGGCCCCTTGTGCCACTGCTGCCCAGTTCACAGGCACCACTACAGGGCAGAGAATCCAGATTTTGGGACGTGATGCCTCACTGCCAATTTAACCCAGAGTAGCTCTGAGGCTGCTACTTGCCCGAGTTGCAACTGAACGAGCTCACAGCTGTTGGAGGATTTATCCTGTGGGGAGGCATCTCAGGCTTGCAGGGGGTACATGCTCAATGCAGGCTAGACATCATGGTGGTTTATTGCTATTCTTTCCTTTTTGTTGGTGAAAATGTGAAATAAAACTAGTTCATTCAGAATAATAATTGAAATGTAATTTTGTAAAAATTTTGAAAAATAGGGGCTATTTTTCTATATATTACTAAATTTGGCCCAAGAAAATACGAACAATTTTTCTTTTTTTTTCCTAAGCCAAGAAATAAATAGTTGGCAAAATTATTATAGCATTTCTTTCTCTTTGATTTTTAATGAGACTTTTCTTTCTTCTTTGCAACTATTCTATAAACTGTCTATTGCAGGTCCAATCTTAAAAATAGTTTCACATTATGGGAAAAATGTAGTCTATTCTACATAGCTTGCTAGATGAGGTGTCAGAAGTTTGCAGTCTGCAAATTCCAAGTTCAGCTCCTTATAATATGATCAGTTTTCACCACCCACAACAAGGTTCTGGTCATAGCAGCACAGACCCAGGATGAACATCCATGAAAAAATAAACTCAGCACCTACCTGAGGGATTGTGGACACATCACAGAAATTATGAAGTAAGTTATGATGCTGATTAATGTCAACTATGAAGAAGCTGCAGGTCTGCTCTACTTTGGAAACAAACAGCTGCAAATTTTAGCTGCTGTCACCTAGTGTGCAGCAAAACCACAGAAGGTCTGCTGTGAGGTAACAACTGGGTAAACTGAGGTCACCACGAAGCCAACAGTTCAGATTAAATTTTTACACTCAGAAAATGTTTGATTGTTTCTTTCTTAAGATTTTTTCCCAAGATTTAATTTGCTGTTTCTATTTCCTTTACACACCAGACCACAGATCTAGCTCCATTACCATCATGGCAGTGACAAAAACCTGAAATAAGCTCTTTGGTTTCTCTCTCCTGCTGCATTTGAGTCCAATGCCTATAAATTCCCTGTGGAGGGCTGCGACCACCTATCTTCACCAACCTACACAGAGATGCTTTCCAGTGCCAGTGCTACCTTTTGATGACCTTTCTTGGTTTTCCAGTGAGATTTTGGCACTGCCCAGACAGCTGGAGGAGCAATGGAAGCTGCAGTGTTTGTGGTGTAAAGCTGGATGTATTTTTTTACACTGTCACAATGCTTGTGCAGAGCAGTTGCATTACAATCACCAAGCTGGAGTCTACCTGTGCAACAGCCTCACGACATCCCAGGGTTGTATGTCACTAACATCAGCCAGGCAAAGACATTTTTACACTCAAAAGTTGAACAAGAACATTCAAGATTTCTTGTTTCATTAGCATGTAGCTATAAGAATGAAGGCAGAAAAGAGAGTAGATATTAATGCAAATCAAATTGCAGAAGCTGTCTGAATGCCAGCAGGGAAATTCCTGTTGTCAAGGATGAAAGACAAGACATCTCCCATTTCCCAGAAGTGCTCTTCATTAACTCTGTGAAAGTCAAACAGCTAATATCCAGGTAAGTGTTCTGCACAAACTCCTTTGCTCTCCTCCTCAGAAAATGTCACACAGAATGTAGGAATGAAGGTAAGGACACATAGGTAATGGTCACAATATCGAAAAAGGTCATTTTCTGCTGATCAGAGATGAACCATGTTTAATCATATCAACCCAAACACTTCTACTGCAAACCAAAGGCTGCTATGCCCAGGATCTGCATTAACGGGACAGCAACTTCCTGGAAAATTATTCAAATAAATGAGAGTTTGTTGAAGATCTTGGAATCAATGAGCCCAAGGAATGCTCACAGCTCTTATCTGAAATTCATAATTTTCTAGTTTTGACTTCTAACCTGAGAAAGCAGCTTTACAGAAGCCTTACAGATGAACAGGATGGACATGCACTTAGTGCTGATTGCACCACAGGTAGTCCCCTTCAGCTGGTGCTTTTCCTATTGATCTCTCCTGTAAATAGATGATGTTTAATAGCTTCATAAGCAATGAAGCCATCAATATCTGTCAGGATTTACACCTCTTTGACCTCAGCGTGTGGCAAATATTGCTATCAGCTTTATGTGTTTTGTTCTGTTTGTTTTTAGCTTTTCAGTTAATCTGATTGCAACACACAGCGTGAGGTTCAGAGGTTTGAACAAATGCAGCCAAGGCATTCATGTAGCTCCTCTCCAAGACATAAGTGATCATATTCTGCCTAGCTCTCTTAATAGCACTAATGATTTACAGGACAATCCGTTCTCTCTCTAGTAAAAAAAAAGTTTACAATGATTTATATGTAGTATTGCTCTAAAGTATGTTTTTATAAATCTTGTGGTCCTAAGTGCTTGTCACATGGATGTCAGAGACCACACAGAAGTCTAAAAATACTCATGTAAACCCTCCTGAAAATGCTTGACATCAATGCAGCTATTGTATATCTTCATGCTCAACACAGGTTAAAATAGTGCCACTCACTGTGACAGTGTAACTGAAGGCTGCTAAGCTGACAGAAATAATTTATTATGCTGCTTACAGGTAATAAAACCCCGTGTGCTTTGGGGCAGTTTTTGAAAATACAACTCTCATCCTTTTCACATGTGAACTCTTGCTGTTCCTATCATCTCTGGTAGTCTATAGACAAAGGTTTGAAGCCTGCAAACACACTCAAAACTAGGAGAAAGTGGAATGTCTGACTGCATAAAATAAGGACTCCCTTGCACCAGAGCAGGCAGCCAGTCTTTTTTGTTAAGTACAGCTATTGTGTGTTAAATGTGTCTAAACCCATGCTAACTTCTGAGGAGAATCAGCCAATTTGATCAAAGAAGCTCAAACTGGCAAAACACAGCAGTCTCACCAAGTGCTACAAGAAGCCCCATTTCTGCTGGTGTGCCAGACTGCTCAGTAGTGGTTTGATCTTCTCCAAAATTCACTCCTCTGGGCTGGTGTTTTTCCTCCAGCTCCTCTTCCCTGCTTTCTCTCCCCTGCGGCATTTCTCTGTTCTGCATTTCCACTTTGCTAACTCACTCCTAATGGGATTACCCCTCACTAAGCAATAGCACAGGGAATGAAGCATTGTGGAACTGGCAATTGTTGTAAACCTCATCACCGTGCCTGATCTTGGATGCATCTATCTCATTTTGGTGCTATTTATAAAGGCAGAAGAAATAAGAACAACTCTGGAGTTGTTTCTAACCATCCCAGGGCAGAATCCACTCTGAAATGCATTCCATGCTATAGAAGCCAAGTGCAGCTTCCCCCAGTTGTAGCTATGCTTATTATCATAAAGTTTCTGCACTATAAAGTCTTTTAAGTGAGGATTTTTCATTACTTCATGCCATTCAGTTCTGATCACTGCTGGTCTTACTTTCTCAGCCTGAGGCACATTGTAATAAAATAAAAACTGAGTATGAAAAGTGATTCTGTGATTGTGATTGTGATCTATGATTGTGATTCTGATCTATGCAACTAAAAAAATAACGATTTTTATAACATATGTATGTATAAATAACTGCTTCTGTCAGGCTTTCATAGTTAAGTGTACCTGAAAGACAGAAAAGGTAGTAAATTTGTTCACCTCCTTTTGTTTCTCTCTTAGGCATCATGGAAAAACAGATAATCAGTAAAGGATGATTTATCCAATACTAAAATTCCTACACTAGGCACCTAACACAGGTGGTTAAATTTAGGAAGGAAAAATTTCATGCTGATAACCTTCAACATCCAGCACAGACCTACAGCAGAAGTACCTCCTACAATCATACCCAAAACTTTAATCCTCTTGCTCCCTTAAGGGAAGCAAAGGGCTGTTCCAAGTTAAAAATGCGTAGAAAATTTGGTTTGATGCTGCCCATCTGTATTTCATTCCTCCTGCAAGGAGAGGGGCCCATCTTTCTCAGGTGCAGTCAGCAGAAGTTTGGCTGTTTCCTGCAGGGGGTCAGCAGGGGCTCCAGCTCAGTGGAACAGCTGTAACAAAACCCACTTCAGAACAAAGGTCTGAGTGCCTGCACAGCCACAAAAATACAGCAGCACTTGTCTGAAGTGTGGCCATGAGCTGCAAGCTGTTAAATTTTTAAGCTTCTAATCTAGCAAGCAGTTGAATTTATGAGCCTCTGCTCGTGTCTGGAGGCACACACTTGCCTTACACTCCAAGTTCCCTGTGAAATTGCACCTCTGGCATCTTTCAAAGGGGAAAAATTACCATCTGTGTGTGGTGGATAATTCAGTGATGGCTGTGAACTCCCTGGCACATGCCTGTCATTATTGACTGAAGGCATTCTTGTCCCCAGCCACGAGAGGCTGGCCTCGCCCGTACTGGATGCTGGAGACACTAGAGCAGCCTAGATTTCCATCCTTGAACAGCAATCCTTGAAGCTGGGAGTTCATAAATTAATATCCCTGGATAGATATGCAACTACAAGAAAAATAATTTAAAGCAAAATTCCCACCTGAAGGAACAAGAACACTGATAAAACTAAGTGAAGAAAACACATTTAAATTATTTCAAATATTTGCATTTGTGGGAGACAGTAGAAGCAATGTGAGACGGAAGGAAGAAAAAAATTGCACTTATCACGCAAGAAACAATTTTTTAAAAACCTAGCAAAATATGTAAGAAAGCAAGAAAAAAATAAATTCATAAGTGAAAGGATTATGACATTTAAGTAAATGATGAATAAATTAGAGACAGCAAACTGCACCTAGCAATAGTCCATGCTGCAACAACTTGATAAAACCCAGAGTTTCTACTTTTAAAATAAAATCCCTAAACTGAATTGTAGAATGGAGCCAGGACAATTATGAATTCAACAATGGGGAAATCACATGCAGTATTACAATACAGTCTAAATACTAATAACCAACAAGCCCTTTTAGACTTAAGATAAACTGTTTTGTTGAAAAAGGATTACTTGCATTAAAAAAAAGAATCTCATATTTATAATTATTTTCAGTATTGTATTAAATTTTACAAGTGTTTCCTCTTCTGTCAAACACAGCAGGATTTGTGTGTGTTTTCATGCTTCCATGATATATTGCAGAACTACAACTGGGAGTGCTTTTCCAGAGAAGTCTCTTTTCATGAATTTAACCCTGCTCTTTCCTCCTGGACAAGGCAAAAGGAAAATGCCCAAAAAGGTTTCTGGCTGCAGCAATCAAGGTTGTATCTTTTGTTGACTTCTGGTCAGCCTTTGGAGAATCAAGATACTCAAAACAGCCTATAAGAAAAAAACAAAACCAAAACCAAACAAACCCAAAGCCAAAATCCCAACCCTCAAACCCTGGCTTGTTATTTTTCTTCTATTACATTTTCTGCTCTTGGACAGCAAAGTTATGATTCATGAGAGGAAACCAATGGATGCTGTTATCTTCATCTTCTGTAGAGAGCAGGGTATACTTATTCCAGTTAATAACTGGGGAGAGAAAAATATTTTTATGGCAAATGGATGTATGTTAAAGAAAAAAATCAGCACGTGATTGAACAAGGGAATCTCTACTAGCTGACCAAGAGTAATTTGTTTTGGGTGTTATTTACCATAGTGAAGGTCCCACTTTCCACTTTCATGGAAATGCTCTAGACTTACTTCTGTGCAAATAAGAGCAAAATTTATTCATTAGTTCAGCTGAATATCACCACTACACAGGAGTAACCTTATGAAAAGTAGAAAAACCAACACTGTACAACCATATAGTTGTCATCAATCAGTGAAATATTGCACAGCTTTTTCTGAAAATGGATGTGGTGTCAGATGAACCATGGATTATTTCTAGAACCTTTTGTATAATCTTAATTGCTTAAAATTACTGTTGAAGTTGTTTTGGATGGACCACTGGATGAAACAGGTACATTGTACACCTCACTCTCCCAAACTGCTTCCTGCCACAAGGTTCTACCCCACTTCTCATTTTATTCCAGGGAAAATTTATCAAGTGTATAAATCAAATGTGTTGCATGTGGTCTGGCCCTCCACTGCTTTGCAGTCCCAAAATTTCCTTTTCTATCCTTCATGCCCAGGAGGTCTAGTCAGGCTCCCTGACTTCCTCAGTAACTGAATAAAATCATTGGATGAAAATGTTTTCCTTTTCTTTTATTTTTTAATACTGCAACTGAAGTGTTATCAGCTCATAGAGTCTTTCACCAGCCTCTTGTTAACTGAGCTCTGGTTTTATCACATATGAGCGCCAGCGGTATCAACTATCAAACTCCATTTGAAAAAAAGTTACTAGCTCTTATAGCTGTAAAGCAAAAAACCTGGGTAGCCCTATAGGCTTAAAAACTCCACTTTTTTTTTGTGGCATCATTATAAATCTCAGCTCACAGATGCTGTTTCCTGGCCTTGCTGACATCAAGAGGGGAAAATTCAGATGACAGAGAAAATCCAGTCATTTCTGTCCTGAATTTATAGCAACATGTGGCCCAGTTGTCTGTCTCTTCCCTTCCAGAATGGAGCAGAACAGAGCAGACTTCCAACTGCTGTAAAGTGTCATTGTGTCTTTGACATATAGGTCAACTTATGGATTTGAGGATCAGGAAGAACTAAATGTTGCTTTTTATATAGATTTTAACATAAAAATTACTACAGCATGCTAAGGGTGAAAACTCTGATACTAATCTTTTCTTTGCATCCATGTAATTTCAGGGTTTGGGTTTTTTTAATACAGAAGGCTTTTATTTCCCCTGAATTTTAGCCTTACATGCAAATATCCATAAGCATATTGTAAAGCATGTTTTAAAGCCTGGTAGTGCTCATAAATCAGGACAGTTGTACTTGTCATAATTTCTGTGAGTGGGTGTTCATGTGCATGAGAAGATATGCAAAATTAGATAGTGAGATGAGCCATGATGAACATTAAAGGTCCGGAAGCAGATCGATAGCTGGTGTAAATTGTCAGGGCTTCATTGATTCCAATGGTCCCACGATAAACACTAATTCAGCTGGAGCTAAAAACATTGGCATCATCTTATCAGCTGCTCAATGACAGTGGAGAATGCAGAATGAGGGGCAGGCGTTACCTCCACACCTTTGAATGGTGCAAAAAGGTCAGAGTCCCTGGTTGGTCACATTTTGAAATCTCCTTTATTGGCTGCATATGAATGCATGTGGAGACAGATGCACATAGACACAAGGAGGCATTTTCTGAGACATGGCTTCTACTGCTGTGATGGCACTTTTATCTTCAAATGAAAACAAAATAAATTTCAAGAGACTGTATAAAATTGGCTTGTACAAATTTGTTGCACTTCTATGAGGTTTTTCATTCATCCCAGTAGCAAAGGGACGCGAAACTCAGGTTTTAATCCACAATTTACATACAGTACTCAAATTCTTTTTCAAAACTAAAGCTAATTACAGAAATGATGGTTTCCCAGGTGTACAAATTGCTGAGAATTATAATATCAACAAAAAGGAACGAAGCCAGGTTGCATATAAAAATCTACACCTCCTAGGCGACTCTCAACAGGTTTTTTTCTAAATGTTTTCCACCAGATAAAGTTCATTACGTTGTTCTAACAATTTCCCATTTCACAAAGTTAAGATTTTACTGAACCTGTATATAAGAAATTAATTATACAGTGGCATGAACAGAACCTAAGAGAAAAGGGACTTTGTGCATGGCTGGTGATGAACTCATCGATTCTGCTGCGAAGTTCTCTTGAACACCTTATCAAATGCTGCTGATTTCTGGTCTGCATACAAATGTATTGATGTGCCAGAATGGAATCAAATTAGAATGTTTAGAGTAAAAGCCCATTTGCAATGTTTAAAATTGTTCATATTTACTTGGAGGCCTCAGGAGGGCGTCTTAATCTTATAGTGTTATTATTTCAAATAGAAAAAGAGATTTTTAATGCTATTTGGAGAAAGTCCCTTAGCTTGCTGACTGAAAAAAAAACCAAAAAAGCAGAACTGCTGCAACAGATATTTTGACAAGAGCTCTGAATGAAAAATAAAAAAACCGCTGGAGGGAATTTCCCATTAATCTAATTTATTTGGAAGCACATTTTCACAATATTAATCAAATTATCTAATGCTCGCTTACATTAAAAAGCGACCATCTGTAACTGTTCAGTACTGGAAAAAAAGGTGGGGGGAAAGGCCAATATTTTAAACTAACATCACAGGGAAAAAGCAACAAGTTCCAAACATCAAAGGAATACCATGATGTTTGGCAGCTTCCTATGAAGTCAGCTGTTTCATCTCCTAGTGAAGTTGGCAACAGAAACTCCAGCATCTTCTGTGCAGTGCTGTCTTTAAAAGTGTAACGTTTATTTGTTAGACCTCTACTCTTCCGTTTTTCAGGGTGTTTGAGTAACAAAAACATAATTAAAGGCTCGTGACACAGGAATCCATGTTTAGTACAGACAACACAAATAACAATGATATTTTCCTATGGAGGATTTTATCCAAGAAGTTCATCCATGCCTTGCAAGTCTTCCTGGGTGGAGAAAACCAGGTATAACCAACTGAGATACCACTGAGCAAAAGGCATTTTTTATCGGTTTTATTTCTCCTAGAAATGTCAGCACAGCACATTATATTGCCTGTAATTTTAATAGATAAACGAGACAATGATTCCATTGTTATTTTTTTTTCTCAAAATGGTAGAATACATTTTCTTAAAAAGGTCTGCAAACATATTTACAAAAGTGTGAAATCAATAAATGCAGGATTTTTATATTTTTACTGAACTTCCAAAGACTGACTGATATCCTAATTTTATTGGAAATCTGGTCCAAGGATGATACAAGAGATGAAATATCACACTCAGTTTTGCTTTTGTGTAGGCTACCATGAAAAACAAATCAAATAGATAAAATATTTTGAAAAGAACAAACTTATATTCCATGAAGCACATGAAGATATTCCAAAACCATTTCTTATATTTTCATTTCAGCTTTAAAACATTGCTTTTTCTTTCTTAAAGTTGTGTTAAAACGTGGGACACCATCTTACTTTTGGAAAGCCAGCTGCTGTAATGTCAGTATAAAGTAGCCACTAAAATATCATTCACAGTATCTGCATCACAGGAATGGACTTTTTTTTTTTTTTTTCCAAACAGGAGTGACAAATTTATGTTGTTCCCTTCATCTTTCACATTTTAAATGCTATTGGCTGACAGAAATAAAGTGTAGTGTCATGCTTGGTTTACCTAAATCATTTATTTTGTAACTAATAAAAGTAAACAATTACCAGATACTGTATATATAGAGATATATAGATATATGGCCACAAATAAACTATAGTATAAAGTTATTTTGGTTTTGATAAAGTTAAGAAAAGCACATAAAATCATATTTCATTAATATCTTGTTTTATGGCCATCAATATTTTTGTATTTTTTTTGTTTTGTTTCATCAACATAGCAAAATACAATCTTCTTATTAAACAATAATTATCAGATGGCAGACAATTCTTTTTATTGGTTTACATTGGCAGGTCACAGTCTAAAAGCACAACCACATCAGGCAGAAATTGCACACAGACCGCCCTGGATTTTGAAGACTATTTTTTATGCTTCTACAAAAAGACCTTAATTTAAAACTGGGGACTGTAACAAATACTAAGTACATGGTTTTCTTTGTTTTTGGGGTTGTTTTTTTCCTTAAATAGGTAAGAAAATAACTGAAATTGCTGAACTTTATTTTGGTTTCAGCTTAATTTTTAAGCTCCGTACTCAATGTCAGCAAACATGCTTTAAACTTCTCTGAAATCTTTTATAATAAAAGTTCAATCACCCAATAAAACCCAGGTGATTTTTTTTTTTTTTCAAATAATGGAATACTGCAGATTTATTTCAATTTGGCCTGTTCCTTGCCTTTTTTTTTTGTTTGTTTCGATACTGCATTTTTAAGTCATTCCTGAAATCTGATTCACATGTGATGACAGTCACAAGGTCAATATTTCTGTAAGAAATGGCTATGGTGGGGCTGGCCCATAAATATGCAGTTTTATTAGTTGTAGAAGGCACCCTCATGTCTTCAAAAACCAGACTGGTCTTAAGATATTACTCTTTATTTGAGACAGTTACCATTACTTCATTAAAAAATGACAAAACAGCAATAAACATTTTAGCTCTTTAATGAGCAAAGATCAGGTCTCTTAACATTGGTATAATATTCGTTATCCAGATTATCTTTATTTCACTCAGTGACCAGTAATATGGCCAAGAAATACAAAGTAATTTTCCATCAAGTAGTATACAATTTTTGTGTGTAATAAGCTTTCATTCTTGAAAAAGAGTAACTGAAAAGAAATGTTTCTGTTACTGCAGTTAGTTTGTCAGAGAAAGTTCTTCGCATTATCTTACAAACTATCAAAATTGCTAGTAATTTGAAAAAATGTAAAAAAAAATCACATAACTTTAGTCTAATAGAAATATAGTACAGGTAAGAGAGAAAGTATTTATCAGGGATGTGCTCTTAAGTCCATCTCAATTATTTCTTTTATATAAATGTACATCTGATTACATATACAAACGTTTTGAAAGGACCACGGTATAGAATTACTGGAAAGCAACAGGGGAATGAAAAATTTCTTGTGATTTTAGAACATTCACTTCAAATCACACAAACATATGTAGTATCCAGATTTTTAAATTTCCAGTTGTTGGCTCTCTCCCCGTTCTCATATACCCTCTTTTTCTATACTCTTGCCATCTGGTCTAGAGAATCAATTGGAATGACAAAGCTAATGTAGAGCAAAAAGGGAATTATAACATATTAAAGTATTATAAGTAAACTTTGTAACATGCAACATGAGTTGAAACAATAAACTGAAAGGTGTAATCAGAGCGGTAATACTGGGGCATTTTAAAATGGCAAAATGTCATTGCAATTAAATTTTTGGACACACTTTACCTTATCAATTTGAACAAAGTACTCTGTAACTAAATCACAGCAAATTATAAATCCTTCATCAAAGGAGATTCCATTAAAGTTATAGTTACTTCAAAGTTAGAAATTATTTAGGTGGAAAGGAAAAAGAACATTAATAGTATACGTTTTTTTGTCTGGGATTTGTATCACTGAGGGTCCACCACTGTATTCCTAGAATGCCATAAATACCTTTTACCTTTAAGAACTGTTGCAATCCCTTCTCTTTCGGAAGCTACCATGAAATGTTTTACTGTAATTACTTTTGCCCCTTTAAAAGACTTCTTTAGGTTTTGCCAATTGATGGAGAAAGCTTCTATTAAAAACTCCAATGGGATGAGAAGAATTTTAATTACGGCTTAATCAGCAGCACAGCCACCAAGCATATAAATTATCATGCACATCGTGCTAAAAATACCCAGTTTCCTTTATTCCCACAACTTTTATACTGACAGCACTTATGTGATAATGTTGTACCTGCCAGGCTGTAAAACTTCTCTGACTGGCAGATTTCAGCATGAGCCCCTTTCTAAGGCCTTAACAGCATTGGTGCTTTGTGTACTTATTCAAATATGTAAATATGGTCTACACAAGAAAACAGGTCCAAATAAAAATTGGTGAAAATTATCTGACATTCCATTAGTGTGTCCCTTGTGCATATTTATAGGTTTTTAAAATTTTCAGTCATAGTTCTTTCCCGTTTGTGTTGCACATGCCTAATTCCATTATGTAACTTAAATCTTCAAAAAATTAATACTTGAATGTGAATGAAAAAGTATCATTCAGGACAACTGCTTCAAGCAATTGCAAACAGTTGGTTTTTTTGTTTTTTCTTTTTTTTCCTTTGTTTTGTTTGTTTCTTAAGTTCATTTGATATATGTACAATTCATTTTTTTCAAAACCCCAAATGTTCTTGATATGTATATTCACATAATATTCCTCCATATTTAAATAGTAAGAGTCTTGTAGGTTGAAAGCCAAGTAATCTTCAGTAATACCACCTACTGTAATCCATCAAAAAATAAAGTTTGTTTCGTCTTGTCTGGCTATACCCTGGTTGTTGAGTGTGAATGGGGGTGGGGATGAGGATGGGGCAGAGTATTGTTCTGTCCTCCAGTAAATGTGTTGAATGTGTGTAGGGGCTGAATCCCTGGTATAGTGTTGGGGATCATTGTGATGGTGTTGGGTGTCATTAAGGGGATGTCATCAGGAGACCTTCTCATAGCTAGCGTGTAGTCTGGGGGACAGGCGGTCCTGAGAACCACCTCATGTGGATGGATGGACTCACATTCATGATCCAAGTCAGTGTGCTTCATTTGGAGGGACATTATCTCCTCTTCTTGTGCATGGGTGAGATCATTGGTAGTGGTACGTTGTGGGCTACATCTCCTGTGAACATCATGTCTCCGCTTGTCCTTTTTGTAGTACAACGCTGCAAAGGCCAAAATGTTCAGGAACAGCAAAGATGCGCCAACTGCGATAGTAACGCTCAATTCTGTTGAGTAGTCTCTTTGATCCACTGAAAATGGGCTTGGTTGTTGTTTGGGATCATCTTGTTTGGCTGTAGGAAAGGCTGAAGTAACTGAAACAGAATTTTTCCTTGTGGGTCTGAAAGTATTATCAGTCGATGGCACTTTAGTTGTGGTAGAGGTATACTGTGAAATGTCGTTAAGATTGTGCAGATGAGGTACCAGTTCCAACCAAAGGTTCACTTTATTGGCCCTATAGTGTTCTTTAACTCGTGGTTTTAATCCAATGTGAAGATACAGTTGGTCTTTCTGAGAATATCTGGTCCATGCTACTTCTTCAAAACGATTTGGTTTTGTGTGGATGAATTTTGTGTCTTGCGGCACTGGTTGATTTGGGTCACTAAAAGAAAAAGATACAAAGCAATGTTACAAAGCATTTCAAATGGAATTATAAAATTAACATAATTAAGATTTTATACTAAACGTTTAAGACTGCCTTTGGATGGAGCAGAGTGCTATTCCGTAAAATTAGAGGCCTTAATAATCTTGATTAGAAACAGCGTTATGCAAAAAGCCCTTCTTTTACACAGACTTCAGTGGCTTCCCTGGTTCTCCAAAATGTTGGTGAAATCTTGTGCTGCTGAGGGAAGATTGCCTGGGATGTGGTGATGTGGACAATTGTCTATCAGAGACCAGTGTGAAAGAACATTAAGATTTTCTTGTCTTTTTTAGCAGCATAAAGTTCATACAACTGCATTTCTGTTCCTGTGAATCATCTGTGGCCTTCCAGAGGGGAAGGATCATGGCAGAGCCCAACTCAGTGCAATGCATAGTCAAAAATAAGTGGTCAAATGTAGCAAAGGTTTTTGAACTCCAGTGAAAAAACAGAATTAATGAAAATAACAAAACTTTCCAAGTTTAAAGTCATGTATTTTATGGCCAGAAGTGAGAATTTAAGATAAAATATGCTACCAAAATAAGCTATATTATGTTTGATGCAATATTTATGCAATCTTCTGTCATGGGATGAAAGTATCAGTGGTGGGGTAAAGGCAGGTACTAATGTAGCTGGTTTGAATCATACATGTATGTTAAATGTTTAGTTATACACTTTTCCAGAGTTTCTTTAATTAGTTTTGTTATATTTTAAAATATTTTTCTCTCTTTTTCCTAAAACATGTAAATGAACCAAGGGACATGACAGCAAACATCAATATCCAACTCAATCCTTAATCTCTTATTCATCCTACAAGTACAGAGGAATTCCCAAGGGAGATAACAAATGGAAAGCACCATTCCATCCAAAGTTTGCATACAAGACCATTCATTATCTGAAACTCACCCAGTTTTTGCAAAGTTTGTCCAGTAGGTCATCACCACTGCACTTAGCATGACATCATTTTTGGAGAAATTACAAGGAAACAACTCAGTAGGACCAATCATAGGGATTCCTAGTACGTAAGGAACCTCGTCTCCATGGGCTGCATCTGCCCATGCAGGTACCTGATCTGTCTGGCAATGATGGTAGAAGGCATAGAAATACGTAGGCGATCCAAAATTCGAGTGGAGATCTGCTGTGGCCACTGCTGGTGCAACCCACTGGTGATCAGTAAACAAAGCCAGCAGTGTTTTCCTTCTGGTCTCGGGGTTGTGCCGGTCTGCCCAGTCTGTGTACATAAATTTAATAGTTTCCCTCAATATATCTTTGCCTTCGGGGTATCCGTATAAATTATCGACGAAATTAGAAACTGCAAAGTCAAAATCGCTGGCTGATATGCCATCTTCGCTATCCACAATGTTTTCAACAAACTTCAACCCTTCCCCCTGGTTAACTCCCAGCATGATGTCATAGTTGAGGAATTCTCCCTGTTCCATCAAGATCTGAGGGTCGTCTGGTATCACGTCGCCGTCGATTACTGGTCCAAAGGCTATATGGTATCTTGCTGGTTGAATGTCCTGGTCGACAAGTTCTCTATAAGGCTTCTTCTGTAGACATTCTACCAGTTCTACAGTGTCTGACATGTTGCAACCAACTTTTGTAGCCAACATCCTGGCATATTTTGCAGGCTGAAAGCTAACTGCCCAGCTGGAGAGAGCTGTTCCACTTTGAGCTATTGCTCTTTGAAAAAGTCCTGTGGGGAGAAATATTTGAAAACTACTGAAGCGACCTTGAAACAGCCACAGACTTTGAAAGATTCAAAGCAGTTCTTTGAAACAATAGAAAACTTTAACAGAAAGAGGTACCTGAATCTTAATAGTACTTAAATATATGGGGTGGTGAGATCTGACTGCTGTTGTACTGACAGGTAATGTGCATAAAATAAATGCAGTAGGTGCTGAAGCAAATGATTCTCCCTCAATATAGTCCAGTTGAGGAACAGATTTTCAAAAGAAACTCAGGAAGAAAAAGGAGTGACTTTAACTTATGTAGGACAACACTATCTGGTTAAAAAAAAAAATCTTAAAATTAAAGGACCGTATAGGTTGGAGGAAAAGCCATCAAGTCTGAAATGGGTTGAAGTTTTAGGTATTGGTCAAGCCATCAGCAGCATGCATGCACGCAACTACATGTTAAATAAATCTATTACACTTTTTAATGTTTCCTTTGGGATTAACCTTGGTTTGAAAGGTGCAGTGCTTTTAAATTGTGTATCTCTTCAAAAGTTTATATTCTGAAGTAATAGATGAGAAGGTACCAGGCAGCTATTAAATTTACAAGTCCCTAACTCAAAATCCTTTCTTGTAAGGAGGATTTAAACCTTGCCTTTTTTAAGGCAGGTTTATATTGATTACATTTTCATAAAAAGGGAAATGATGTATTTTGCACTGTTTAGCGTTGTAATTCAGAGATTTAAATATATGTTCAGGTATTCATTTAAGGGAGAGAGAGTGATCTGGCACTGCATATAAACTTGCAGTACATCCCAAGGACTTCAGTGCAATTAACTTGGGTTTATGCTGATTTGATTAGCACTCTGGACCAGGAATTCTACACAAACAAATAACAAAATATGTTAAAATATGTTTTCCTCTCCCTTTTGTAAGGATTTTTAAAACATGTCGTAGAGATAGCCACACCCCCTTGTAGACAGTGAATTAATGCAATTATTTTGCTATTGGCTTTAATGCAATCAGAACTCCATCCTCGTTCTGATAAGACTTGTGTTCCCTTTGCATTTTTCCACCCCATTTGGGAAGGGTACTTTGGGTTCTGAAAGAGATTATAAATCTGAACCTTTTCCAAAATATTGCTCAGAAACTATATTTAGGTAATTCAGATTGTATTTAATAGGTATTTGGACTGTATTTCTGTAACAGTGGCCTTTCTGCTGTTTTGTGAGGTTTTTGGTTTGGGTTTTTTTTTTTTTTTTCATAGAAGTACATTTCAGTATCATACCTTTAGCACAAACTACTGAAAAATATTTTATGCTGGACCCTACCTCCTACAGGTCACTCTGGGTAATACAAAATGGAATATAGTGTTCAAAAGTTATGCTGATTTCAGATTTATGGGTCAGAATTTTGGTTTACTTGTGCTGATGAGCACCTGTCCACTGTCTCTGGTGGAGTTACTTAGGGACAGAAAGTGACACCTGGCCTCACTCAATTCCACCAGGAATCTTTGGCCCAGTGCTTGATGAGTAGCTGGATACTCCCACTAGAGGAACTGGAATCAAGGCGTGCAGCTTACCTCTGAAATTTACTCCAATAATGCACAAGATGGCTTTTGCTTTGATAAGCAACATATTTCTATTGACAAAAAAACCTCCCTCACCTCTCAATCAAATCAGAGAAATGCTTTTACAGCTTCTATTGCAGCACCAGACCCTGCATACTCAAAAAAAAAAAAAAAAATCCAGAATCTCTTGCTGGCAGAAAACGTTCTACAAGCTTCTCAGGAATTTTTAAAATCATTCTAGATTGTATTAGGTCCTAAGCGAAAAATCTTCAAATTAGATAGGTGTAGAGATTAAAATGTGTAAACTCAAGTCTCTTCTTAAACTTTTGAGAAATCATATCCAAGATAGTATTTTCTTGCAAGATATAATAAAAATAAGAATGAACTTGTGCTATAAACAGCTGAAATATATCTGCATGTTTATAAGGTCAGATATTGAGCTAGTATAAATCAGCTCAAAGTCAGTAGAATTACCACAGACGATCCAGTCATTGTAATAAATGTAAGTGAATGACAAAGCTGAATTCTCACAAAGATGTATTTCACGATAATTTATAATGTGTGTGGATTTTTGCATATTGTGTAAATCTAACTTTATTGCTTTATTGCTTTATTAAATATGTCTGAACAAGGAAAGAAAGTGTAAGCTATGTGTGAGAAAATGCTGATACAAACACTGTGGCTTGCTAAGTGCTACATAAACATCAGATGCTGGATTAAGTAAAAGTGGTCAAGTCCTTTGGCCATAAAACCGTCAGAGGAAGTGAAACTAAACGTCCCTCCTTGTGCTGAAGAATGCTGACAGAGCTATTCCTCCACTCAAAACACTTGGTGAAAAAATGAACAGTATGAAAAACTATTTTCATTCTGTCACAGAATTCATGGCAGAAATTTGTACCTCAAAGGATGGAGAACTGCATTTTTATCTGATAATGTGTATGATTATTATTGCTTATGGGTTTCAGACTGATGGAAAGAAGATTAAAATGTTCAATGGGCCATAGTGCTTTGTGACCCTTATTCAATTCTCACCACAGTAAATAATAATAATTTGCATATATTCAGCTATATTTTGAGAGCACTTTGTGAAGATGGGTGCTGCTCTGCCCACTTGCAGGTGGGTGGCTGTGAACAGCTCCATCTTGAGATAGGCTGAATTCTTCCTCTCAACTGCCAAGGGAATCTTTCAGAGGGAAGTGACAGAAGCAAAGAGAACTTCTGAATTTATAGCTTATGAAAGAGACTGGTTGATAACCACAGAACCACAGAATCTTAAAATGGTTTGGGTTGGAAGGAACGTGAAATTCATCTCATTCCGTGCCCTGCCATGGGCAGGGACACCTTCCACTAGCCCAGGTTTTACAAGCCTTGTCCACCCTGGCCTTGGAAAATTCCAGGGATGGGGCAGCCACAGCTTCTCTGGGCCCCTTGTGCCAGGGCCTCAGCACCCTCAGAGGGAAGAATTTCTTCAAAATATCCAATCTAACCCTGCCCTCTGTCAGTTAGAAGCCCTTGACCCTTGTCCTATCACTACATGCTCTTGTAAAAAGTCCTTCTCCACCTTCCATACGTGAATGTGAAACAACATGAAACAAAAGGGGGATTGGAAATCTTAGGAAATAAGTTCTCTTATTTGAACCTGACTAATTTATATTTTCTTTCTTCTTTCCTTTTTTTTTTTTTTTTTTTTTTTTTTAACAGCAGATCTAACCACCTCCAAATGAAACATAAGATACATGGGAGTGTGGTGAGTTGTTCTGTTCAATCCAAATTTCATCAAAGCATGGGTTTGCTTCTAAAAGAAATCCTCAAAAACTTACTTTCACTGAACCTTCTTCAGACACCTCCAAAATGCCTTGATCTGCTGTGTTGGCAACTTAGTGCCTCAGTTTTCCCCAAACAAATTCTGCTCCTGGCAGAATCCTGGCCATGCGTTGGGATATGACAGGGTATCATTTGCTGGTAAGAGGCAACACACGACTGTCCAAATATTGTAAATGTGGCATTTTGCATTGATGTCATGTTACAGCAAGTAGATTGATTTTAACACCAAGTAAAGAGTTAGGGGAAGATAAGCCAGGTGTCCTCAATCAACCTGGAGTTGATCCTTGATGATAAAGTTGGATTTTAGAGTTCTGATGAAAGAAGATGGTGCACTGAGACCCTCAGGTCACAGTGCAGTGAGGTAATGCTTATATCTTGTTCTTACAAGCATCTTCTTCTAAATATCTCCTATTTAAGTTCAAGTAGTTATGGAAGAAAAAAAGATTACATTAAAAATCAAATTGCAAAAACAGACTAAAATTTAGACCACAGTCTTATTTTCCACTTGACTCTTCTTGTAGGAGTTATATTTTTCTCTCATTTAAAAAAACATAATGGCATGGTCTAAAGAATTGTCACTTCTGTTGACCTCAGTGGTCCTTATAACACGACTTTGGGGAAATGCAGCTCTTTTAATGTCAGCAGAATTACGTTTTTATGACCAGCCAATTTTTCCCCCATGGAGATACAGAAATATAAATTAGTGGAGGATTATATGCACGGGGCACAGTGTGGTGTCCCTGGTAAAACTAATACAGATAAAAATATGTGAAAAGATTAAAAGTAACATGATAATAAGCAATAGCCATGCAAATGAGAGACACTCTGTGAAACTGTGGTGCAAAAATCATAGAAAGAATAAGCTGGGTGCCTCAAACAGCATGATTTTAATTCCCTGCCGCCTGCCTCAACTAGAGAGAAAGGTGTTAGTTATGGAATAGGAAAAAGCATATAGAAGGAAATCCATTTGCAACTTGGATGCTTTGACAATTTTGGATCATGCATGCAAAACATTCAACCATTCTTTTATTAGATGACAGCAAGTGAAGTCCATGCAGTTTCAGACAAAAGATTTCTGAACTAGTTACTTGTTTCCTTCACACAAAATAATAGTTTTAAGCAATTCAGCTGTTAGCCTGAAAAGAGAAATGGTGTCATTTTAGTTTTCTTTAAATTCTGCTCCTCAGGAGAAACTAAACACGCCTTTCACAACTGTCTGAATATAGATGACCTCATCTACTGTGAGCATGACTGACTGATTTTCCAAAAAAGACACCCTTAGGTAGGAAAGAAAAGAGACAAAAATGATGCACCAAGAAAATTCTGTTCAGAAGTCTGCTATAAAGTGTTTCTACAAAGCTCCATAGGAAAAAGAAGAAAGTGACCCAAAATTTAAACATGCACAGAAGAGCTGAGGGAGAAGGAGGCTTGTACAGCCTTTAAAAAGTTTCTTAATATTGAGCTGAACTCAACAGTTCATAGAAACAAAGAGAATATACAGAACATCACATAGTACTAATGGTGGTGGCATGCAGACACCAAAATTGTCAAAATTTGCAACCTGCATAATACCTTTGGTTGAATTGCTCCAACGGTTACCTTCAGAATAATGGGATAAAGTCAACAGATTGACGCATGAACCGCCTGCCCCAGATCCAAAAACAGTTATTCTTAATGGGTCACCACCAAAGAACCCAATATTTTCACTAGTCCATCGCAAAGCTTGAATTAGATCAAGGAGGCCATAGTTTCCTTTTGCTGCTTGGTCCCCAGTGCTCAGAAATCCTGTTAAAGAAAATGAAAAGAGAAGGAGTGAGCAAGGGCTCTTCTGAGTGATCCTGTTAAAATCTTCCAAGTAAGATTTCAGAAGCATATGCTATTAAATACCATGCAACTACATTTATTTTCCATAGTCCCTGCCATCAATTTGCGATTTTGCACTCCTCCTGAAACAAAAATATTTGGTATCCCCTCTTTTGGTCATGATGAATATATGTAGCAAAGATGAAGATACATCCCAGGCAAAATATTCATCTAAATCTTAACAGGTCACAGCTTATTATCCCAAGGATTTTGTATTGATTGTACTGAGTTTAAAAGTTTAGGAAACAGATAAGATGCAGTTGTTTTCTACATGATTTGATCAACTCTGTGTTACTTTTCTGTGCCTGAATGCAGCCATGAGTTTTACATGTGTCTGAGATGCAAAAATTACATTGCAGACTGTTTGATCCTGTACTGGCAACTTACTGTCTTTTACTTTTTTCTCCACCCAAAATGCAGCTTATGTCACAGGCTGGACAATGGGAGCAGCTCTCAACTCCCTGAGCTCCCTCCCATAAGTCATTAACCTGAGTTAATTGAATCTACATTAAACAGATAAAGACAATTCAGGTTATTTCAATGACCCCTTAACAGCAAAAAGGTAAGAGCTCAGGGGTAATCTGGAGAGCACTACAATTGTTCCCTTTTGTTCCTGGAGAAAAAGTGTTGGAATGTGTCAGGTGCAGGAATGACTGTTCCACACTTTACTCCCAGCAGTCCCTTCACATTTAGCATTGCTGTTACTCTTGTCATTAGAGCCTACTGACTCTAAAAGATGTACAGCAAAAACTCTGAAGAAAGTCTCTGTTGATAAAAGACATTGCTTTTGGACCCCATTTGTTGACATTTCCAATTTTCTCAGCTTAATAAACAAAAGTTTAAATACTACCAGCATTATGAAGTAGTCTACACCCCCATTTGCATATCAAACTGATTTGATGCTCACTAAATCGTGTAACTGCTTTCAGCACAAGCTTTGTAGAGAAATGCAACAATTACAACAATTATTTCCACATTAATTAGATATCAGTGGGTCTTCTAGTCTCGTCAAAGTTCTACTGATTCAACTCTCTTGAGTGCAGACAGCCTACTCAAAGGAAGTTTACAGTAGTTTTGCAGACAAATGGCTCTCAAAGGAGTCCTACTCTTTCATTATGACAATAAAAGCAGCTTTTAAGACATTTCTAAGAAGACACGTGCGTATACATCTATACAGCAAGGATTTTACAAGAATACAGATAGGTGCATGTGGGTACTTATATTCAGGGATATAATGAACATTTGTTACATTTGAACATATAATGTCATTTGTTACTTTATTTTTACTCTGATTTGGCTTCAGGTGGCAAGTTTGCATTTGATACTCTGCCCTACGTACAGAGACATTTATACTAACAGTCCTTCTTTGCTGTAAATGGCACTGAAAGCTCATTGGCCTCACTGCCTCAGCAGTTGTGCTCTGTTCCATTTAGGGCAAGCAGCTTTGTTTGTGTAGGTCAATCCTGATTTTTGTTACCACAGCGAGGAAAGTGGCATGAGGTGCCAGGCCAGCAATTCTCCCACTTCCAGACCTAATGTACCAAGTCTAATAGACATACTTCATTCATTGTATCTGTAGTAAATTGTTATTCTATGCTAGACTTTAAAATAACCACTCTTCTACTGCTGAAACCTGCCATATTGATTATCTAACTACATAAAAAGCAAAGTAGCATCACTACCATAAAATAAAATAACCCCTTAGTATTCAGGAGAAGCCTAGAAAGGAAGACATAGTTATCATTCATTCATTCATTTATTCATTCATTCATTCTCACTTTACTATTACAGCTCAGCACTGAGTTGAGATTATGATGATGTTATTTTACTCTGCTTCACACTCCTCTTTGCTCCGTGTGGCCAGAGGGTTGGTGTGCATGGCTGTGTGAAAGCATAGCCCCAGCACAATCCTGCCTGCACAGGAACGTTCAGTCTTGTTTTGATGCTCCAGTAAAATGTTGTTCCCCATAAATAATTTTTAAGGACATGGAGAGATGATGTCTTTGAATACAATGGCAAATCTAATGAAAGCTCCCTAACCAGTGTCACTGCCTTTGTCAGCTGGCATGGGGTTGAGGGATGGTTCCAGGGACTGTAACAAAATTAAAATGCAGGAATTTATGGGAACTACAGGATCCTGTGGCTGTACATGCTGGGAAAGTCTTTCCCTTTCTTTGCATAATTGTATGGCTGTGAAAATTCAGTGAGAAATCAGTCCATCACATTAAGCACAGAAGTGAGTGCCCTGATTCAAGGGATTAGAGGGACTGGCAGTCCCCAGAGCACTGGCAGCAATGAGATGGGAGCAGTTACAAAAGTGTGACATAGACATGTCCCTCTTTGCATTTTTTGCTTTCCCTGGGCCTGGTCAGGATCTGCTCACAGAAGAGCTGCAGCATTGCTTCAAAGAGATCCAGCAGATTTCTCAAAATTATTCCAAGGCATTTATTAGGAAATTAGTTGGTGGGGTTATAGCTGAGCCACACCAATCACTCTGAAGGAACATAAATATGAATTCTCAAAATTTCTGAAAAAGTTGTTTTCTTTATTCTGTATAATATGCAGCAAAGTAGATACCATAAGTCTTTGCCTGGAAAAGCAACAGATTAAAATTATAGACAAAGTCTTAGCGCAAACTCCTGGTGTCTTATCAGTTCATATCAGGTCCCATAGCAGGATGGGGGAATGGGAAATCCCTGGGAGACTGTAATTACACTACCTTTAAAGAACCTTCATGAATCTTCTGTTGCTAAAAGTAGATGTCAGGAACCTTGCATTCAGTTCAGGGAATGTGCCAGGAGGGGGAGCTTTCAGTTTATTAAAAAAAAAAAAAAAAAAAAAGAAAAAGACAGTAATATTCTCATTCATCTATATTAAACAAATTATGACTTGTGTCCACAGCAACAGCTCTGATGCAAAAGAAATATCTCACGCCTCCTCAGCAAGAACCACACTGGCTGATTTCCATATCTGCACAAGATGGATGATGATTGATGTTGACTTTCATGACATGAAACATTTCTATCTCATTTTTCAGAACCATAAGAAGCCTGTTAATATCACCACCTGCTCATGCCTTTTTTCCTTGTACACAGTGGTATCAGCATGGCTTAGGAGCATTCAGAATGTCATGAAATCAGAGATGGGAGTGATAAAACAGATGAGGTTTTTCTTTCCAGTTTGTGTCTTCTTTTTTTTTTTTTTTTTTTTTTTTTTTTTTTTCTTTTCCTAGTGAAGAGTGCCTCAATGCAGATAAATGCATGAAACTAAACATCTGGAGGGAAATACTTTAACACCAGCATTATCCCCAGCCTGTTGGTCTGTGGGTGCAGGTAAATAAATATTCCTATTTATCACAGAGCTAGAAGAGAGATTGGAACAATAGGTTTTGTCTTTCTCCCGAGAGGAGCTTGCAGTGTGTCATGGATATAGATACCATACATTTTGGTGCATTCTTATGACACAACCATTACACCAGCTAGTTATTAAGCTCGCAATTTTGAGTCACTGAGGCAAACCTACTCTTGCTGAAAAGGTCTTGTGTGTCTGAAAGCTTCTCTGTTTTTAAACTATATCAGCTAGTCTATTAAAATATATTATCTCTTTCTGCACATACTGTCTTATTATTATCCTTGGATTGTCATCTCACCAAGAACGTTGCTATCATATTCTGCCACCTTTTGCTCTTGTAAAAAGAGGGAAGTAAATTATTCCTTATTTCAGTTATTCCAGGAAGACATTTGCAGAAAACTTAGTTTTGCATTATTCTCTGAAAAGGTCAGATTGAGCTAATTTTGTTCCATAATTAAGTCCTTCTATTGGAAATATTCCAATCATCAGCTGAACAATTGCTATTTTATATTCTGAATGGAGAGGTTATCTCTTCTTTTATCTCCTCCAGAGGAGTAGACTCTAATAGAATTATGGAAGTGAGGATGTGGTCTTTTGTGAGTTTAAGAAAGAGATTTATTAAGCTCATTTGGACCATTTCTCTGTTACATGTCTGACAGACAAATATGCAGAGAGTGCCACAACCAGGCCCTCTATTTTGTATTAAGATAAATTTTAGTGCTTTATAGGCTTATCTGCCTGGGTAATGATTTCTGCTTGCCATTCAGATAAATCTTTTTCTAATATGATTCCAGCATTTTTGAAGAGTAAATAAAATAATGGACTTGGGAAACTTCAAATATTTAGCTGAAAACCTTACGTAGTTTGAATTATTTTAAGCTCTGGCCTAGTTTAAAGATTCAAATTAATGCAGAGAGGGAGTCTAAGACAGAATTTTTCCTAATGGACTGCTGCAACCCAGTGATCCAGTGAGAGACCAGGTACTGGCTGGTGGGTATGAAAGTGCCATTTCACATCACAAGAGACCCAAACCATGCCTCTAACGAGTTCTGTCCATATGAATGTTTGATGACCCAATGACCTTCGTGGCTGGATAGAAGTAAGGGGCAGAATGTCTTGCTGGACACACAAAAAACCCCATCTGCCTGTGAGAAAATACACAACAACAAATGCTATTCTAAAAATAAAGCACAAAAGCATATAAAAACTGGTCTGACATGCTTAAAGGGCTTGTTTCAAGAGTTGTGTCTCTGAAGGAAGTAACACTTAAGACTTTAATATTACCCACCTGTTTAGGCATGTGTTATAATATTTTAGCTAGGTTTCCAGTTACACTTCCCTGTGCAGTCAAATGCCACCTTTAATTTTGTTAAAAGCAAATGTTAGATTGTACAAGTATAAATGCACCAATGCATAGTGGAAGAATACAGAGTAGTTTTTGAGGGAAGAATTTGTATTCCCTCTGGATTCATTGCTTAGGACTTTAGTTCAACACCTTCTATTAATATTGAATGGTAATTGCCATGTACAGAAATTTCCCACTGCCCTTTAAACTGTACCTACTTAGATAGGAATGTGAGCAAGATAAGCAAATTTTAAGAGAGATGGTTAAACTTAAAGAGCACATTTGTTTTCATCTCAGCCGTCTCTCTAGAATTCACATCACCTAACTAATCTGAATGATTTACATGGGCAGCAGCACCGTGAACATTAATGTACATGTGATATTCATGAAGAAGAGGATACTGCTCCTCGCTTTGCTGACCAGAACTTCCTAACTTTAACAGCATATTTTAGTCATGGACAGGGGATAAGGTGACTAAAAGGACTGGGAACTCCCATAAGAAAAATGTAGAAGAATATGAACTATTCAGTGCATGAAAAATATTCCTCTACAGACATCTGCAGTGTACCTCTGCTTGAGAATCAGAGAAGCAAGTACTCTGAAAATGCTGCTCAAGCAGGTGTTTTGTATAAAATTCATTTCATATACAGAAAAGTGATTGCAACATTAGCAAAGTTCTTGTCTTTTTCTGTAGCTTTCTGCCACATACATATTAGTAATGAGATTAATGGTTTTTAAGAAGTGTGAAGTTTTAGCTTAACTCCATGAATGGTGTATAGTACCGTGCTGCATCATGATGCAGTCTTTCCTGGCTGTTTCAGACCAGAGAATCACAGAATCATGAAATCATTTAGTTTGGAAAAGATCTTTAAGACCATTAACCCAGCACTGCCAAGCCAACCACTAAACCATGGGCTCAAGTGTCACATCTACACCCCTTTTAAATTCCTCCAGGGATGGTGACTTCCTTGGTCAGTGCTGCTGCCCTAGCAGTCAGGCTTTGGAAATTCCCAATCATTTCAACAAAGTAAACAACTTACAGGGTTGAATCAGTAAATACACAAGCTTGTCAATATATCATTTGGCATTTTATAAGTATGCATGGAAGGAAGTGTGTGATGATCTATGAACTCTGATGTTCTATTTCAGCATTGATCGACTGTTGCAATTTTTAAAACTCCTCCCAGGGTACTAAATCCTTTGAATTAATATTAGTGAAGGGGCTGGAACCTACAAAAGGGGCGGATATCTGAAGAAATTCTTGCCTGTGAGGATGGTGAGACCCTGGCACAGGCTGCCCAGAGAAGCTGGGCCTGCCCCATCCTTGGATTTGTCCAAGGCTAGGTTGGAGGGGACTTGAAGCAACCTGGGACACTGGAAGGTGTCCCTGCCCGTGGCAGGGAGTTGAACTAGATAATCTCTAAGGTCTAGCACAATCCATTTTATGATTCTAAAATTCTAAGCATCCTGTAGATGTTGAAACAGATTATAAATCTGTCATTCTTTAAAGGCTGTGAGAAGAGGGTGACTGCCTTTAGTTTCAGTAAAGAGATGATAAAAGTCTGAGAGTGCTTTGAAAATCTGTATCTGCCTCTCCTTCACATTGTCAATGCTTATATCCCACTCTGCCTTTTCTGTCATGTTGGGGCAGTTGTGGGGAGGCTCTCAAATTCTGGATGTTTTCTGTGTTCATGCTATTGATATTTCAGCCTTGTCCCTGTGACAATCCCATGGCTGCACAGGGGGTTGTGGTATGGGGCAGGTTTGGACAGAGGGAACAGGGATCAAAGGGGCTCTCTGCTCTCCAGCCCTGCTCCAAGTACAGCACAGCCACATCAGAGATCAGCTCCATAGTAACTCATTATAGCTGATCTTTACTAAAGTCAAAGGAAAGTCTGATAACAATCTCAGAGACACTTTGAGAGCTCTATAAGCAATGGGGCCAGTCCACTAGATGAGATCTTTAATACCGATTTCTGGATACGCTGTAAAAGCGCAAAAGAAAAGGAGGAGGCGAGTCCAGTCTCAGAATCACAGCTGCAGATACTAATTCTACAAGATTTTAAGTGATATGTTCTGACATGCATTAGAAAGGAGAAGTGAGCCTTAAGAACTGAAGAATGACATTATGGCATGGGTGGACACAAGAGGCAGCAGGAGTACCTTTGATTTGAATGTGTCCTCTTTGAAAAATACAAGAAGAAAGATGGGGTTTGATACAGAAAATGTCAGATATCTGTGAATATTCTCATTTTGGAAAAAACAAGAAATTCTACTGCTATCAGAGAACATCTGCTTAAATGCTTTCCACAAGGTAAAAATCATAAGCATTAGTAGATGGCTGGGCCATGCTCTAGGGCAACTCAAGTTTTAGTTTAAAGTATTTATATGTTGCATATAAAGTCATCACAGGAAATGAACATTATATTACTAAGTAATCCACTAGCAGCACTCTTATGAAACACCATCTGAGAATTTCTGCAAAAATATAAATAAAATCATCTTTAAAAGACAGCACGGACAACCCAAAATATTACAGGATAATGTGTGGAACAACAGAAACCAAACACAGATTGGTCCTTTCAAAATACTCATCAAAGTCCAGATGATAAGGAAAGGCTGCATGAGAGAACAGAAAAGTCCACAGCCAAATCCAACACTTGACTGTCCTACTTGGCAGAAGAAAGCAATGCCCTGAGGGAGAGATTCTTATCTTCACCAGGATTGAATGCACAGCTGTTCCAGTGCTACTTACTTGAAGTAGTGCAATATGCAAAATTAAGCAGCCCACAGCACATTGCACCAAATATCTGCCCTTTACTGTGGTCTCCCAGCACCCCCATTTTCAGTAGCAAGCTCAGGAACCAGGCATTAAGATATGCTGGCCTTTCATGTAATATTCCATAACTTTAAACTTTAGATGATACAACTCAAGGCAGCAGCTACAAACCCAGAAGAGATTTTATAGAGGAGAGTTAACAAATATCAATGTTCTTAATGTGCAAGGCTTTAAAGATGAAAACTGACCCCATAATATTCTGCTTTCCATTTTCATTCAAGATTTGGGCAAAATGAGTTCATTATTTGAAGATAGCCCAGATGGGACTTGAAGATCTTTCTACCCAATATATCTGAGAAATAATTCCTGTATAATAAGCTGTGTAATATGTGCAGCTACTTAGAACTACATGCAGTTCACATCTTTTAGGTAATATATTTTAATTGATTGTTACATGCCAGAGAACATTTTTTCTGATTTTAGCCTGGAAATCATCTTTGCTTTATAATGAACACTTGGGCTCCATATTAATACTTTTTTTTCCAATAATACCATGCAGTTTGTCAGAATTTTGTCTGTGTGGTAAATGAGAAAAAGGATGGGTTTAATTTCACTAGAAGGGAAAATTCATACTTCAGACAGAAAAAAAAAAATTAAAAAATAAGAGCTCCATTGAGAGGGACAGAACCATAATTTTTGATTCTTCTTCCCAGTATTGAGATTTGCAATGAGGGTCCAATCAATGCTAATATATATTCTATGGGCTGATGAAAAGGAATTTAGAAGTCTTCATGTAAAACTGCAGATGCAAATCACAAGATAGAAGTCTAGCAGCTATTTGGAAGTGCAATCTTTCAATCAGAACGCAGATAATTTACTGTGAACTCAAAGCTCCTTATTTGAAAATAAATAGAAAAGATTAACCACTGGACCAATTTATGAAGAACTCCATTCAGTATGTCATTTCTTGCATTCCTAAATCACAACTGGAGGCCTTTGGAATGTGTGACTGTTGAGATAAGATTCAATTCAAGTAAGTTTTATGAACAGTAGAAAACAGGTAGAGGTCACAGAAATCCTGCCTTGCTTTTGAATGTGTGAGTTAAACAACACATAAGACTTAAATAATCAAGATCTAACTTGTGTGGCCTGCTCAGTGAAGATGGTACTGGGAATTTTAATAAGTTGTGAGAAAGCCTGAGAAAAAAAACTTTTCTATCTTCTCTCTTTCTCTCTTCCTCCGCCTTCCCTCATCCCTTCTCTTTTCACAAAGCTTAATCCTGTTTAATCAGCATCAACATCATTCTTGGAGTTCTGTTATTCATTGGATTTCTGTCTGTGTCCACTGTGCTCTTTGAAACAGACTTGGTGCACACCCTCCAGTTATTACTTACCAAATCCTCAGGAACACGTGGCAGTATTTTTACCCCAGTGACAACAACCTGCCACGCTCCCTCCATCTGCTCTGGGGGTGACAAACTCCTTGTCCCACCTGTGCCATCACCCCCACACCTGCTGCCCTGCTGCAACACCATGTGCAGTCGTACCTCAGAGAGCAGGAGGCAGGGAATATTTTTACCCAGAGAAAAGGATTTGGCCAACAGTGTGAAAGCTAAGAAATACAGCAGGTTTTCCACTTTATGCCTGTTGACCTCCCAAAGTCTGTAGGCTTTTTATCAGTGGCAAGAGATCACTCAGAAGAGCAAACCAATTAAAAGCAAATACAAACATGGTTTTTGACCATCTGAGCCACGAGGGAAAACTTGGGGAGGTCTGTAACAAAAATGTGTTCTAAACAACTATTTTAATCCACAGGCTTGTGCTAGTGGGATTCTTATGCAGTTTTTGTTGCTATTAACTGAACAACAGAAACATTTGTAAGAGCATATATGCCCAGATAGAAGCATCAAATCTAATTTTCTGGTAAATATATATCAGTTCTGGTAAAATGTGAAGTAACTAAGAATTAACTGCATCACCATATGCCTGTTCTCTTCCTACACAGCCTTTCCTAGCCTCTCCTAGTACAATTTTTTGCTTTCTGCTGTGTCTGAATTTCCTATTCCAGACGGCAAGGTGCTTTATTTCTTCACTGTGATTTTACTCTGCTGCAACACACATTTTGTGTCTTAAAGGCAGGGAGCTGAAGAAAAGTCAAGGATGGGATGAGGGTAGCTGTTACAGAGATGGTAACTGCCATTTACCCAAAAAATGATTACTATTAAACTATTCCTCCCCAGCAGAATCCTGAGGGATTTGGCTACTGCTGATGGTACAGCTGTTAAACAAAACAGTAGGACATAAAAGATATGTATTAATTTATAAATCATACACACAACTCCTGCCTATGTCTTCAGATTGGTCTTATAGAATACCTCATCACATGTATATCCCTCAACTTTTCTAGAAATAATTTAAATGAATACAAGATGTCAAAGAATTATCCTTAGTCCATGGAAAAGGAAGGAAAAAAGACTCAAATCCACACAAAGTTAATTGAGGCTAGAATTACCGAAGCTCCATCTATTGCAGTTTCACATTGGTGCACTTCAATTAAGGCATAATAGGAGTGAAAAGTAATTTATACTTATAGATTAGATGTCGTCTGTGAAAAATCGTCGATTAACTCACAGTGGGTTTCTGGAGTACCAGAAGAACAAGCCTGGTAGTACTCTGAGTTCCCCTTTCCAGTTGGCACCTCAGTACCACAGAAACAAAGCTGGAATACCTTTATTTAAAGGTATCAGTAAAAACTGCTTCAGCACATGGGCACACACAGACTCGTACTATCAACATGTTGATATCCAGGTTTCACCTGTTAAATAAAATATTACTAGCACAGAAACATTTGTACTGTTTGCAATACCAACCTAAAATCTTTATTTGCTCACATTTATACTCTGCTTAATTACAGTTAGAGAATTCTTTGAAAGGCTGCATATTGAAAGCTCAAATAAATGCAGAGTTCCACTTTTCTGTGCATCCTGTCCTCCTACTCTGCAGTGAGAATCCTGTGCATTACCCCGACTTCATCTGAAAATGATGGATCAGGGGCATTGCTCTGCTAAATCTAATTCTAATCAAGTCAAGAAAACTTGCCAGTTCAAACCAAGGGTGTAATTCCAGGCCTTTCATCTTTTGAGATATGTAAAAGCATCACATTAGTAACTACATTCATAGGCACAGCATCAAACAAACAGCATCAACGAAGTGTCTCGACTAAGTAATATTTAATGGGTAGCATAAAATAATTGATGTTTCATAGAATTATGTGAGGTAGTTAGGTATGTGAGATGACTGGAAGTTGAAGTAAGAGCCTGGAAATCTCTGAAAAGAAAAATACATCTACATAGGTGATGCAGCTCCCAATAACTGAGGACTGCCCTACATTTAAAGATTTTTGCAACAAATAAATTGGAAGAAAATTGGTCTCCAACTGAGGTAAAGACACTGTTAAAGATGCTAACTTTGCATTTACTGCCCCTATATTTGGGCCACAGCAGGAAGCCTGGTGTTCAATATTGCCTACTTGGAAAGTATCACAAGAACCTCATTCAGCAGGGCTGGTTCCACCTGTTGGCCATCAGAACTCAGAAATCTGCTAAGTGGAAATTGGGGAAATCTGAACCAAGAAAACCTATGTTATTTCATATTTCTGTCATGTATTTTAAAATGTAACCCTTTTTTTTCTTTTTGGAAAGATATCCTGTAATTATAATGCAATTCTTTAATACAATGCAATTACACAGTCTTTAAGTCTGAGAGTTATATTTTTCTGTTACTTTTGCATTAAATTAGATGTTTAAAAAGCTTACGACACCCCCTCACAGCCAAGCTGAGAGCAGGAACACCAGTTAGAGGTCACAGGGAACAGATTCTCAGCCCTGAGCAATAACTGAATTTATATGAAATGGTCACATCTAACAAAACACTGCTCAGAAGAACACAAGAATGTCAAGCCTTTCCACAAAGCAGCTAAGAAACGTTGTGACAAGGAGTGGCTGTCTGAGAGGCATCACTTAGCTAGTCTGCTGTTACAATTCTTACAGCTTGCTCCAAAGGGAGCTGATATGTACAGGATTCACACAGTAAGTAAAACGGTGCTAATTTGTTTTTAATACTTAAGCAAATACTACAGGTTCTAAAGGCAGTTTCTTAGCCTCAGATGAGTTGGAAAATCTAATCTGTGCTAATTTTCCCAAAAACAGATGGTACATGAATTAAACTGTGTAGACCCTTTTAAGCTTCAATTCTCACTAGGTCTCTTTTGGGATAACTAATGTTCATTTCTTAGGGCTCTATTCTCCTCCACTTATTTCTCTTAAGTAACTGGAAACAGCCTCCTTAATTGCACAGGAAGAGACACTCAAGGGGAGAAAAGTCACAGAATTTGAGCCTCCAAGGGATTTTGTTATGTATGCAAAGCTTGTCACTAAACCAAGTATTTTTTGGAATGGACAGCATAATGCTATCTGTGTTATTTACAATGGGAAAATATTTCACTCCCATCCAAGAAATGTCATTAGCTGTGGAAGCAGGACTATGACAGGAAACCTCATTTCAGGTACATGAAAACTCAGAGGACTAAATACCATCTCATCTGAAAGTAAATATTGCAGACAGTAAGCATTAACAGGTGATTTTAGATGTTTATTATTGTAAAAGCTTAAAACCTCACCACAGCCCTGGGCATGACTATATTAGAGAGGTAACAAAGAGTGTTCTTAGGATTTATGTAAAGGAAGTGAATCAACATGTGGAAAGGAAAGGTTGGGAAGAGGAAATAACATTAAAAGAGGGCTTATTAAACCAATTCAATTCACAGCTTTTCAGTAGACTAAGAGGAGCAGATTTCTGTCGGTGCTGTTGCAGCATCTTAATCTTAAAAAAAAAAAAAAAAAAAATTAAGAAATCCTGCAGTAGCCAGATAGAGGACACTGTGTTCTCCTGGAGCTGCTCCTTGCACAACACCTGCCACCTCTCCCTCCTCTCTGTCAGACATTTCCATATGGCACAGACAAACCCAAGTCCCAAGATCTTCTTTGATTTCAGTCATGATCTTTTCCTTAAGGGAGAAGGTTGAGGGAACAAAATATAAATGGTCTATTACTGTTCTTTTTTCTATGACATTTAAACACTGCCCTGAATTACTCTGGAAATCAGGATGGTTTACAGAACGTTACGTTTTTGTCCTCACCTTGAATAATAAGATAATAGCAATAGTCCATTTATAGGAACAAGGAGATAGCACAAAGAGAGGAGTGACAGGCCAAGATTATAGAGGAAAGCTGTATTGGAAGAGGGAGTTGAACCTGGTTCTGAATTACAAGGCCATAAATAAGATCTGGTTGACCAAAGCCATGAAAAGCAAATTTACTGTGCCATTGCATTTTGAAGATTTTTTCCCAGCCTCATGCACACCTTTACAATTCCACTGTGAATGCTCTTTGAACATACTGCATAATGTAAGCTGGGTGCTAACTGATGAAACAAATTGAGTTTTAATGGACTTTGCTCAACAACACACCCCAAATGACACATCAGTAATTACCATCAATCTAAAGCAACATCCTGACGAAGTTACTGAATGTAAAGCGCATCTGCTGATTGCAAGGGATTGCATTCTTAGTCTGCTTGAGATTTGTCAGAAAATGTATTTATACTCAACAGTAATTCTGCTGACTCCGAGGATTGCTGCAGTTAACAAAGGCATCTCTGATGCTGCAATATTGAATCACGTCCCATTTCTGGCAGAGTACTTCTAGCAAAATACCAGCTGTTTTCAGTGGAGGATCAGTGGGATACAATGAGTTGATGTGCTGGCTTGATTAATCTTTGTATGATTTCCCAGCTTCTAACAGAACTTTAGCATGTTAACATGTGCATAACTTTATCTTTGTAGTCACCAGTGTAGGACGTCAGTTGACAAAGTAGTTGTGTTCTTGTGCCTTACTCAGGAGAGAGTTACTGAAGAAGAAAGTTCACCTCTTTTCATTTTTTAACTTCTGGAAAGAGCAATAATGGATTGACTGCAGACTGTAGAAAGGGAGTGGCTCAATGACTTGCCATTTCATTTAGTGTTATTTTGTGTACCATTGCTGTTTTCCTCCATCAGAACAAAAGGTCCCAAATAGTTTTTGCTTTTCAGTGTTCCATCAGTCAAATGCAAAGAACGCATGAATCATTTTGCTAACTCTAATGGAAAAATCACATGTGAATTAAAAAATCCCATAGAATAAGTCCCTCAATATTTAGAATTAGTCTCAGTTGTTTTAAGACAATGTGTTTCTTTCTAGGATGGAAATTACAACTTCTGCTGTATCCTTCTTTGTTCTCAAAATTGGAATTATTTTCTGTAAGTTTGGCATTATGGAAGACACTTAAAGCATTTCAGTGGCTGGAATGCTGTGCTCCCCTCTGCTGTCAATAAGTCAATGCCCAACTATGACAGTCTCTATGAGGGTGGATCTAAGCTAACCTTCAACTTTTTTTCCCAGTCCTCTCCATACTTTTTCAGTTCTTTATTTGCTGCTTCACTCTAAACCCTTTTTAAATACTGCTGTGCTCTGCCCCGGCTATTGTTTCCCAGTGTGTATTCATCACAGTCAACAATGTGTTATATCTCACACTAAAAGTGGCTAAACACAAACACTGCTGTGCAAGCTATGAAAAATATTTATTTTAATACTGTAAATCACTGCCTGATAGCTGCTGGGAACAGGCCATGTAAAAGAGTTTATGCTTCCTTCTACCTTTGTCCCTCTTCCCAGAGCTATGCCAAAATAGATATAGAAAATGGGGAAAAGGCTCTATGCACTAAAAAACCTGTTGACTGAAAAAAAGTGCCATGGCTGGACAGGCAAAATCTTGCTGTTACTTAGGACCTCCAGGCTTCTGACATTTTAAATATGTATAATTTGAATCTGTTCTCCTGTTCAAAACATAGGAGGAGTTGTGGAACGGGGAAGGTGTTCTCTGCTTTCAAAATGTGGTGGTGAGTTTATTTTTTTTCTTTTTTTAAAATATATACTTATATATCAAGGATCAAGGAGTTGCATTGTTGACAAAGATCAGAGAGACTTCTTCATACCACAGTGTCCATACAGACACTCTCTCCCCATGCAGAGCAGGTATGGACCAGTGTATAAACCAGAGGGAATAAGGAGGCACAGTTATTACATAAATGATGAGAGATCAGATAATAAAGTAACTGAACTGGGTGCAAGAATGAACACATCCAAGACCTGTATGGAAAAGCCATGCAAATGGAAATCTACAAATTTGCTCACGGGGATTTTGCAGTGCTTTCCAGAACAAATGATTGTTTTCTGAAGCAGCAAGGCCCATGAACTTAATGAAGATATTTCCTTTAATTTCATGTACTCAGCGTTCCTTGTTTAAAACAGGGACTGCACATTGGGACATTTCCTCCTTGTTGCTGTTGTAACAAAATCTCACATATAGGTTCTGAAATCAAAACCCGAAGCTATTTCAAAGTGATTAATTGATCGATGAAGATGATTATTATAAAATAATGTAAAATTTGCTTCACAGCTCAATTATTTCATCTATTTACTGCTTCCAATAACAATAACACAAAGGGCAGAAATGGAAGTAGCAGTTATTTCATCACTGTATTGGTTCCTTTCGTCTGTTTTCAGATTAGTAATCAGATTCCTTTTGTCTATACTCTCCTGATGGAGGGGTGAACTGAATGAACTTTTCACCCCCAGAATCTTTTATATTCAAAGCATTTGGTTTCCCACAAGCTAAAGAAAAAATAATTACGCAATCTTTGTTCCCACTGCAGGTACCTAGCAGGTTTTAAATATAATAAATGCATTCTGGCAAAGTTAACGTACCATAAAATCAAGCAGACTGTATCACTCTTTGATACATGTACCTGGTAAGCCACCACTGAAAATAACAGTAATTTATGCTAATGGATTATTCATCCATGGCAAACCCACCCTCTCAGTCAGGAAAAGTATTTTAACACACAAAAACATAATCCCCTCCTCCTATATGTTTTCCCAGAGCCTATTATTTACCCAGGATGCAGTGCCTGGTTTAGGTCCTGCTTTTAGTCAATTTTATAGCACAACTGAAACACTGGAAGTCAAGTGACTCAATGCAAGGTCACACAATGAATCTGCACCTCTGTGCAAACCAGGGCTCGAATGCAGGCAGCACCTGCTCCCTCATCCTAGATCATCCTGCCTCTCCTTTGGAAAGCCTCAAAAGGAGGTTGGTCCTGCAAGTTCTGTCATTAAAGGCAGGTGAGGCTCTCAGGACCAGGAGGCAGAGCAAACTGCCCTGGTGAAGCCAGCTTTACTCCTCTGAGTTGTCACAGGTGTACTTATCTTTCATGCGACAAAACAGTGCAGATGCCAAGGTCATAAAAAGTTTTATATGGCTGTGCCTGCCGTCTCTTCAAGGGGGCTGGCAGGGAGAAGGGCTACAGACAGAAAAATGGAGTAATAAAGTTTAAGTAGTGGGCAATAATATCCATCCGCAGTGCTGCAATGCTGATTAAGAGATTGAAAAACTCCCCGTGGCTCTAATTGGATTTTCCTGTGTTGTGCACAACCCTTGGGGGCTGAAGGCTGATAAAGCCTCCTTGTGCTGCCTGTTCATCCCACGTGTGACTCTATGTAATGGACTTATCCATAAAACACAGATTCTTGTGGTGCTGTGGAGCTGAGCTGTTGCAGTGACCTTTAGACACCAGGGTAGATAAGAAAATCGCAATCTCATCACTTAGCATGGCACAATACAACACTAATGGCCACCTCATACTGTCATATTAGCTCTATAGTAAGAACAACAAAAGAGCCAGAATGCAGAAGTCTGTGTTTGGTTAAATAACCCTAAATAAAACCCTCTGAGATCTTATAGATTGCTAGCCATAAATGTACGTACATTTGAAGAAAAATGTAAGTAAATTTGAGGAACAAATTTAAAAAATATCTGACAAAAACTAAGTTTTGAAAAATAATAGTCTGGAGGAAAAAAGCTTTAGCATTTCAATAACATTGCCTTCTGCTGAATTGAATCTGTTTTCATTTACTAAGCTCTTTATATGTACTCTAAATAAAATTTAAAAAGCAAAATGAAGACTATTCCTGAGTCTGCAGACAGCCTTTGCAAGTGTTTCCTTTCCTTCTCACAGATTTCGTAAACTGCAGACCAGAGCCATGGACTATTCTCATTCAATGCTAATTTTCCAACTCATTAAACAGGAGAGAAAGCTGAAACCATTTCATTAAATGGAAAGAATACTGCAACTATTTGGTGAGAAGAATAATCCAAAATAAAAGAAATACTAGAAGACTGGGAATGTATTTATATTTTTGTTAGGCATAGGAGGAAGCTGGAAGGATAAAGTAGCAACCTTCTCACTCTCCCAATAATTAGAGTGCTGAGAGTCAGGAAGGGGAAATCGAGAAGCTGGGAACACGTCTGTGATTCATCAGCACAGAGCTGACAGTTGTATTTGTCTGAGATTATTGGATGCTGTTTATTGAATTTTGTTCCTTGCTTATGATTGTCTGCTTCGCTCATCAGGCAGTTCCTTCATGACCTGAAGATTTCATAAGTTCACAGCAAATGAGATCTTGATTTTGGGGACCATATTGGTGATACAGGGTATTGAAGTGAACACCACAAAAAATGGGGTCAGCACCTCATTTAAAACCCTGACAAGTAATGGGGAAGAGAATCAGTTAAATTAACCAATAAGACTAAAAAGGAAATGGGCTTGTGAACACAGCAGCAATAAAATAGAGGCAGAGAGTATAAAAACACGATGAAGAAAGATTAGCTTCAGAAAAAAATGAAGACCGCTAAACCTGTGAAATAATGGGAGAAGATGGGATAACAACGTAAAAGATTTCTCCACTTCCACCCCAGTTAAGTCCATCATAGGTTTGCACTGCCACAGATCATAGCCAAAACTGATCCTTCTGCAAATGAGCTCAGCGCCTGCTTAGCATCTAAAAGGTGCTGCACAACACAGGTGTAACAGTGTGTCTTTCTTATCTGGAATACAAAGGAAAAACAAATGGGAATAAGCTCACAAGAGAAGTGAAAATGGTAAGATGCTCAAAGGGAGAGTGTTTGGAAAAGATTAAAAAGGGGGTAAACAACACAAGGTAAAATGATTTTAGTTTGGTCAAAGCCACACCAGGGGCAGCAGATACATTTCAGTATGAATTATTCAGGTTACCACATAAGGTTTATCACTAGACATGATAGCACCAACATGAGGACAAGAAACAAATACACTTCTTGGCTATGACAACTGAAAATGAGGGACATGGTGGCATAATTCATTGAATTGAAATTTGGAAACTAAGAGACACAAAACACCAGAATTTTTTTTTTGTGTTGGTGAAAATAGGGAGATGAAGATTAAAGAAATAGAGCTTTTCCCTAATTTCTCTAGTTCTGTGTTTCTGCAGCTCTGCTGATAGCGTGATTGATAAATTATCTCTACAGTTCTTTACCATCACTGTGCTCCTGCTTTCCAGTAATGAGAAGACTTTCCTTGAAAGGGCAGCATATGGGAGACTTTCCCTGCTTTATAAATTTTATCCTGAAGGGGGCTAGCTGCCAATTACTGCAGAAGGTTAGAGAACCTGGAACGTGAGTGCACAATATGCTTCAGATCTTCTGAATGGCTCTCTAGAAAAAGGCATTTTTTTGTAAAGAATGTCAATGTGATTTCAATAAAGCTTTAGAAGCAAGGGTCAGACTTTTCTGAAGAATTTTGCATTTTCTGTCATGAACTGCCCTCTAGGAAAACTCCTCTTCATGCCTACCTTTTTTTTACAGGGACAGAAAATTGACAACCCATTACACAACCAGACCAAATTACCAGATTTAACTCTGACTAGTAGCTCTTGTCCATTCCTACTGACATTTATCTACTGTTCTTCATTCACTGAAAGTAAAACAGTTATCCTCCAGGGGTCACATAACCATTAGAGCAGGGATCAGTCCCGCAAGTTTTCCCAAACCAGGAGAGGAAATGGCTCCCACCCTTTTCAGAAAGCAAGCAAATATCCAAACAAGCTTCAGGCTGAAACAGTATCTGACCTGATTGATTTTCCTTTTTCAGTGCAAACTTTGATGCATTATGTACTTTGGCAGCATCTTTTGAAAGTGCTACAGAAGCATATGAAGCATTTGTGCTGTTTACCAGTCAAAATTTGGCAAAGAAGTCCTGTTTGCAGGCATTCAGGATTAAAAATACATTATTGAAAATACCTCTAATGAAACTTTTTTTATTGTTTTTGGATAGTTAGGTAAAATCCATGACAGATTAAAACTGCAATCATGATAGTTATGCTTGTAATGTTACAAAAAAACCCAAAAACAACCCTGTATTTGTAATACAATTGAATAGTTCTGCAGTCAGTTAAAAAGCTCTAGAAAACTAAAAGCTGAAAGAAAAAAGGGTAGTTTTTCAGCACCTGCTATTCAACCCCCAGTTGCCATGTTCATCAATCCTGTGAAGCCATGAATGCCTGCAAGTGTACTTCAACACAACTGACACCTGCACACACACATTAGCAATTACATTAGAGACTGAAAAGAGCATTTATGAAAGCTCAAGGGGATAAACTCTAAAACCCATATGCACTTTACAATTGTGGTTGTTAACCTGCACAAGCATAGCTGCAAAAACATCTGTTTGCAGCAGTGAAGGAGCACATTTTAGAGGGAAATGTGGTAGGAAATTTGGTTTTGAGCACACAGAGACTGAACACAAAAGTGCTGAAGCAGGTGTGAGGGTCATGTCTAGTCAGAAGAACAAGCTGCTGTCACTCTTTAACGCACTGAATTTTCATCACTGAGGACCAGGGTTCAATATCTGAACTGTATCTGTTAGACTATAGCCAGCCCACGCAAAAGTCAGTCCAGAGGGTTGAACACTTCTCAGTGCTTGGCAGCTATTATGGCACATCCTTGTCAGTGAAACACACTGCTTCGACTGGGAAATAGATGGAACTTCCACACTGTTTTCTGTACCCACCAAAGTCAAAGTGAATTGGATCAAGATGCTACATGGAGTATTTGGACTGTGCACTTGACACTGTCAAAATACCCTTAAGTTTTTCATTTGCAGTAATGAATAAGACATTTAGAGATCTGAAGTGGAAAGTGATATATTAAACAACTTAAAAGGACTATATTTAGCCTGTGTAAGTACAGAATAAAATCTAGAGGCCAGACGGTGCCATTTAAGTGGCACAAGCAGGGAGGTACCTGAGATCAAGAGAGACCCTGGCTTCTGCTGCTCTGATGGTACTGCCAGACACATCCAGGGCCCCAATTTAGTGCCCATCTGCTAAATAGCTTCAAAATTATGCTTGTTCACAGGGCTGCACTTCCACTTTCTTTAAAAACCTGAGGCAACCAAGAATTCAGCATTTAGTCCTCAGTCCCGATTCAGCGAGTTGGAGCACCCAAGTGCTTCAATTTAAGTGCTTTGCCCAATCAGGGGCTAAATGTTGAAAGTGATTAAAACCCCCTCATAGTCTGAAGGAGAAGTCATTACAGTGCTCCTGCATAAATTTAGATTAACTACATCTCCAAAAAAAAAAAAAAAAAGAAAAACTTCAGAGCTTTGGAGCCAATTTGTAAGAACCAAACGGCAGCGCAATTAGTGAATCATGTAAGTCTAAACATCGCTATTTTTGTTTTTATAACCCCCAGGCTAATTTTATTTTGAAATGGGTTAGATGACAGAAACAAAGTGAAATGCTTCATGGCTCTGCTTGGAATCCCAGGGCTCTGCTCAGAGGGAACTGGAGTTGCTGCAGCTGAGAACTGCGAGGGACATGCACTGCGGCTGTTGTCTTTCCTCTTTGCACTCTCAGCACGGGTGACTTTCTTTGCCACAAATAACTCAGAGGTTATGAAATGCACTCCTAAACAGTGCCAGGATCCACGAGACATGCACATCTTATTCATTACTGCAAACGAGAAACAAAAAATTCCTAAAAGGTAAATCTATATCACTAGATCAAGCATAATAATATGAATAATTTTGAACATACTCTTCCTGCTGGCCTTTTCCCAGCTAACTCATTTAAATCTGTCCTTAATGAACCCCTACAGACTAGGAAATGATGTCCGGAGGCAGGTAATCCAAAAGGATTTTGCAGGAGCCATCTGCAATAAATCTGTTTGAAGTTTAGTTAATCTGCATTTTAATAGTTCACCAGCCAGGAAATTCAAGATCTGGAAAGTTGGAGGCTGGTAATGCACTGAGCTCTATCAGATGGAAGTATGTGAACAAGAACAACTTGGAAGTGGTATTCACTGTAAATAATCTTTCTATGGAATTCCAGCTGAGGAGATGGTTCTGAGCATGGATAACTGCATCCACAGAGCCTGATTTGGGGGACTGAATTATCCCCGTGCTAGAAGTGAAGTTTATCACTTTAGGCCTTCTGCCTTCATCCGCTGGTCCTATTTACTCTCCCTCTGTATTAATCTACAGCAGCAATTAGTAGAACTTTGCTGGCTCTGTAGGAGAATCTGTTGTTGTTGAAGGTGGAGAGGCACATTCTGTGTCTGGCTGGCACTGAGCCATCTGCCAGCTCCAAACAGGCCCTTGGAGGTTATAGACTACTGTCCTAGTTTGGGACAGTTTCTGGACACTTCAACTACCAGTTAAAGTTTTCTTCCGCTTTTTGTTTTTAAAGGCAAACTATTTTGTTGTTGATATCTGCAAGTTTTCATATATGAGATAACTGAAGAGTCATTTTGTCTAAGCCTGCCTTCATACTGACACTGTAAAGCACCAAGGATATCACATTAATCATATCAACAGATAATGATGCCAAAGCACAAAGAAATCAAGGATTTGGTGTGTGGGTATTTCTTTTACCTCCTTATTTTCCTGGCTTGGTAAACTTTAAGAGATGGACTGTTAAAAACTCTTCTGAAGAATCCAGCACAGACTTCAGTGTTTGGATCCAATTAGGTGAAGGTCAAAAATGTTACTGGTGGCACCTCCAGGCTGTTTCAGTACTGTTTTCACCAGTGATTTTTTTCCCCCTGTATTATAACCTGGTTGCTCCTGCTTGGTCTTCAGTCCTGGGTGCCTTGTTTTGCAACAGACACAAACCCATGGACCATCTTTCTGTGCAGACTAATTCAAACTGTGTGGCTAAACAATAATCCTGGAGTTAAAGGCAGCTGTGACTTTTACAGCAGCTCTCAACTGGTCACATAACACGACCACACAAGCAGCTTCAACATCACAGTACAAAGAACCGCCTCCCAAAATCTGGTATATATTTTAATCCCCCTTAATGGAAGGTAAGAAAAAACATTCAAAAGAGGAGGCAAATAAGTAATTCTGAGTTTGAGCTGTGTTTTTTATCAATAGTCACACTGGGGCTAAATTCCTACCCAGTGTAACATGTGCAAGCTGTCTGCATACCTGTACATGGACTGAATTTGGATTTTCCTCTTGTCTATTGTTTCAATTAGTCCATGACTGAGAATAAGTAGCTGTTCCAGAGCCCTGCCTGAGCATGTTTGGATACACAGCATCTCTCCAGCAGCAGGTGGAAAACCTCTCCTGGTTTGTCAGCTGCGTCCTCTCCCCTGAGCCTCAGGCAGATCACAGCTCCAAGTCTCATCTTTCCCACATAAGAGGTGAGGATTACAGTTCTCTCTTGTGAGGATTATTTTGATGTCTACTGGTATAAAATGATGTACATATCATTAACAATATGTGTTTGTAAAAATCTTTGAGGTTGTTGTAAGACACGTTGAGATCCTTTGAAAGGAAGAAAAAACAACCTTAAACCTCCAGAAATTCTAAAATGACAGTAACAAGAGATAATGCAGACTCCAAAATTGCCCTTAAGAAACATTACAGGTTGTAATAACTAAAAATCCTGTCATTAGCATGGCTATCCTAGGGCTTCTGTAAATCCACACCTGATAGCTGCAGTCAGTCATTAGCAGATTGCTGATGAATGACTCATTAAGTCTCAAACAGGTATTTATGAGGCTAGATTTTCATATTTCAGTATTGTATTAACCCAGAGATAAATACTGCTCATTGCTGCACGATCTGTGCCTGCTCATCAGCTGCACTTGTAACACTTCTTGTTTGCTCACCAAAGCAGCACAGCAGCCTGTCAGCAGACATGAGGCTTTGAAAAGAGTGTCACTAGATAGCGTCTGTTCTCAACTGCCTGGGTTTTAAACTACCTTAGAAATGGCAGGTTATTTCTCATGTATCAGATATTTTCATGTCACATTCTCACAATATTGGAAACCTCCTACTCTGTCAATTACTGCACCTTTAAAAGAATGGGCTGCATCAAATTACAATTTTTCCCTGGGTTTAGAGACTGGGCAGGTACATCTTTCCCATCATGAGAGTAGAGGTTGGAAAAACACAGACTTAAGATGGAGCCGGAGAATTCCCTTCTTCATGAACAGACAGATAATATTCCCTTCTTATAAAAAAGAATGACAGCCTCATTTAAATTCATTCAGTAGGTGCTTCATATGGAAAGGAAGTTATTGTTGCTAGAGAGAAAATCAAAGGACCATATTTTGGCTACCATCTACCAGCCAATGAAACACTGTTGATTCAGATTTGGGGTTTACTTCCACGGTTTTGTAAAATTATAACAGTTAAAAAAAAAAAAAAAAATAAATCAGGTCCTGGGGTATTTTGTGCTGGGAAAACATGATGAAGAGATGTGATCTATCCTAAAGGGGTGGCTCCATCACCAGGCACTTCCCACAGCACCAGCTGCTCCATGCCCCCATCCTGTCAGCTTGGGATGTTCAGAGGGCAGAGAGGCTGTCAGTCTGTGGATCCTGCTATCCAAGTGTTCCATGGTGTGGGAGTTCTCCTACTCCCACAGGTCTCTCGCCTGATAAAGGAGGCCTTTCCTAAAGTCCTTGTTAAGAAGAGGCAAACAGGTCTCTTGGTTGTTCTCGTTCTCTAGGTTGTTTATTATTTTCTAAACACCAATTTCTGCACACCAGGCTTTACACCAGCCTGGCACACAGGAGAAAAGGCACCAAAAAGCCTCCAACGCACAGAATCAAAGCTCTCTTAAAGATAATTCACCCAGTTATCACCAAGAACGGACATTATTTCTATTTTTCTACCACTAACTAACGAAATTTCTATTCACATGACACTACACTGTGGCAAATTGTGCCAAATGGTCCTGTGTCCCCAACACTGCAGAACATGGAGAAGAAGGAAGAAGCCTAAAAACCACAAGGATCCTCCAGCTTGTCTTCATCTCTTTACCATGCTACACAAACCCAGAAATCTATAATTCTCACCCTGTGATAAACTACATATTATGCTATTATCTAATTTACATTCTTGAAAGTTCTGCTACATTCCAGAGCCTGGGAAGCCCTTTCCATGGACAAAGGTTAAAAACAGTGTTTGTCAGAGGGTTTGGATTCCTTAAAACATGCAGAGAAATCCTCTCTGCATTCTGGATTCCAATATAAGGGAAGAGGCTGGTTTGCACCACAGCTCCTTCCTGGGAGCAAGTGTCAGTCCCCAGGGTCACAAGTACACAGGTATTGGCTACTTTTCAGAACAAGCCCAGAGTTTACCTCTCTTATCACAGCTGCACTTCAAGATGGGGAAGGTGATTTGTGGTGTGGTCAGAGTAAGTGTCTCAAATACCACAGAGGAACTATTCCCTTCTGTGTGTTTTTTAAAGTGATCACTGACATGTCAATTAACTGTCATCCACATGCTTTGAAGGAAAATCTTTTTTTTTTCTTTTCTTCAAAAACTAGCTTCAGTTTTAGGCTTATCTTTACCTCACAATAGTATTATGCTTATCACATTCAGGTTTTTGTCTTAAAAAAGTCTTTTTTTATACAAAGCCAACACAGTGTTTCATTAAAGAAATGTAAATAGGCTCTGTAGATAGAGCCTATTTCTTCTCAGTTGGTTCAGACCTTGCTGTAATCTAAATAACCTGATTTAACTGTGAAAGATGGAAATGAGGGTGCTGAATATAAAAGAGAAAGCATTATAAGAAGGTTTTATTCTAATTCTGATTCAAAAGCAACTGTGTAGCTCTTGGTATTTTTGGAAAAGCCATAGATGGTTAATCTTAGACTTGATGAATGGAGGTTACAGTGCTTTTGGGAGGAAAAATAACAGGGGAACAGAATATTGAATCAAATGAACAGATACATCCTCATGAATAAGCCTGACAATAGAGGCCTGGATCAAGCATACAGGAAATCCATTTCTCAGTACCTGGGTACCTATCTATCTGGCTCACTTCTTTTCAGGTCAAAAACCAAATTAAAAGTAATGTGCACAAATCCCATCTCAAAACCAGCAGATTGTTTTAAAATATGTCCATTTCTTTTTAATACAATGATGGGAGCCAAAACAACTTAAGAGTAGAAGAGTACTCACTCCACCAGTGCTGTTCTCCTATCTGAGATCAACATTATGGAGAAATACTGGCAGATTCACAAAATCTGCTGCTGACATTTTCTGTGAGTTAAGAGAGGAAGGAGCAACTTTACCTCATAAGGTATTTAAAGGCCACACACCCCATCCTTCAAACACTTCATGTAAGAGATTCATATTTAAGCAACCCTTACAGAGATAAGGATAGACAAGGTGCTTCCAGATATTTTGAAATCCCTTGTAAATGCCTCATTTAATTGGGCCAGCAAAAGTTCTGTATCTCTACAAATCAGGCAATGCAAACCAGTGTTAAGACAGACCCACACACGTGAGAACAGAAATTGCTGATTTGAAAAGAACACCACCACACAAGAAGCTGAGAGTAACACATGCCTGACTGCTGTGCAGGAAGGCTAACATAAAATTGTGGAGCTGACATCTTATCCAGCTTGCCCACAGGTAGACAAAACACAGCTGGAAGTATCTGTGCAGTGACTGAATTTTACAGTGAAGTACCATAATTTAGGTCATACAAGCACACACTTCTCTCTTGTCTCGAAAGGTAAGAGATTTCAAGAGCAAATCTCCCAATATTTAAACGTTAAAAGTTAAGGTTTATATCATCCAATAATTTAATTGCAAAACTGAGTTACGATGCCACAGTTGGCAGTGTGACACCTTTTCACCCGGACTCTGTCCCAAGTGTTGTTATGTTCCCATTTATTGAACCCCCTGGATATTGATGTCACGGCTGCAAATTGGCTTCCCTCCCAACCTAATAACTTGGAGACTCTCTCTAAAACAGATGTAATATTAAAATGCAGGCAAGTGACCTAAAAATGGCCCTTGAGGGCAGGCCTGCAATTTCCTGAATCACACTTTCCTTATTCCCTCATTTGTTAAGTTTCGCAACATCAATTTTTATACTGTTGCTGTTTTATTCTGTCCAAATGATTGCTGAATACTAATGAACTGTCTCTCTTTGACAAATGAGTTATTGTTTGATATATTACATTAGGGACATTGAGACTAAACTACTTACAGATACTAGACATTTATAGAAAATACATTTACATAATAGTATACTATTAGCGTAATGAGGTCCCATATCTGGAAATAAATAGGGGTTTCAATAAACACAAATGCTGGCAGTTATATTGTAGTAGCATTTCGTGAAATAGATGTAGGGAAACCACTGAAAATTACTTTCTTTCCAAATACTTTTTCAGTTTGTTTTTTTTATCCTACACTAGTTGGCTGTGCAAACACAGTGTCCATGGCAAGCAGTACTATAACTAGGTTTTATCATGGTTCACCACTACAACTTTGATTTATAATGTAAAGATAAACTTTAGGGCCTGAGACCAAATGTATCCAAATTAATCACCAGAGGCATATTTAGTTTGGAGATTCTTAACCACCTTCTATTATCTAAGGAAAACAGAGGGAACATACACAAAAACTTTTCGAGTGGACAAGCCTCATTTATATAACACTGTTCAGAGCACCTGCTCAGTACTGGAACTCCTGCACTGCTAATGATTAACTGCCTTTTCAAAGGAAATAACAAAATTCTGCAGAGAAATCCCATCTCCCTCATTAATTGCCAGAGGCTGAATACTCTCAGAGCACATAGAGAGGAGCCACTGACTCTCATTGAAGACTGACTTCAGTTGTGGCCAGATTTCCTTTTGGCAAATAAAGTATTTTCAGAAAGTTAAATTTTTCTGAAGTTAATTTTTTTTTTTTCCAGATGGAACACCTGGAATATTTTGCATTCCCACTAACTGAAGAATTCTATCTGCAAAGCCTTTCTGTAATCAAAGTGTCTTTTCCTACAGTTCGTTCTGACCACATATAAAAACCCCCAATATTTTAAAATATTGCAGTCCATCCTGGCTTCAGTATTTTGTGGCAGGATTTTCCAGTTTTAGCTACTGTGGAAGACCACACAGTCCTGAGCTGTCAGAGGCTGCTGTAACAGAGCTGGTCTCAAAGCTTCCTCTTCAACATGAGTAGAAGTTTGAGATCATATAAACACATTATATCTTTTCTTCGATTTTTAAGCTTTTTGCTGTTACACTGAGGCATCAATATTTTTCTTTTATTCGGCATGGCTTGCTGTAGATGGCTTGGTTTTTCTTTCATAAGCCACTTCTGCACAAAATCTATCTTTGCTTAGATTTACTTCACTAATATTGGCTGGCATTTCCATTTGAACCTCTCAGCTAAATAAATGTATTTCTATTTTGTGGTCTGTGAAGAACAAGGAACCTCCTGAAAGCATGAATGGAGTTGTCTGTGTGCAGCAGCAAGTACTTTTCCCTGGTTCAGATCACAGACTGTAATGCAAAAAAGGGGAAAGAGGTCTTTGATTTTTCCAATCTTTCAGATTAAAAAGAGGGGGGGAAGGAGATAGATGTGACTCTCCCCTGTTTGCCTCACTATTTGTAGTCATCGGGATTTATTTACAAGATTAATTTTTTAGAATTTGTTTCTACTCAGTGACTAGACACACAATATGAGAACGAACATCAAAAATTAATTTATACACTTCATTCCTGTTTAATTACATATTCTTAGTTATTTTTGTATTTTATGTACGGTCATTAAGCTGGAGGAACACTTCAATTCAGTAAAATAAATATTTTTCTTCATTTGATACTTCCCTTTGATAAAACGCTGAGCTTGAGCTTTTTTTCTTTATGATTCTTCCAGCCAGTTGAGTCAAGCAGCACTACAGATCCTGAATTAAGCCATCAGCAGTGTGGTTATGGTACTCACTGGGACCTAAACATTTGGCCTAGAAATTTTACAAAGCAGTAAAGATCAGGATGGCTCAGGAAATATTCTAATCATTAGCAGAGTCAGCGACACTTCTAAGAACATGATACTGCTGTTTTTCAAGTTCTGAGCTAACTTAGCAGTGAATGGAGGCATTTAAATGTAAATTAATTTATAATTTATAAGAAATTTATAAAGAAATCTCCCAAAGCACCAATTAAAACCAACACCTTGTAGAAGTTATCCTTCACTTTAAAGCCACAGAAGTTGCTCAGGATAGTGTGTTTGCTTTAAGGTGATTGCTGTCTTTTATGTTGGTTTTATTTCATTTGTTACAATTAAGTACTATCCCCCCACAGAGTTCACTAAAGCAATTCACACAGAGATTATCTACCATTTATTATATGCAAGCAGATTTATCTGATTGAATGGGTAAATTCTCACACAGAGAAATAAATGGGGAAAAAATGGATCCATAAATAAGCATTTAGTATAGTGCACCTCAGCAACTGAACAAGAACTCTGTAAAACTACATTTTGATTCCTTCCCAATTCTCTTGTCAGATGTGCTGATCTCAAGCTCTCATTTATCAAATCCTTCACTCGTCAGCACTTCTCTTCCTTTTGCTATTTCATCTTTGTCACTGCTCGTCTCCCAAATGCTAAATGCTCTCCTCCTAATTCAATGTCTTCATTAAATCTCATTAAGAAATACTTTCCAAGGAAGCCCATTTGTGAAAGTAATATGTACTTTATGCCCAAATCACTACGAAACATGAATATTACCTGGCAAATAAACCAGGCTTCTGCACTGCTTTCTTTAAAAAAAAAAAAAAAAAAAAAAAAGTAAAAATCCACAGATAATCGTGTTTCTAAGGAAATCTCCTGTCCATAAAGGACGACCAAGATATTGGCAAAGTACCATAAAGCTCATAAACTGCATCTTTGCCTCCCCCAGTGAATACAGGACCAACAATAAGCCACTGCACTTGATATTTTCAACACATTCACCAATTCCTGCATTTGTAAGTTAGGAAAGTACAAACATTACTGAAAAACATGCAGCATGCTACAGCAAGAATTATTAGCATTACTGTGAGCATTCAAGATGTTGCTACCAGCAAGGAAACATTATCTGTCTCCTTCATTTCTATTCTCATTTTGACCACACAATATTTCTAATTAAGCATCCTGTTACAATGGTACTTTATGAACAACATTTATTAAAGGCATTGCTGCTTCTCATTTATTTTGTAAAGGTTATTGAATTAATGCAAATGTCACTTTTAAAGTTGTGAGGAAATAAGCCCAAGGAGTATTATAATTAAAATCAAACAGAAATTAGAGGTTGATATACTATATATGAATTAATACTGAATGAATGAGTCATTTATTGAGTGCAATTAAGAGCCTTGTGGATTTTTCAAATTCCTTCTAAAGCCCTAACCGAAATAAACAACCAAAATAAATTCCTTTTTAATAAAAGAACATGAAACCAATACACACAACTTTGAGCTTGTAGATATGATGTAGTTTGCTACTGCTACTCAAAAAATGCTGAATATCAATCTCAAAGACTTCTACATCCCACAGATATTAAACCATTGAGGTCACTGCATGCCCAGTATAGAGATGGTAACTAGATTTCCATCTGCCTTCTTTTAGATCTAGAATATTGTCTTTCATTTTTCTACACTTTTAGTACAACTGAGAACCTCTATGTGAAAAATACAACAGGGAGAAAAATGCACATTTATACCTTGCTTTGTTTTTTTTTTAATTTGGAAGTGTATCATAATAAAAACAACAACAACAACAATAATAAACACCTCCTTGGATTATGAAACATGGATTCAAGATCCAAATGGAACTATGTCCAAATCTATTGTCAAAAAAGAAAAAATACCGTTCCAGTAAACAGATCGAAACCACCTAAACTGATGTGGTACATGATGAAAAACTTTATCTTTAAAACTTCCGATTCATGTTAAAATAGTGAAAAGAGACAACAGGTGAAGAGATGACAACTACACATGAACTTCTTCATTAAAGGTGTTTTCAAGAGGGTCACTCAATGCTTTGTTGTGACAGACAGAATCTTCCATGAGCTCCATTCACTGCTGTTTTGGTTATCAATAATGGAATTGGGTTTCAAAGCAAGTGCTTTGAATGAACCTTTGGCAGGCAGCTAGATACTATAAAATTAATAGCTGTGGACAGTACACTCAGGAAATGTCTATTGAGGAACTCTTCTTTTATGTTTATACTTCAAAAGAATAACAAGAATTATGGAACCTGCTCTTCTAGAAGCTCTGGTAACAGGGTTAAATTCACATGGCAATTTCCCCCTCAGTTAGGGCATTAAGTTTTATCTTCTTGTTCTGCCTTGCTTCTCACTTTCATAAGGCATGCACATACCTAGCACATTTTTAGAGCTTTACCTGCATCACATTTGCTTGAAATTGCCCAGCAGATTAACAAGATACTGGCATGGGAAACCAGACAGGAGGCAGCATAATAAAAAAAGCAGACAGCATAATCTCTTAAGCCTTGTTTCTTTAGAAACCCAAACTAAAAGTTTCCTTTGGTACAATTTTCAAGTCGAGTTTGACAAGAAAAATATTCTAATACTGTATTTGCAAATATAAAAAGCTCTCAGTCTTTTTTTTTTTTTTTTTTCCTTTTGTTGCTTGTAAGACTTGACTGAAAAAATAATATACAATAGTAGCACTAAATAAATAAAAGCAACAAAATTATCTGGGTAAAATGGAATAGCTTTCAACAACTTGGCCTGGAACCTGAATTATTGTGTCTTAGATTACAATAAATGACATCACCCTGCATTAATAATGATTTCAATGATATACTGAGAACTCACCATGAATATTTTTCCTTGCCTCACTACAATATCATTTTAACAGCATGTATGATAGAAGGCTGCTTAAAGAACCTTGTTTCTTGCCTGACACTGTTGTGATGATGCATTTCATCAACTAAGCAGTGAGGCTGCAGTGATACAGTACTGCAGGATGCTGTGAGAGTGGCCTTTCACAGCAGATGATTATTTGATACCTCACGAGAGCACTTTTGGAAGCACAGACAGGGGTACAGATCTGATTTGGTGAGGTCTGAAAGTTTGTGAAAGTTTGCCAAGAAGTAATTTGGGACCCAGCTGTGGATAACAGCCTATTGTGAGCCCACATTTCCTGCTCTTAGGGTGTACAAGAGAAAGCCCTGCATTCTAGAGGACATCCCAGTCGAACAGGCTGCATCTCAGAAGGGTGGGCAGAGGACACTCGTGGTATGGGGCTGTGCCCAAATGTCTCCTCAGAGTAGGGAGGGAGGTGTTTGAGAGGCAACTCGGACTTGAGAAGAAAAGAGAAAAGCAAAAGAGAAAAAAAGAAAAAAAAAAAAAAAAGAAAGCAGAAACAGAGAACTGACCTGGTGACTGTTGGAAATGAGGCGTAACAGAGGTGGCAGGGGAGGAAAAGGATAAAATGGTGCTTCTCTAGTCTTAAACACTTTGATAACTGGATGATACACATGTAACTGATCTAACCAGGCACATATTAAAGGGAAAACAAGCAAAATAATACAGAGTTTGTAAAAATACTGAAAACACAGATGAACGTTCAAGTGTTCAGGAACACGCAAGAAAAATAACAGTTGTGGGTTTTGCTGTTAGAGTGATTTCACATGGTGGAAAAGCCACACAAGCAGATAAACATTAAAAAAATGAAAGGGCCCATCCTTACAAAAAAATGTCTGGAGTAATTAGGCACAAGGGATTGATATGGCACAAAACATGATGTGGGTGGGATATTTTCTATCGCATTTTTCCTAAATGTAAAGAAAGGTCACATATGAGTCTAAATGAGAAAATCCTAGATTTCTTTAAGTCTCCTATTGGTCTCAGCAGTCTGTCTGAAACAAATGGGAGAAGGCAAGTTCAGTAGGAAATCAAACAAAATTCAGGAGCAACTGAACAGTTTTGATTTCAGTTTTATCAACAAAACTGTGTGAGGAAATATTCAATGCCTGCCTCTTCCATATGAATTTAGAGATAGGACCTCAAGGAGCCCCAGCTGTCCTCACTTCCACATCATGAGCAGGGCACACTGAAAATTTCTCCATCTGAATCTACAAAGGGTGCAAGTCTTTATAAATATTGGCTCTCACTTTCCACAGACTAATAGGTCATTTCTCTCCAGTTGCTCTTGCTTTTTGTTAAAAACAAAAGCACGCACACGGCTTTCGTACGACTTGAGCAGGGTCAGTAGCGTAACTGGCAGATTTTTAAGATTTCAGCAGCAAAAAAACCCTCAGGGAGCTGAAAACCTTCAAAAATGAAAATGGACAGACTTTTAAATTTATTTTTATAGGTCTAATTTTTTAAAAAGTTGTGCTTGCCTTGAATCTTTTGGTTTTCATTTGTCCACCATAAAGAGTTCAGTTATATCTGGTCTAGTGGAAGGTGAATATACTGGAATTAAAATATCCCAAGCCAGTCTAATCACTGCAGTGATGTGTATATATAGCACTTACAGCAGGATGTTCTGCAATACAGGAAAATAAGCTGAGCTGCCTGGACAGCTTTAAGATCCAAAAACATGCTTGTGCATTTCCTCCACTTCCAGAATAAGCTGGAGGAATTCTATCATTGCTCTTGCAATAGCTTAGTTTTTAAAATACTTATCTGTAAGCAAAATGAATTTGCTCTACTTCTCCAGTAATTTCTTTTTCAGAGCTTCACCTCAGCCATAACAAGAAATTGCTCAGTCCATATCTTTGAAGGGAGCACCTGGTAATGACAGAGAGCACTGAGGAAGGACTGGGGCAGGTGGGTGCTGAAACTTTCAGTCCCCAGCAGCAGGCACTGGCACTGTGTCATTTGGGTCTGGGCAAAGACAGAAAATAAAAATGTTGTGGATCCTGGTAGCTGAAATTTCCTGGCTGCTGTGACAAAAGGGAGAGACCAGTTGGTTTAGTGCAATGATGAAAGAGGAAGCCATTATTATGAGGTGCATTAACATGGTGTTTTTTCTTCTGTTGGCACTATATTTACCACTACAGATTTTCCCTGAAGAAGGGAAAGACACTGCTGCTAACTTTATTTTCCTCTGTTTCATCTGCAGTCTGTGCTGATGCTGCACCATACAGTGTTTTACTTCAGCAGTGAACAGAGTGAGAACACAAAGCAATTTGAACTTTTTTTTTTTCCCCCACAAATCCAAACATCATCATTTGCAGAATTTTTGAACAAAATAAAATGGAATAGAATAGAATAGCTCTGGATGCCATTTGCATCATCAAAACACTCATTATAGCTTAGACGTTGAAAATCATGGTGAACAAATGTGTGTCACTGGAATATAAATTAAGCATTGTGATTGCTGTGAAGCATCTGCATAGTATTTGTAAATCAGTAAACCTCCAAAAATTTCAAATTTTAGAAGAATCTATTGGGCTCTTTTGTACTGAAGCTCTCCTAACCTGGATGTGTTTTGTTCTACCAGATACAAATCTCTATTTAGTAAAAGACATTTTGGTCAGTCTGATGAGGGATAAATTCAGGGTTTCCCAGCAGTACAAACAGTTTACAAGATATTTAACTTGGATTTATTTTTTTTCTTTCCTATTTTTATTCTTTTTCACATAGACTTTACACTGAAAATTTACATTAAAAAATAATCTTAGCATCAGACTCTGACCCTGTGGAAAACACTGGAAAGACACAAAATGCCAGTGTTTTTATACCAGATGGGTTAGAACAAATTCCTTTAAGTAGTCCAGAATTGAGCCTGGCTTTCAGCTATACACAAGCTTGCAAATGCAGAGTAAAAAATTGTGAGTGGTATTTCTAAACCGCTCTTTTTTTTTTTTTTTTTTTTTTTTTTTTCTTTTTTTTTTTTTTAATTTTTTTCCAGCTTGATCTGAAATTGAGATTTATATTTGAAAAATTGACTTTATACCCTTGGATGTCGCCTGAGCTATTTTAAGTACCATGTAAACTGCATAGACATAACACTGTTTCTTCCAAAGTTCCTGCATGAAAAAAATTGACGCTTATTCCTGCCATATATTGCTCACAAATGCCTTATTGTCTCTTTGAAAAATCGTCTGTAGCAAATTGCTGAAGTAATCTCTTGCACCACTGCAGTTTGAAAGATTCATGCCATTGAATACTCTCCTTCCTCAAAGGCTAAAATCCAGCCTCAAAATTCCAAATATTGCAGTTTAATAAAATGTTAAAGATTGAGAGAACTGCCCCCCCTCAGGCTCAGCTGTTAAACAGCTTTTGAAAATGGGAGAGGTGAACAACCTCTACCCTAGAGTCTGAATGTCTAAGACTTTTGGAAAAGAAAAAAAAAAAACCAAAACAAAACAAACCCCTCAAAAAGGAAAAACCCTGCACAGGGCAAGGGGTATTTTTCACTGGGGGAAAAAAAAAAGAAAAAAATAAAAGGAAACAGTTGAACATGTCTTTCGATGTTAAAATGATGATGTTTTGATCTTCTGCTGAGGACTATGGCAGGGATAGTTATTTTAAATGTTATAATCCTGTTTATAATGTCAATGTTCTCTCTCTCCTGACATTTTAAAATATCCACTGCTTTTGTGGAACTTTCTTGGGAACTGGTGATATGTTCTCAGCACACAGAGAGCTTTCCCCTGATGGATGCTCTGGGCTCATCAGCCCAGCTCCACACGGGCTTTCCTCCCTGCCCCTGAGACACAGCAAAGTTCACTGGGCTTTATGGATTTTGTTTATTTACTTCCAGTCGAGCCTTACCACAGTTTTTTTTTTAGGAAGTTTCATTAAGGAAAACCAAAAACTAAACTGTAGACTCTTCCGGGGGGGAAAACTGTCTCATGTCTGGTGACCAGAGGGAAGGGAATGCAGGGCAGCGCTCGCAGGGAATGCAGCTGGGCCAGGAACAGCCCCTGCCCAAATACCTCACACTGATGGGTGAAGGTCACCCATGAGCTTGGGAACTGCAGCAACACATGGGGACACCCAGTTTGTGCTGCTGCTTTGGTGAAGGAAAGGGGCAGTGGACTTATGTCAGGAGCAGTGTTGATAATTGTTCACCACTGGAGCTCATCAGTCAGAGAGCAAATGGGATCATAGTCCCAACCCACAAAGGACATTCTCCTTCAGCCCCCCCAAATCCATGTCTTTCATTATGGATGTCTTTTATATTCATATCTAACATGCTAAATAAATGTTCTTTTATCATGCCTATCATACTTATCTCTGAATGTGAAATCTGTTGCAATCACTGTAGATCCTGGAAGAGAAGAAGGTGGGGGAGCTGTTTAATGAGAATTAATGGGAGGTGCAATGTAACCTGAGCCCAGAGCATTTCCCACATGCCCAGACAGGCTCTGAGTGGACATTCAGGAGTTTGAAAACTTTCAAATTCCAGCCAATTAATCAATACCAAAACACTTAATGGTAAAACTATTGTGTGATTAATGCTTAGCTGAAGTTCTAAAGCAAAGGGATGTTTGTGCTGTTTTAAGCACACCAGCAAGAGTCCATGTTCCACTACACAGTGGTGCTTAGGGAATAATCAATCATTTCCACCAAGTTAGTAAGGATTATTTATTTTGAGTACTAACTGCAGAAGATAGTTCAAACTACTCCAGTTTCAAATACTTTTTCTATGCATTTTGACAAGAAGCAGAGAACTCTTTTACTTACACCCATACCTTACAAAGATGAGAAAACTCCATTAACACACCTATTGCTCATTATATATTTTATAACAAAAAAGTTTCACTGTGGCAGTTTTGCAATCCAGTGCATGGCAGCCTGTTGGTTCAGAGCCCACAGAAATTAAGGAAGGTGCTCTTACAGCTTCTAGAATGCACCGAGCAAGAACTCTGTTCTTGTCCTTCATTTCACAGAACTGCCATGTGTGTATGCTGTAGGAAATGGAAATGCAAACTGAGAAGCCTCCTCTGCCTGAACAAAATTAGGGCTGCAGAACTAAATGAACTGCTGCTTAACCCCACAATATTTGCACTGAACTGGTGATTTGGGCTTTGAATGACACCATTGCTCAGTGACATTTCAGCTGCATTGGCACAGGCACAATTTTTTTTTTTTGTTTTTATTTTTAGCCGAATTGTAGCATATTAGTTTATATTACAGGAGGTTATATAATAATCTGATGCATCTATGAGAAATGTAGAAAAATTATAAAGCTATTTAAGTATTAAACTACATTTTCTGCAGTACAAACTATTTTTGTAACTAGCACCCCTGCATCACACACACTTCTAAAAAGTAAAGCTAAGATAGCAGAAATGACCCTTGGCTCTTCCTGAAAAGCTCAGCTTTTTGAGACCATTAGAAGAAATCAATTCCCAAATCTGTGAATGCAGCTGGAATGCAGCTTTATGAAATTTATAGCTACCTCATCCCAGGCCAGTCATCACGTATGAGGCCACTGTAGAAGAGAGGAGGTCTCTAAAACAGAGGCCTTGCACAATGCTATTACATGAAAAATAACTGCAGATCCAGGTCAGGGGGTGACAGAGAACTCAGCCATGCATTCCAGATGGATGGGAGCAAGGGATCAGGAAAGTTCCCGTGGCACCCAGTGAAAACAGCTGCAGTGCAGCTTTTCCATGTGGATGAAGAGCACACACAGCTGGCTCAGCTGGAGGAGGACATCCCTCACTGATCCCAGTGTGGCAATGGCATCCCATGCCAGGCACACAGCACCCAATCACCTCAGCTGAGGAGTCACTGGGAAAGCTTCCAGAGCCTTCTTCTACCATTCATTACATTGAGAAATCTGACCTGACGCTGTCATTGAATTACAGGATTACAGAACCACAGAATGGTTTGGGTTAGAAGGCCCCTCAAAGCTCATCCAGTTCCAGCCCCTGCTGTGGGTTCCACACCTTCCACTATCCCAGAGCTCAGAGCTCCATCCAGCCCAGCCTTGAACACTTCCAGGGATGGTGTGATGGTGTCAGTGGCACAGGGTGGTGTTTCTTCAACTCTTGCATGAATTACAGGTGACACAAACATTTCTTCTTTTAAACTACCACTCAGAGCAATCTTTATTTCCATGTTCTGATAGCCTGGCATATACAAAGGACTTGATAATAATGGTTTAAATATAGATCAGACAGAAAAACAGAAGTAAAAAGAGCAAACTTTAAAAATGGAATAATTTTGTAATGAATTGGTTGAGGAGCTTAAGGGACACGATAAAGTTCTGAATGTGACAAGTCTATGAATGGTATTACCTTTTAAAAGAAACATTGAAGCTAAAACGATCACTGCCAAATACCCTCTGTAAGTAATGGAGGAATTCTACCATTTATGGGTAATTACTCATTTCCACCTGTTTCTAAAAGCACTGGCAGGAGGTGAGACATGAATTGTGCAGTGTTTCATTGCATAAGGACACACTGGGCCTTTTTTTGGAATGTAACCTGCCAAAATCTAAAAGAATGTATCTTATTAATAAATGATGCTTTCTCAAAGGCACTTTGCATTTCACAGAGGACAACAGCTCGAAAGGATAAGAGTTCTAAAGCTGGAATGATGAATATGATGGTTACCTTCCTGCCAGATCTGCATTACTCCACAGCCCTGTGGTGCAAAGACCTGAACTTCAGAGCTGTGCACGATGTCATCTGGAACTTGAAAGGGATACAGACTTCACTGCTGCCACCTGCTGAGGACCAAGGACAGGTTTCTGACTCCTGGAATGCCAAGCGACTTGCTGAATCTTAGACTGATGTCCCAAAGAAACACTACCACTTCTTGGTGTGCAATCAGAGTGAGACAGCAGAGATGTGAAAGATGTTTAGTCTGTTTTTGTTAGGCTGCTTTTCATGCTTTAAAGTTAAGGGTGAATAAAATATTAATATTGATGCTTCATAATGAACAGACAAGTTAATTGTGGCTATTATGAATTGTGACAGCTTTGCTTGCTCTCACACTCTGTAATTCATCTGTAAAACTCTCTGCTTTGTTTAAAACTTGAATTCCAGAGGCAGGGCTGTGTCCTTCTGGACTACCAGCTCAAAGCTCCAGAGGAAATACCTCCATGCTTTACCACTTGGACATAAAAATAGCTGGGACTAGGAATCTGAGCAGAAGTGGGATCCAATCACTGCAGCAGGAATGCAATGAAGCAGGACATTTATGATGGAGTTACTGTGCTTCTGAAAGTGCCAGGGCTAAACAGGAACCTCTGAGGAGTGTCACAAGGAGAACTCCACACAAAGCAGAGCAATTAATTAAATATTGGAATAAAGAGCAGGAAAACTGCCTGTTGTTAATACAACTGAAGTGCAAGGAGCTGCATGGGATGGACACAAATGTAGCAGTGGGAAGCAGAAAAGCTGTAGGGCTTTAATGCCATGCCCACCCTGACAGGGTCTATCCCCAGCACATCCAGGGATGGGCAATCCCCAGCAGTGCCACAGCCAGGGATGCCTGAGTGACCAACAGTGCCTCTGGCAAAGGGACAGCAAGGAAACAGCTCTGGATCACCTGGGTGGGTCAAGGCTGAGCTGGGATCCCGAGTGCAGCTCCCTCCATCCCCAGAGCTGGGCTGTGACAGGAGCTGTGGCACTTGTCACAGGACACAGAGATGGGATGGGCACGGAGCACAGCTCTGACAGGGCTCTCTGCTGAGGGGCTGCCTACATCGTGCCAGAACAGCTGCATTTCTTCTGAATAAAAATCCCTGCTGTTAACCCTGGCCTCCCTGGCTGCAAACAAACGTCCCCTGAGCTGGCTGAGGGTCAGGCAGTGCCAACACGGGCTCAGTTCAGCATTGTCCAGGGGTTATTTATTTACAAAGGAAGCTTTAGGAGCTGAACCTATTCCTTCCCCCCCCCCTCAAGCTTGTTTTTCAGGTGGAGGACTTTTAATTTGAAGGATTATAATTTTTAAAGTACCCCAAATGAATGATGGCTGTTGCACGAGTTTTCACAGATCCCTCTGTGAATCGTGCATCACATGGATATTTCAGTAAAATTCTACAACTCTGACAGGGAGAGAAAGAAAGGATCCAATAATATAATGTATGCCACTATGGGAAGTCTACAGCACAATACAGCTCTTGGTATCCTGATAAACAAAATGAGGGTGGTTATTTTTCTTCTAGGATTGCACCATGTAGGGCACAGGCAATACAGAGGCTCTGATTCCTTGATAATATTCACTCTGTAATTTACTGTTAAGTTTTATTTGTGTATTGGAAGGCCTTGCTTTAGACAATCACACAAAATCATCCCTATTTTTAACCCTTTATAAAAGTTTTGCACTATTCTAGGGCATAAACATTAAAGAAAATTAAATAATTAGTGCAGTAACTGGTTTTGTAACAGGAATACTGCAAGTTAAAGTTGTAACAAAATAGGAATGTTATTTTTAACCTGCCAAGCCTCTCAACACCGACTGTCACAACATGAACTGAAAATATTCATGGCAGTCTTCCCTCTTCTTCATATTTTATATCCCTCCTCATCTTTGTATATTGTGTTACTGCAAGTAAGTCCTGCCTATTCTCAAATTAACACCAACATCTTTCCAGGTCAAATGCCAAAGCTGCTATGGTTTTCAGTTAATTAGTGCCCTCCGCCTTATAAAACCACATATTCTTTTATTTTAATGGGTCATGTTTGGTAGGGTTGTTTCAGTCCCTGTGTTTAGGCAGAGGTTTTTATGAAATGAAACTCATCAGTAAGCTCCCTGTAGTCGAGGGGACCAGGCACAAGTCAGTTCTCAGGATCTTCACCAATCTCTAACTCAGTGTTCTGAAGCCTCGGTGAAATCACTGGTTTGTTCTGTCTTGTACAAGTGGCTGGGAATGCAACTGTAATTCACTTGAAATTTTTTGGACAAAGTGAATTACACTCTCTATTAACCTCCTGAAAAATAATTTCATGCCAAGGGATTTTTTTACCCATCCTTTTTTCTTTTTTTATTAGAGAAGTTTACTGCATCACTCCAGGAACAGGGGAGAAGAACAAACCCATCCCCCCAACCCTGGGGTATTTTTAGAAGATCTAGAAAGAAATGTCACAGATGGAAAAATAATTTTGCAGTAATAGTTAATTGCCTACATTCTGTCTTTCTACTGTCATGAGTTGGGCAGCACTAGTATAATTCAGGGTAGAATTTGGCCGGTTTTGTTTAACATGTCTACAGCCTTTTTTTTTTTTTTTTTTTTTGCAACATTCTCACATGTCCCTAGTAATTAGTTCTCAGATCTAAATACTGAATAACAGCACGTTGCAGAAATTAGAAGAAAAAAAATAAACTAGTTGTCAACATCATACTGAGTAATTCAATAGTACTAGAATATCCCGAGGGTGGGTATGAATAAACAATTCATGAAGAGCTGGTAAATTACATTTCAGCTTCTATTTATTGCAAAACTAGTCAAATACTTAGCTCTATTCAATAAAGATAGCCCATTGGGCTTAGAATAAAGAACATTTCTTAAGAGTTTTCCTCCTATATTTATTTTGTGCAGGATAGGTTTAGGTTTTTAAGCAGTGTTAAACAGATGAGATGATATCAGACAAGGTCAAAGAGGAAATCTGATGACCTGCAGCAAGCTGGGTTAGTCCTTAATTCTTTCACAGGGTACACATAATAAAAAATGAACCAAAAAGAATATGCCTTTAAAATTTTAGACCAGATGTTAAGATAACATGAAGAATTCACATGATTTTGAATATCTTTATGGTACATTTAGGAGCAATCATAACAGTAGATATGTAGTGGATGAGCCAATAGCATGTGATTCTTCTGTATCTGCAGTACATATTCATCCTCTATCCCTAAATAAAATGCATTTAACCCCTTAAAATCAGTCTTTGTAGCAAATCAGTGAGGAAGAAAAGGTCACCAAATGCTATTCAATGTGAAACTGCTGCTTGAGAATCACAGAATAATTTAGGGTAGAAGGATCTTTAGCAGATGAAAAAAAAAAAAAGATGACCTTGCACAGCAGGGACCACTTGGAAGGTGAACCCAACTCTTAAGTTGGGTCAGGTTGCTCAGGGCTTTATCTGGTTGTGTTTTTCATACCTCTAAGGATGGAAACTATCTCTGGGCAACTTGTTCCAATGTTTGATCACCCTAGTTTTGAATATTTTCCCTTATATCTGCTCGGAACTTCCCTTGCTGCAGCTTGTGCTTCATTTCTTGTACAGCTTAACAAGACAAAAGTCTCCACCAACCTGGCTCAGGTCACATAACTGGTTTATTAGGCCAACATCCCTTAGAAAGCTGAGAGCTGTGGGAATTTTCTCTGCCTTAATGTACTTGTGAAAAATTCTATAAACTGGGAAAAATCCCGAGATCCTGGGTCAGATTTCAAGATGCACCTGTTTGTTGTTGAATATCCTCCACTGCTATCATCTTTCTTTCAGTGGGGAGAATATTAAGAGAAGAAAAACTTCAACAGAAAGGTCACATGAAAGAGAAATCCCTAATATATTGCAGTTTTTACCAGTGCCAGTAGAGGAATCACCTTATTTATGATAGTGCTTATTCATATACATTAAGAGCAGTGTCATCAAGACCTACTTGCATAACATACACCAAAGAACCTCATTGTAACACTGGAGTTTTTATTTCCATGCATGAATTCTAAAAGCCTCCTTTGTGCTGTAAAATTGCAGTTTGATAAAGTCCTCAGAACAAGCCTGAAATCCATAGTTAATTGCCTTAAACATTATTTATGTCCAAACCACCAGATTCAATGAATCTGCTACTTGATTCCTCAGCAGTAATGACGGTGAATCAGCCTCTACACTCTTAAATTGGTTGTCCAGTTTAATTCCACAGTGTCCTATAAAAGTCATGAGAAGTGCACTGCTTTTGCTTTTTGGATATAATTTGGCATCTCGTGCAAGATTCGTTTGCAGGAGAGGCCCTAGGACTGCTGAAATGTCAGGGCCATAAAAGCTGGATGCCGTTAGTTTTCAGGGAAATGTAGTAAAAGAGAGCTAGGAAAAACATTGATAGCCTTCTCATCCCAGCAGGAACGTGTTTTGGGGCAGTTTAGGAGGTGAAAAACTTGAGAGTGGAGGGAGCAAAAATACTGCAAGGTGAATTGGTGAACAAGGTTCTGGAATGCCTAATCAGCACACTGATGTTTTCTCCTTTTGACCTGGGAAGGGAGGTGAGGTGGGCCTGTGGGACTGTTACTCAAGAAAATTACCAAGACAAAACTCATCTTGTTTATTCAACCATGATGCTGTGAGAGGTGCTGATAAATAACACTGAGGTGACAATTTCTGTAATGAGATTCACAATCGCTCTCGTCACAAACCCGCACGATTTCTTGGTGTGAATTGATACCTCAGCCAGAGATGTCCTGACAGTCAGATATTAACTGAAGGCTGTAGGTAATTTTAACAATATTTTCCCATTCAGATGTTATGTTTGATTTGTTTCTACCTGCTCCTATGGTTTGTACTGACAGCATTAAAAATGGGTTACTGCACTGTGGCATTTTACAAAGGTTCACGTCACTTCTTGTTACTTCATCTCATGCTGAAACATGACAGAGCACGGTCTGATATAATGTGGTGTGGCCTCCTGTATTAGAAAGGGTCAAACATTTTCTAAACAGTAATATTTACATTGCAATGGGTATTTATGCAGAGGTATTGAATGCTATACCAATTCCTGGCAGCACATTATTTTCCTTTTCTGTTAATTTGTACGGCTCACCCACACTGGGTTACATCAGTCACAGCTCTGCACCAGAAAATTAGTTCTGTAGTAAAGAGAGAGTCTGCAGAGGAAAAATGGATGAAAGTAAAAAAAAAAAAAAAAGAACAAAAAAACCCCCTGTCTTTTCTCCTCTAAAATGCACCAAAAATAAAAACAAAAACAAAACCAAAACAAAAACCAAAAGAAACACCTAAAAATAAAACCCAACTTACACTGGAAATTTTTAAGCTTCTAGGTGTGCTCACCACTTTGTGGTCTTAATAAGGCACCCAGCTGAGCCTGTCCTGCACAGTCCTATCAAACACCTGCCTGTTTGTGTGCAGGGTAAGAACATCTGTTTTGCACCTCTGCAGCTATTTTACACCTCGGTTTTAGTCCTACTCCTCTCTATAGGTTATAAGCAGAAGGGGAAGCCAGCTTTTTCTCTTCTACCAACAAACCCATCACAGCTACAATCTGCACAGGGGAAAACCCCAAGTTAATCTTTTCTATTTCACTTGATCTCTTCCAGTTTATAGTGATGTGAGGAGAGAATTAGCCCCAATATTTACCTGCACACCTGGTGAACTTATGATCACATTAGCAAAACCCTTCTCCTGGTCCCAAACACAGCTTTACCTGCATTTCTTCTGTATAACATTTTTTAAGGGCCCCAAGGGAAAGTTCAGATGACACCCAATGCCAGTTTCTACTTGTGTTTGAGAGATCTGGAATTAGAGAGAACATTTTAGCAAAGCAGGGATCGTGTCTTTACTGCTGCCTTTGCTCACCACAGAGAATCTCTCTGCTTTTCCTGCTTTGAGTTTAGCCTATTTTGCACTAATTTGATATTTCTCATTAAGATTATGTAAAGAAAGTAAAGCATGTCAGAATACTAAAGCAGACAAGTGTGAGCTCTAGTAAGAGTCACAATAAATGCTGGTATATAAAAAAAATGGATAATAAATAAATTTTCATTTATTTGATTTTATAATATATAGCAAAATTAGTGATGAAGAATGGAAGCTTAAAGGTATGGCACTGATGAGCTTCTCAGTAGCTTATACTAATTAAATGCTATTTTAATCTACAAATGATTCCACTGAGAAATGAGTGCACATAGATAATCTCAGATTATTTCTCTGCTTGGTACTTCATAACAGCCCAGAAGTGGGAGCTTTCTGTGTGCTGGCTGCCACTGATGGGTGGCAACAGTAGAACTGTTGGTATAAAATTAAACCAATTTCACTTAAAACAGGTGCAAAAGAGTGTGTTATTTGGGCTCAAGCCAAACTCATTTAAGGTAATTTCAATCAATATGAATTGACTTATGTTAAATTTAATTAAACCGGTCCTAAAAAAAAAGTAAAATTAAATTGAAAGTACCTTGATGAGAAGTCATACAGAATTTACTTACATTAGGTTTAAAAATTACATATGGTAAATTGTGCAACCATCTTTCATAGAAAAGTGTTTGAAGTAAAAGAGGTAAGTCAGTGATGTGAGCGAGTTCATATTCCTGAATGCTGCCTGAATCAGTGATGGAGCCTGAGCCAGAGCTCCTGCTGCACACCAGGATGGAACAGAAAGCTGCTCCAGACAGCCTCTTCTCCCAGGAAGACATTTCTTGGAAATTACCCACCAACTTTTTTTCAAAATGAAGAATTTCTCAGAATCTTAATGTTTTCAAAGAAAAGCTTTACAATAATTCCAGGTCTAAACATGCTTTGACAAACCAATGCTTTGTTTTTTAGAAAATTGTAGAATTCAAATTAAATTCCTTTTAACATATAATTTGATGCTGCCTTTTCTATCCTTTGTTCATGTTACTGCACTGTACACAGCTGTAGTGCACCACAAGGAGAGATAAAGTCATCTATAACACAAGAATTTTGGCTGCCCCATCCCTGGAAGTGCTCAAGATCAGGCTGGATGGCGCTTGGAGCAGCCTGGGATAGTGAAAGATGGCCTCAGCCATGGAAAAGAGTTGGAACTGGCTGAGCTTTAAGGAACCTTCCAACCTAAACCATTCCATGATTCTGTGATATTTTACTTTTGAGATGCCAGACACATCTGCCACCCAGCAGTGGTTAAAATACATCACTTTCCTCTGGACTGAAACACATCCTGGTTTAGTTTAAAAATGGAACATTCTGATGCCTTGACAATCAATAATAAAAAAACTGTTGTCCTTAAAATGCCCTTGGAAGTAGACACAAGTATTTCAGTATACTCTTGGATATCATGTCATGCCAAGAGCAGCACAGTGAAGTGTGGCAGACTGCCTCCTGCAACATCACAGCCTGTCTTTTTTGCTAAAGTTCATATTGAAACATCAAAGAAATTCCATGAAACATCTGAGTTTCCTTGAAACACCATTTTCCAGGAAAAAGCATTCTGCTGAAAAATTCCTGATTAGCTCTTCTCTCTCATTTTTTCTATTATATGTACTTAGCAACTCAAAGTGTCCCTACCAACTCGGAATACAAACCAGACAGTTGACTTGACTTCTAATCATAAGAAAAAGTCCTACTGAACTTGGGAAAATAAAATCTCTGCAAACGTATCTTCTATTAAAATACATGGGGGGGGGGGGGGAAATCAAAAATCTAATTTTGCCTTCAGAAAGTTGATATAATTTCTGGATAATCTGATACATCATGCTTTTGATTATTTACCATGTCCTCAGAATACCTAGTGTAGTGCAAAGTTTGAGGGGTTGTTATGTAAAAAACTGTTAAATGTGGGAGGTTTTTGTAATTAAGTGATTTCACGGAGTCCTCTTGGGCTTCGTGTTGAGTGAGACCCTTCCACCAAGTGGGTCTCACCTGTGGGTGCAAGATCCCAGCTCCAGAGGGCCCAGGGAGACCACAGGAGGGCCAACCTCACTGTTCTATTCACTTTGGCAACTGTCTTTGGGGATAAAACTACCAACAGAAGGAAATAAGAATATTTTTTGGCAGAGAAAGCGAGGTAAACAAGCTAAATTCATGTATCAGCATTCCCAGAGCCAGAGACCAGGGAAGCACAGGACACCAGCATGCAGCCTGATAACTGAGTTGGCCATCAGGCAGCAATGTCTGAGCTCTACCTTCATCAGAGGAAGAGGTGATAGGGAAAGGTGGGAGAAAACAGCAGCAGATGGGAGGAGGAGGAGGCGTGGAAGAGCTGAAATGCAATTAACAGTTTTCCAAGTGGTTTAAATGGTTATGAATTGAGAACTGCTAAAATTCACAGATAACAACAAATTAACATTTTCCACCGGGAGGTGCCAAGCGTTAACGCCATTAACCCTGCAGAGAACAAAGCTGAGGCAGACAAGGGGAGAATAAAAGGTGTCCCAAAGTTGGCTTCAGAGACAGCAAATGTCAGGAGGGCAGCTCAAGCTTCATCCTTCACCCAGATACACATCCTGGGTCAATTCTTTCTTAGCTAGTAATGATTTTATGAAAATACTCTGGGGAAAGAAATGCAGGAATGGGGGGGAATCAGTCAATATGAACAGCAAGCAAAGCAACGTGCATCAGAGTTGTGCAAAGCCTGAGAGTGCCAGATTAAGGAACTAAGATTTCAGAAATATTTATTCTTCAATGGTCTTTCAGACAAACTCATTGACCTTATCCATTTAAATTAACAGAAATTTATGAACATGGGGGAAAGACGCTTTTCAAAGATCTCAAACTCACATTTTGCATAATTTACAGAGAACAGAAGGTTCTCAAACCTTGAAGACAGCCATTATCATCTCACAATATTTTAGCATTTAGTATGTAGCCAGGTCATTTTTAATTACAAAAGGAAGAACAGAATGTATTCTAAAGATGTGTGCTAGAAATGCAACAAAATCTTGCC
>CM031865.1:8714372-8793895 GCA_018697195.1 Certhia americana | reverse complement strand
TTTTCATAATGAAACTGACTAACACCACACATAAAAAAAAAAAAAAAAAAAAAAAAAAAAAAGAAAAAGAAAAAGAAAGACAAAAGATCAGACCCAGAAAAATGCATAAAAGTGAGGAGAGAGGCAGCAGCATGTCCAGCATTGACTTCTCCAGCAGTAACAAAGAGTCAAAGGACTATTGTGGGTTGCAGCTCTCTTTTTTCCTCCATTCCTCAGTTACTCATTTTCTTCTCAATTAAAGAATCCTAATGGTGAAAGCTTTAAGGTCAGGCCTTGATGTGCCAGTGTTCTACTCTGGGGGGGGAAAGAAAATTCTTTCATTCTCCCTTTTTGTTTCCAGTTTTAATTTGACTTGATAGCTTGTTGCACTTTGACTTGCAGCAAGTGTTTCCTGCATGAAGAAGTCATATCCAAAAGCTAAAAGACTCTAAAAATCAAAGTTTCCATATGCTGAGCTGCACAGCCTGCCTGACCATGCAGGGACCATCTTGCCCTGGATGTAAAGAACAGATGCCCACAGAAAACCCTCTCTGGAAGAGCTCTTCTAGGAATGCTTTATTCTCAAATTATCAACCAGAGGCATCACTGAGTACAGAGAGAAGAAAGAAAAAGAGACTCATTGAACTACCAGACCTGTTGTATGGAATGGCTAAATGGAAAAAAAAAATCTGTGCAATCCTCCAAAGCTAGGATGCTGCAAAGATATGACGGAAGAAAAGCTTTTTGTAAGTGCTTCATAGTTTCATATTATTGATCAAAAAAGACAAAAAACCCAAAGACTACCTTTATGTGTACAAGATTTTCAAGTCTCACAATGAAAACATTAAAACATTTCCTCATACCCTTCATCCCACTAAGACCTATTCCACACACTACTTCTAGCAAAAAAAAAAAAAAAAAAAAAAAAAAAAGAAAAATGTAATTACTCTATGCATCAACCTCTAAAATAATGAAATCTCCAGTGGTGTCCTGTGACTCAGAGCTTTACACAGCACAACAAAGGCAAGAATTTATAGGTAGCATGGTAACACTGATGCCTACAAGTGTTATTAAGTACAATAAGCTTTTTTCATCTCCTCCCTGGTTCAAGGCAATGTCTGAACTATATGAATTCCATTTAGCAACTCATGCCATGAGTCAAGATATTGTGCTGGTGGCATCTCTTGAATGTTGCCTATGTGCAATGTTTTATTTGTGGTAAGGCATAGTTAAGCTTGGCCCTTGCTTTCCTGAGACTTTTAAACCTTTATTTTCCATTGTGCCAGACATCTCTTTCTGCATTTATCTTGAAAACAAAGGTCTTGCAGTTACTGAATTGCTAAAAATTTCTGGAGAAAGGAATCAATGACATTTTCAGGGAAAAACACTTCATTGGTCTGTGTACTAGGGACATTTCCAAATGCTCTATTGTTTAATTTAATCTCACAGTATCATGAAACAACAGAATTGTTACTGCATATATCCCAATGAATTTAGCTTCCTTTCTATGCAAAAATTCTGCAGGTCATTTCTGTTTGAATGGCCAGTTCTTCATGTGGAAAGAAAGCTCAGACAATGTCTTATTGAATAAAACAGGCTTGTTTCATGATTCATTACACCTCTTTTTGTCCTTATGCGTAAGCCAGCTCCTCTCAGGTCTACATGAAGAATGCACAATGGAAGCTTTGCAGAGCCATAAAAATAAGGCTGAGAACTCTCATACATACAGTAAAAATGCTCAATAAAAATAAGAATATTTTGCAAAAGGTATTAATACTCCCCATTTTAGAACTGATTTTTCATTCCATATAAGCTCATTTTTCTTTTTATTTAAACAAATGACAGATGTTCATAAAAACAATATTAAGGACTCCTTTTGGCACTTCTGTTCAGCATTCTCATTTATTACTCTTCTGGTAATAGAGTATGCAATGTTATTCTATTGAAAACAGGATCATCAAAATTGCCAGGTGTCTGATGTGTGATCATTCCCTCTATATGCAAAGCAAAGTGTTTCCAAATGCATTAGGCTGGTGAATTCCGTGCTTACGGCTCAATTCTTCAGAGTGCTGTGTACTTTGATTATATAAAGCCAAACTCCATGAGTTTAATGTCAATAATGTTCAGCCTCCTGTAAGATTGAGCCCTTGAAGAAAAAGAAACTCTAACTGTGATTCTTATAGTGGAGAGGTTAGTGTTCTTGAGCAAATCTATAAACTCAGGTTCCAAACTATAAAATACAAGCCCATTTTCAAGCTCTAAGGAACAGCCTTTTCTTAAAAGAAATGCTGGTCTGCAGATAAAGTTTGCAGTAAAGTCAGTGGGAATAATAGCTGTCTAAATATGAAGGCAGGCACTTAAATTAAGATGCCTGGAATTGGTGCTGTTTGTGTAATATTTTGCCTAAATGATTTGCACAGTTCTTCTTGTTCTTCTTCCCCCCACTCTATCCCTCCTCTCTCCAGAGGGGAAAAAAAAAAAAGCAAGTTCAAATCCATTCATTTCCCAATCTCCAATCTGTGTGGATCATTCAGGTACTGGTGTGAAAGAAGCAAGCTGGATAAAAAAGTTGAGAAATATGTTCAGGGAGACATCTGATTGCTGAAATCTGAAACTCACTCTATATACACACCACTCATGCACTGTACATACCCATGAAACAGCAAACAGCTACTTTATGGAGCCAGCAGGGAAATGTTCAGGGTTGGTGGAAGAACAGGACAAACTGACAGAAGCTTTGCAGATCCTCAGTGACAGTGAAAGAAAGAGGGTTCTCCAGGGGCTCCTTTCAGCCCCCAAAACATCATTTACTCTACTAGGGACACTCTCTGCTTCCTTGCATTTTCTGCCTCCTGCTGCAGTCAGTCTAACCAGTTCCTTTTCCCTTTCTCTTGTCCCCTTGTCACCTACACAGTCCACTTTCTCATTCACCTTCATTGGTACCCTCATTTTGGTCCCCTTGTGGGAACATCCCCAATTCCCCTCAGCCCTTGACCTCCAGTACCCTTAAACCACTTTTTAAACTCCCCCTTCTCAGTGTAGATTCAGAGCATTTCTGTTCCCACAGCCTCTCATATTCCTTATTTCTACTGTCTCCAACTCAACCAGAACCACCAGCAATAAACTAATGCATCCTTTAAGTGTTTATGTGTACAAGGGAATGTTATTTTGAGCTGAGCCTGTATCTTCCCAAATAATCCAAGGGCTAGTGTAAAGTTACAGGATTTTTAGCTCAACTACATTCTCCTTTCTTATAGAAAAAAAAAAAAAAAAAGGCTAGTAACTTCAGTGTCAATATGAGGATCATTTTTACTGCCATATTTCTGGTTTGGAATAAACTGTAATTTTATTACCTTAGCCAGAGGGTAGTTAAATGGTGAGGGATTTACTAATTGCTACTTTAAGAGGGATAAATCTGTTTACCTCCCAAATAATAGAGCGATCTTGCTTCTGGCTACTTCTGCTTCTCGTCTAAAAGTTTTTACCCCTTCAGTAAGGACTGAACAAGAATTAGTTAAAACTTAGTTTAGTTTTAACTAAGTTAGTTAAAAATTAGTTAAAAGGGTGCTGTAAGACGTAGCCTAGCAATGAGGAGCAGGAAGAAGTTTGGGACCTGAGAGAGTAATATTCTAATGTGGATCAGAAAAACCTCAATTTATGTAAAAAAAAAATAGGAAATCATAACCTTCCTACATTTCTTCCTGCTATCTTCATGAATGTTTACATCTTTTCTGTTAAGCCTGATTCTAGAAATCAATCAATTATGTGACCATGTACTGTGTGAGAAAGCATGAAATAAGGAAGAGGAGAGAAAACTGCAGAAAAAAAATAGATTTAAAAATTATATTTAATTTTTAGAAGATGATTACTATTGTAATATGAGAAAAAATTAAGAAAACTAGTTTAACAGACTAGCATGGCTTCTCCTTCCAGCCTCCCCAGTGCAACACATACAAAACTAGGAGATGCAGAACTAAACTTTTCATCTTATTTACTGATTTGAAAGGTGGAATAAGAGGGATTCATACATGGACTCAGAAACAGACATTGCTGAAGCAAAGCTGCCTCTCCATAGTTTAGTATTTCAAATCCATGTGCCAAAATATGTTGGTGAAATCTTTTTGTCACAGATAGAATTTTTAAGACAATGCAAGCAACACCTCTTTTCTCTTCTGGATTAATATTTTGATTAAAATAAATCAAATTTCCCACTTAATATGGCCTGAGAAAGATCTGCTTTGGTTCTATCACATACAAAGCATAAAAATTAATAAAGCAACTTGAAAAAACATTTTTTCCATCACAAATATCAAAAAAAGGGAATTATCATGTCTCTGTCTATACTTTACAAATAAGCACCAATCTGACAGGAATCTGTGAGTACTCTCCCAAATCGTAAAAAAATGTTGAAACTAAAATAGAGAATCTGGTTAAACGCTGCAAATTTTCACACTGTAGTTGCTTGAAAGAGGAAATGTAAAACCATGACTAGACTATTTTGAAAACTTCAGGTGAAGAGAAACCAGGAGGGAAAAGGGTACTATGTACCAGAATTCCCTATGAATCCTACAAATTTACTGGTGATTTATATGACCAAGATTCTGCAATTATCCTACAGCACATCCAAGGTCATATTATTAGTTTTTAAGTATGAACCTTAACAAGTCAGAGTCCCTGTAAATGAGCAGAATATTTGGATGGTTACAGAAGACCTGGGCAGCATGTGCAAAACAAAATCAGTCCTCCAAAGGTGCATGACTCACCTTGGCACTGCTCAAAACACCTCCAAGACCTACAGATAGAAAATATTTCTTTCTTTTGATATTATTAATACATCTTAGGGCAAAGCTGAGTTCTAGATTTGTAGATACCTTAGGATTTAACCTCATGCCAAATCTCTATTTTATACATAGTCTACATTCCACCGCCATTGAAACCATAGAAGATACGTTTCCACATTCAAAAGGAATAAAATTAAGCAATTAAAAATTACTCCAATATTTCTTGCACTTTAATCTCCACATCATCCATCATCTGTCTTGTTAATTTATTATCAAAGTATTTTCTTCCTTCGTTGTTTATACACAATCTTGTTGTTCCCATTTTTAGCCCAGCAAAGTAATACAGCTTTTCTTCTCTCCCTGACAGATAACACGGTGTAATCAAGCCTTGGTTTTGACAAGAATTGAGTTTTCTTATAAGGTTACAAGCTTGTCAAGGGTAGTTGTTGCCCTTGCCTCTGGTTTATGAGCATCAATTATCATCAGTATGAGTGAGGGAAGGGGAGTACAGCAGAGTTCCCTTGCTTTGGGAGGTCTATCCCCCTTTAATGACTTAAAACCAAACTCACTTCAAGCTTGAAGGGCAAATTGATCACATAACAGTCATGGAGAAATATTACAAATTGCTCCCCACTTTACAGACTGTCTCGCTGATGAGGTTATTACAGTGTAACACTGAAAAATCAGAGGTTCAAAATAAAACCCTTCCATCTTTGGACTAAAACCAGCTTAAGACCAATATAAACTTTTTTTTTTTGTTTTTTTTCATTCCATATGAAATTGCTTCCTTTCTTTCCAGTTTTATCCTCCTCTAGTTCTTTACTAGGCACAAGGCAGGTTTCAGTGTCAATCTCCCAGTTTCACAAGCTGACTGATGCCAAACCCTGTGCCAACTGCTACCCAGGGAGTCACAGTTTACTCCTTCTCAGCAGCAAAGTGTGAACTGAAGGGCTGTGGAATCGTGTCAGCAGTGGGGCAGGAGCCTTCCGAGCCTCCCAAAGCACATGTGGGGGGAAAATTACAAGATGATGTGCAGGGTGAGGAACCAGAAAGGTCTGTGAGTCTCTTGGGTATACCCTGGATAGGATGGAGGTTAAACTGGAGGGCTCTAAGTGTTTTTGTGGCTGGATTTCCACATGAAAATGTATTATTTTGTGATAATTAGGTACACTTAGGTCAGTCATTTCTCGGGTTTAACATAGATTTTGCTCCAACACATAAGCTTCACCTCCCAGCAAGTGTCATCCTTCAGATGCTTTCGGGAGTGGTTGGGTCCTTCCTCCCTGTTTCTGAGGGAGAAAGGAGGATGTAGCAATTAATTACCCTGCAAACACACCATCAGCCCTGGTCATCTATCACCCGTGCAGTCTCTGCTGTGCTGTGCTTAGCGCAAGGCAGCAGGCACACGGGCCTGCCATCCATCTCTGTAACACATCTCCAGAGCAAGAGCCCTGGGGAAGAAGATGCACGTAGAGCAGAGTTTTTGTCTGGTGTTCAAATCTGTCATAAAGCCTGGCTTTTTTTACTCATGAGCTGTGCTGATTCCTGCCCACTCTGGCCCTCCCAGTGAACAAAGCCGTGAGAGCGAGAGCGGAGTTCAGCACCAAGTTCATAGCCCACAGCATCTGCACATAAATAACAGGCCATAATGGTTGAAAGCAAACTGAGTCCATTTGGGAATTTCAGAGCAAATTGCATCCCGGGACAGGCACTCATTGCACTCAGGACTTGAGGACAAAAATCTCAGGACCTTGGGCACAGGGGAAGGTCACACAGCCTGCAGCCCAAACTCTGAAGCCTTTTCATTCTCCTGCACATTAAAAGCAGTCCTTGCTGTACCAGGGGTACATGCTGGCATGCTGACCTTCATTCTTTTATTTTCCAAGCTCTACAACACATTAGTAGAGGAAAGCTAATGCAATTGGCATCAAAGAATTTACGTGCTGTCTGATGGGCTGGCGAGCTGCCAAGCCTCTAATCCACCATGTGATGGACAGGACTTCAGTCCCCAAGAGAAAGTGATTTTTAACACAGTTTTCTATTTCTCTGAAGTTATCAGCAGTTGCATTCAGATCATACAGATCAAATGCCTTTAAGGTAAGTGATTATTTAAGGAATTATTTTCAATAAGAGCCTTTGGTCCTAGTGTTCATTTTGATAGTAGTTGGAAGGAAAAAAATACACTTTGTTTCTCTGATGTTGAGCTTTTTGGTACTAGTTGGTGCCAGATGAGGCTCATGCTACAAAAAAAAAAAAAAAAAAAAAAAGGAAAAAATTTAAAAATCAGAATAAAAAAAAAGCAGAAAAAGGCAGCTATGATATTCATGCCAGGGGTCACCTAAGCAGATGAATCCAAATCAATATTTTAAAATCTTATATCCTTACATTGCAGTTTTAAACAGCAGTGTGTATTAGAGCTGTATCCATGGTGTTTGCCTACCAAGGGCTCAGGTAGGGCTGAAGAAGAAGGACTCAGACTCAGCAGAGCACTGCAGCATGTACTAACTTTTCTCAGAAAAAGTGTCCTCAGGTAATAAAATTAAATCACTTCAATGGCTTGTAATAGGACTTTAACTTGGCTAAGGCTTTGAGGTAAATCTGCCTAGATCTTTGCCTTACAGTGGGTTCACAGAGAAGACAGGCAGTCTCTTAAAATTAAAAAGGCAAAATATCATTAAAATAAGAACCAGAATAATTGACTCCTTAGGACAGAGAAAATTCAAAGGGATTAGACAGAAAACACATGGAAAGTGGCTTAAGGAAAGAATTTTCCCCTCCTTCTCTGCCCTTCCAGGCTATTCTTCTCTCCAATCTTTTTGGACTGTGGCAAACACTGCTGGCCCCGTGAGCTCCTGACAACACTTCTCTGATTTCCAGAGCTCTGGAGGTGTTTATTCCCAGTGTAGCTCAGCATCTCTGTTTTTCCTGTACTGTGGGTCCTCTCCTTGCTCATGGTCCTCACTCACAGCCCCCTCAAGCACTGCTGGGACATCCCCTTTGGCTTGCCTCACCCTGTCTGTAGATGAGAGGATTGCACAAACTGGAGAGATAACCTGCCAGGGGACCTTACTCCAGGGATCTCCACGTGCTTTGGTGGCCAGGGTGTCCCAGAGAGCACACGTTGTGCACCCATAAATCTTTCTGGAGTGCCTGTGAGGAGCGAGGCTCCTGCTGAAATCTATGCCCCTCAGAAGTGCCATCGATTTTGGGAGGATGACTTAGGCAAGGGAAGCAAAGCCTATACATTCTGCGGGCTGCAGCTTTAGCTTTCGTAGGGAGTGATAAAGGAGATTTACAGCACTGCTTTTTCACCTGGGTTTTTACCCCATTTGTCCAGCTGGGCAGAAAAATGACCAAAGCTGGACAGTAACTCCGGTGAGTGAGTGAGGAGGTTTCCACTGTGCAGGAATGTGGGCAAGCGAGAAATTATTTGAAGTTCTCATATTTATAGAAGAATTGTACTCCTTTCCTTTCTCTTTAAAGTCCCAACTGAGAGGGCTGGGTTCCCAATCAAGACAATGCTCCTCCACAGACCAAGCACTGAAGAAACGCCTAATAAATGATGAACCCTGCCAAAAATACCTTGAAACTTATACATGAGATGCAAATTAATGCAGATATGCACCCTCTGCTCCCAGTTATATAAAAACAATCATTCAAAATCCTATATTTCCATGGAGTCAGTTTTGCTCATTTTTACTACACAGTAGAGAATAAATAATTAGGCAAAAATCTGGTTAAAATTCTCTACGCAGTGTTCATTTATCTACACTGCAGTTATCTTGTCTTCTAATTTACTAGTTAAGCTCTTTAATATATACTTTACAAAGTCTAAAATCCAGTGCAAGAGAATCAATTTTGGTATGAGAGATTCAGCCAAGGTATTTGTTAGGATTGGGGTTTTTTGGAGTGATTAAATACTTAGCGTAATCTGCCATCAAATTTTTTTTGGAGTTTAACACAATTTCTTATTCTGCTATGCACTTTGAAGCATACAAAAGATGTTGTACAAATCAATATATGATCATATTGATTTTATTCATGCTTGAAATATTCAGGGTAAAGGGGAGGGACAGAAAAAAAGGTGGACTGACATATAGTTTTTCATGCCAGAAAATAGCACAGGTTCAAAAATGATTGGAAATAAATAAAAGCTAGCCTCAGGTGCACATTTTGTATTCCCTGAGACAGTTTTGAAACATAATAAATTATTGGAAACAGAGGCTTTGCATCCAGCAAATTAAGTCAAAAATCCCTCCAAGGCCAATACCACTTATGCTCTGCACATTACTGCCAAAGATAAAGCATTTATTAAGGCCACACTCTAAAGATAACATGAGCATGTGCAATATCAAAAGAAGCTTGGCCTCTGGGAAAGCAATGAAATAAACTATTTTCATTTCTTTAGCATACGTGGCAAAATGCTTTCAGGTATTGTTTTCACAACCTATACAAATCTATATTCTATGTTTAAAAGATATAGGCAAAATGCAGATACTCAAAAGACTGGGGAGAATGGACTGTCTGAACCCAAATCCAAGGTCAGATTATCTCAACTGAATGCAGCTGGAGAAATTCCAGCCCCTATGATTGCAATGCTAATAAATTGCAATGCAGAACGTCCTGTGTAAAGGGAATGTAAAACTTCTTTCTTCCTTTAACACAAATTGGATCCATTTTACACAGAGTATATCCACTGAAGATTCAGCTCCATTATGCTGCAACATGTCTAATACTCCATAAAGTACATTCAGAAAAGAACAATTTGTTTTCTAATATGCCTAATGGAATGTGATTTATGATCCTAAACACACATTGGTCAGCATGCTCAGGATGTCTCTCTGCAGACAGTGGGAACTTGTTTTATAATGATTTTTTTGTTTGAACTGAAAATTTAGCTGACTAAGTCACCCCTGAGAAGTGCATAAAACCATGTATCCAGATGGTAGTGAACTCTACATTAAATGAATTTAAAATTTAAGGGGAAAAATAACATATTTTATATGTCTAATAATTTATAAAGAAAAGGACATAGACTTAAATTTTCCCTTTTGTGAAAAACTGTAATTGTTCCTTTGACACGTTCTAGTTTAAATTTATAGTTGCAATGAATGTAGCATCAGAAAAATAGGCTTGAACAGCTCAGTCAAGTATTTATAGGGCTCTTGGAATTATCTACATTCTGCTTTAAAATTTTGGCGTATATACACATTAAATTGTAACTTTATAACCTTTTTAGTCTAGTGAGTAAGGTTTTAAGTTGTCATTCACAGCCTGATCTTTTTTATTACTTCTTCCAAGTACTGGCAATAGAAATTCTTGGCATTATTTACAACCACAAGTGACCTGCACTCATCAGTACTCCTGAGGTCTAAATCTAAAAGTGGGACTTTAAAAATGTCAATAGATACTAATGATCTAGGAGTTTGGGGAAAAAAGAAATACAAGCACACAGCAAAACACATTCCTGGGCATCAGGAAGAAGAGATATAGAAACTAAAATCTGTGGACATGGTCTGAAAAGCAATGAAGCAAGAAGAAAGACTTTTGCTCTGGCCTGCTTAAACAGCTGCTGCTTTAGACTGTGTGTTAACTTCCAGTGGTGCTGCTCAGCCTCAGTGATGGCTTAGCAAGGTGAAAAGTGAAGAACAATTCTAAAGACACCAGCATTTGAAATGAAAAGCCTTTTAATTTGCATTTTTTTCTCTTTTAAAAAATTATAGAATGATCATGTAGACCTACACTGTGTTTGCAATATAATTTAAGCAAAAATGTCACAGAAATTTAAAACAATGTGCCTTCTTAAATTTGTTCACGTTTCTCACTTTTATGAAGTTAGTTGCAAGTGAAGACAAAATCAAAACCACCTTACTGAAGACTGACAAGGGATTTCTGGTCCATAAAAGCCAAAACAATTTAAAAACTTCTAAAAGCTAGAAGTTCTGCAATATTATCTTAATTCTTCCTGATTTTAAAGGTATATCCTAAATAAATAGCATTAGGTATTTTGTCAGTGCAACGGAAGAGCTGTTTTCCTGAATTCCTCTTAAGCACTAACACCGTTCCTCTGCCCCAGCAGTATTTAATTCTGAACAGCTAAGATTGAAAATTGGAATGTTAAGAAATATCACTGACACTCCAGCATGTCAAAAGAATGATTCACAGGCCAGATTTGCCCTAGCCTGCAATCATATATGTATTGCAATGGATCAGATTTCAGCCAGACTGCCAAAAATTCAGTATTCCATTTGAAATGGATGTGTTCTGCCAACTTCGACGAGAACGCCTTTTGCCAACATCAATACAAATGCATCAGGGAGCTTCTCTCTCCCCCAAAGTTCTAAAGTGCCAAACTGAGATAAGCAAAAAGACCAAGGCTGCAGTTTAAATTAGGGGCAGCTGCTGCCAGGCTCTCAGTGCTGCTGTCCATGAAGGTCTCTGGCTCCTGCACTAACTGTACCCATTAAAAAGATACCCCAAGTCTTGCTGCCTCCAGAGAAAGCTCATCTGTTTGGATCTTACAGTGTGTGTTTATTTATTTCATACAAATACACTGAGTAGTTTCAATGTGATAATTTCAGGGAACTGTTGGACTTTACCAAAGTCCTTTAATTATTTTCGATTTCTGCCCATTTCTGACTGAATATGTGACTGTGTGGTAGCCCTATGCCTCCTATGGGGAGTGCTGTTGTATTGTGCACAATTATGATTAAAAGTTGTTAATTTTTTTCACGGAGACCACAGAGTCTCTTATCAAGATGTGTTGATGCCACTGCAGGCTCAAAATTTCTCTCTTTAGAGAAGGCATCAGACTCAGACTGATGATGAACCTCGATTTTTTAACAATAAAATCTAATCCCACGCTGCACCAAATTCTTGTTTTATATTTCAAATGACATGTCACCAACGCATTGATCAGCTTCTGTTCAGAAAGGAGATGAGTCAGCAGTATCCAAAATATATTACAGCTCTCTGCAGTAAGACCTGAACTTAAATTTGTGCTCTTTTAAACCTTGGCTTAATGAAATGCTGACCAGTGCCAAAAAGTGTCTCAGAGCATTGGATTCCCAGCAGATCCAGCCTCCTCAGTGAGACACTCACAACACCCCAGAAAATGTCAAACCCTTTCCGACTCAGGCACTTGCTCTTTATCCTCCTTTGAGTTGATTGGTTCCTCATCATGACAACTTGTGAACTTTTAATGCAAGCATTCTCCAAGTACTAAATCAAGGTCATTGTACTGACACCTGTTTTTATTCTATTCCGTTCTTATTCACAGCAGATGTGAAGGAAGGTTGTGCGAGGTATTAATTTTAAACCATTCTATCACCTGTCATTTATTTAAACTACCAACAGAAATAAACTGATGGAATACTGCAAGAAACACCCTCAATATGCATTTCAAAATCAGATGGTTTTCTTCTTATATACACCTATGTAATACATTTTTAAAGCACAATCACCATAATCTATAATAAAATCCTTATGAAAAGGAGATCAAATGACAAGGCATTTTCTTTTGAAGAAAATGTGAATATCTTTCAGCTAACCCTTCTTTGAACCTCTATTGAGTCCAGGTGTGAGTTATATCTTAATTTTTTAATATTAAACCTAATATAAACAATGCAGTAGTAGAAGCAAATTTAAAAATAATTATTAAACCAAAATAAATTTTGAGATGAAGAATCGGTTGATGTAATGTTAAGTGAATATTAAGTAAAATAAGGTATAGTAAAGAGCAGAAATTAATTTAATAAATTCAAATTAAGCTGAATCCATAATGAAAGGAAGGCAATCAAAGGAGCATTCAGCTACAAAGAAAACATACAGGTGTGAAAGAAACAGCTGACTCATATATACAGCCCTATCCCTTACAAAAAGCTTCCTGTACTTTTTTAGATACACAGAATTATCTAAATTAATAAATATTACACTACAGACATATTAACAGAAACATAGAATGGGGTAGAGGAAATTACCTTTCATTTTGGAAGGCTGATAAATACCATTAGCAAAAAAAAAAAAAAAAAAAAAAAAGCTGTAATGACCTTATTTATAGAAAGTTTTCCTAGCTCTATGTGAAATATCTGCAACATAGAAAGACAACAGAGTGCAATAATCAGCACGGTCCTGCCTGTGAATCTGCTTAGGATTTGAGTGGATGTTACCACTTAGAAGAGTTCTGACAAAGCAATCACTCAGTGTAAAACCTTGGTCAAAGAAGTTTTCTAAGATGTTGGCAAATTTTCTCACAAGTGGCTGCAAAAGTCTGAGGAAAATCCCTGGTTCTGGATATGTGCCCATAGAGCCCTTGATTGGACATTTGGAGCTCTCAGCAACTGATAGCACTTAATCAAAAACGGCAGGCCAAAAGTATTAAGAACACAAATTTTATATTTCCAGTTGCAATTAGCTATGTCTAATACCCACTGATGTCTGACTGCACAAAGTAGAGCATGCAACAGTTTGACTTTAATTTGCTACAGCAAATAGTGGCTACAGAGCAAGGAGGAGGGACAAGGTAAAGGAGTTTGTTTCCCTACAAACCTGCCAGCCAGAAAATGATACAAAGCCATGCCAATCAGACTCTGAGCATGATCCTCCAGTGGTGGCCAGTTGAAATGCTGGGACAAGAACAGCAAACAGGGAGAAGAAAGGCTGCCATTGCTTACTGCAAATAAAATGTTCTCCCACAAGTAATACTAAGGTTAAAACCTTTCATCTACTCAACCCCTGATTAGGAAAGAGATAACAAAAATAATGACACGATACATTTGCACATGTGTGAGCCATCTGAAGACTTGGAAAATTTCAGGTTTAATCGAAATCAGCAATTTCATGCAGCACTGAACTGCAGTGAATATAGGCACATTCTAACATTCCCAGTGTCAGAAGCATTACATTTGCTCTCAGGTTTGGAGGAGATATGCACATGCTGATTGAAATAGTCAGATTAGTTCCCTCCTGATGGCAAGAAGGAAAAAGGGAAGGGGACTGAGAGCTGCCTTGTGCCACTGAACTGGCTGGCATGTCCCCAGATATGCCATGCTATCAGCAAGGCAGCAGTGTCACAGTGGATATCAGCTGGTAATAGTGGAAGAGTGCAGGCCTGAAGCAGAGTCATTCTAAACAAGATACACACTCACAGGAGCAGAAACTTTCATTTAGAAAGCTCATCACTGGCCAGCACATCTACAATTTTTGTGTAACCAGTACCAAACCAGCATGAGCAACAATGTGCACAACTGTGAGCTGATGCAAGATTTACAAACATACCAGGCTCAGCCTTATTTTACAACGACCATATGAGATTTTATTTCTGGAAAGAAGCAGCATTGATAAAGAGATTTAATTGTCTGTCAGCATGCATTACACTGCAGTTACTACATTTACTTCTAGCCTGAATCTCATTACTACTTAAATTCCACAGGTCCCCTTCTGTCTCGAGGTGGGTGCTTAATTAGAGCAGCCCCCATAATGCAAGCAAATACAACAGACTTCCAGTCTTTTCTCTCCCCGTCAGCCTGACAAATCTAATAGACTATTGATTTTCCATCCTCAAAGACATCAGCCTCCACTTTTGCCATTCAATCATGATATTAGCTGTCCATTAACTCCAATTCCCTGGCCTGACAGCTTGTGAACACCTCCAAGGCTGTTCAATCAGCCAGTCAACACCCAGACAACAACGCAATTACAAACCTCTTCTACACCATAGTGCAGGTCTTAACCTTCTGCTTTCTCTCACTTCCTCAGAAGTTTATGCTCCTTTATTCCTATTTCTTTTTTTGTCAACCTAATAATACTATTGCTTATTTATTTACTGCACTTGAAAGAAAGTATATTTCTGATTGACAGGATGATCGTGTTATTCCCCTGGAAAAATCATAATTATTATGTGAAGTTATTCCTACACCTCTGCTGCACCTGTAATGGCTTGAAACCAAAGCAAGCACCATAAACACTTGCCATTTATCAGAGGAAATAAATTTGTCAAATCTCAGAGTTCTTCATCAACTTCAGCATTTCAATCTGTTCTGCCATTTCAAAAATCTCAGTCAGGAATGATTAGCCCACTGAAGAGACCACTCAGGATTTGGTAAAGAGAAAAAAAGGATGATGATTTTATTGTTTCCACTTGCTTATTAGCTGGTCTGTTTTGTGAAGCTACAAGGAATGGTCAAGAATTCTCTGACAACTGTTCTTCTCTCCAATATTTTGGCATTAAATTGTACACTTAGCTAAATCAACTCCACAATATTGGTACACCTGTTCTTTATTTTTTTAAGTGCTGACAATCACCAGTACTTATCAGCCCACGGCATTTCTGCCAATTACAAAATGAATGCTCTAAGTATTTCACTCTGTGTTTTAATAGCTTGTAACAACTGTGGCACGAATGACCTCAGTTTGTTAAGCACCACCACACAATTTGGCATGGACACAAAGAAAACACTTGTAGCACGTGGGAATTCCTTGTATAGATAAAATATATAGAGAAAAGTATGTCTCGTGGAAATCTAATATATGGGAAAGCAGATAAAATGCTATTTTTTTGTTTCTTGTAGAGACTGACGAAACCAATTAGCTTCCTTTGGATTTATCTCTAATCACAATAGAACAAGGATCATGTGATATTCTTTAAAAGCTTTTTGTTTGTGGGCTTTCATGAGAAATGGGGCATTTGGTGTTCACTAAAATTGTCTTCCACACTACATTTGACTCAAATATTTCACAGGTGAAATTGTAACAGATACCTAATTCTGTGTAATGCCACCTATAAAATGCCACCTTTAATTACTTGCTGATTCCATTGCCTGGCATCCTCCCTGCAGATAGCACTTACTCCAATCACCTTGGATAATGTACATAAAATGTGGAAATATTTTAATTCTTTATTGAGGGGATGTGCAGCTGTTTCAGTGTTAAATCATTGATCTTTAATGAACAAATGACTAATTTTATATACCTCATGCTGAATGTAGATTCATTTTTTAAAACAATATATATATGTGATTTATTAGCAGTAATATTAATAAGAAAGCTATACAGGTTTTAGACTGCATATTCAATCAACTAGCTTGTAAACAGATTTTCTGTTCTATGCAAGAGATCAGGGATGTAATGCATTCTTTACTACACTTTATGCATTCTACAATCAAATACTTACGAGTTTTCTAGTCTGGCCAAATGAATGCACCTCAAAGAACAGGGTTCATGTCCTCTGTTAATTTTTCCCTAGGATTCTTCAAAAAAGAACTCTTAACCTAGTGAAGCACATTTCTCTACTGTGATGCAGAAAAAGATGAACTGGGAAGAACGAGACTGTCACAATCAGCCCATTTGTATTCTAGTAAGTCTCTTTATGAAGGCATAGAATTTTAATTTACACAATGCCTGTACCCTATGGTAAATGTTTGACCAACTGCAAAATTACTCTCATCCCTAAATTGCACATCAGATCCACTAAGATATCAACAGCAGCTCCCTTAAACGCTCCTCAGAGTCGCCTGAATTTAAGATAATCATGTGGTGGCACTTCATGCAGTTGGCAAAACTTGAAGGCTATGCACAATGATAGAAATAAGACCTATTTACCTTCAGATTTTGACACATTGTTCACACCTCACAGCCCAGTTGAGGGCAAACTGAGGCTATTTTTTTTTTTGTAAAATCTTCATCCACTCCCATTTCTCGAGGGGGTGGAGCAAGATGGTTGGAAGTCCCTTCCAACCCAAAGTATTCTGTGATTCTGTGATAAGTTCTGGTATTTTATTTTTTTTCTCATCAAATTCTAACTGGTTTGCTGAATATAAAGATCCCAGAGCTTACATAGTTTTTCTTGGAGGAGGGGACCAGAGGTGGGGTGTCTTGGCCAACCAAAGAGAATCTGTTGATCAGATCTTTGATTAATCCCTCTTCAGTAACCTTGCAGCCTTTAGATCACTGACATTATCTTTGCCCACTCTATGATGGGGACAGAGCATGGTGCCACCAGTGAACTGTTTCACCTGAGACAAAATAAACAGGACCATCTAAAACCAATTTCATTTGATTTACCATGATGACATACATATATGAGAACAGGTTTTGTAATGGAGGTGCAATATAAAGCAGTAATGATATAGCTTGACAACAAATCTACTCAAAATGCAAATCATTCAAGTAATTTTAAAATCCATTGTTCTTTGATTTATTTAAAAACAGCCTTTATGTCAAAATAGCCTTTATATCTATTTATACAGGTTTTAATGTACACTTATAATCAGCTTTCATCCAGATTCAATCATCTTCATGAAGATTCAGTAGTATGTACTTAAGTAGGCAAAAAGTTAACTGGACTACAGGGGTGCTTAAAGGCTACCAAAATGAGCTAAGGTTGAAAAAAAATAAATCCAGAGAGAGGTCTTCCCTGAAAGAAGCAAATATGTAATTAAAGTTCCAATCTCATCCAGAAACTGAAAAATTAAAGGGAGGGATGGCTCTAAATAATACATTCTATTTCTAAAAACTTTGCACATAGTCCTTTTTCATCTCCTGACCTTACCACAGGGAAAACTGCTGTGTTTCCTTTAATAAAAATTACATCTCTCATTTGCAGCCTCCCAATCTGTTTCATCTGGTAACTGTTTCATCTATTCCCTGTAGGTGGAACTCTGTCTTTAGACCTTTAATTAGGTGGTGTTGCCTTGACCACTGTAGCTTAAATTTCATTTAGTATTCTGATTCTAAAATGGCCACTTGTGTATTTGTGCTTCTATATTGACCCTACAAATTTGTCTCAGAATTTGTTAGAGCTTTAATATGTTGGTTTGGGGGTTTTTTTCACCTTGCTCCATTTCACTGTTTTTTTCTCCTAGAGAAGGCCAATATCTTTCTTTGGTGAAGCTCGATTTTATTGTTTCAGAACTCATTGCTGTCTCTTTTGAACAACACTGAAAAAACTGGCTAATAGAAAGCACAGAGAGTTCACTTCCATCTTCTGCAAAGTGCTGTTTCCCACACCTGAGTACACATTTCTGATTAGCATCGCTACAGGTTACAACCATGACCTGTTGCTCTGATTTATCTATTGAATATTTCATGTATTTTTGATACTATCAATGATAAGATTTTAATGAATTGTTTACAAGCATTATGTCAAAGACCAGTGAATAATTTCATCCTTCTGTGAATATGTTCAGAGTTAAAACAACAAACAAAACATAACCCCAGCAACAAGTACATAGAAGATATTTCCCAACAGAAGATCCTGTCTGATTTCTGATTTATTTCAGGGTGGAAACCTGGGTTCATACTTTAATGTTGATCCCTAACTCTTAGGGCAGTGTTACTTCTTACTGCACTTTGGTTTGAATTTTCATTTGTATGCAAATAAGTCTCTGATTTATGGCACCAGTAAAGATATTACTCAATGACTCCTATTTTTCAAGCTTGCTTTCAGGGTATGTAGAATTAGATAAGCAACAATTTTCTCTGAGCCTGCATGCTAGCAAAATCCAGTAGAGTATTAAACCATCACCCCACTTTTTTGCGAAAAATCACATTTTCAAAAGAGCTTTTATTTAAAATATGAAGAAATAGATCTATGCTTCAAAAAGCTCGATATCTTTGATTATCTGGATCTCTGGTATAGCAGAAACTACCCAGGCTCTTCATTTACACTTTGCTTCCAAGAGACTAAGGGATTTGTAATAATACTTGAAAGTCACTCCTGAGTTTTGCTGAAGTTCAGTCATTTGTGACAAAACTGCACGTACAAACTAAAGGAATTAAATTAAAACAGTAAGTAGAATTAATGCTATATCTGTCTTCAAAATTTTCACATTTCCAAATTCTTCTTTCAACATAATCAATCCAAAGCTATACAGTTGTATTTTAAAACAACCATGACACGGTTGTCATGATATGTCTGCTGAAGAAACTGGAGAGAAAATTTTTATCCACGTAAATCATCATTTTCCAACACCCTCTGTACTTTACAAAGTGTTTGAAAAATGTGTTAACAATCAATGTCTCAATGTTCTTTTACAATATTTAAGTTTGTGCTGCACCCAACCTATCTCAATTAAGCTTCTGGCTGCTTACTCACTAAATCCAGAGGAAATGGAAAGAAAAAAAGGGACAGTGGGGAGGGCAGAACATGGGGATTTGCTAAGGAATTCTCTTACACTGTCCTCCTGTACTGGAAATAGCTGGAAGCTCTCCCAGGTTTGATGGTCTGACGTACTTGGCGAATTAGAAATTAAAATATTCTTCCTGTGCATCCCCGGTGTGATTCACAGAGCCCCATCTCCTCCAGCTGAAGGAATGCTGCCATTAGTTAAACGACTGAGCTTCTGCTGGAATGAGTGGGCAATGGATAATTGCAGCTCAAGGCTGACTGTTCTCACTGCCACCCTGCCACGGGAGGGAGAGGTCCCTGTTCAGTGCCTGTGGAAGAGCCACAGAGAGGAGAGGTGGGAAAGGGCAGCAGGAAAATCCAGCAGGAGATGGGAGATCCGAGTGATTCCGGCCATCCGGCGCTCCCTAGGTGGGCACGGCTTTTGTTCCTTGCTCCTACTACCCCCAGATTTTACCACATCACTTCACAGACTGATCGGCCAGATGCTCAAACTCTGTGATCTAATTATGCAGAACATTATGTTTTGAAATGAGCAATTTGTATTGGAAAGTGCAGACTGAAAATCCTTTGATTTCACCACTCTTCCAAACACAAGCCTGTCATTTATTGTGTATATAGCATTCTTTTTTATGGAAAAGCATTCTTGCAGTTAATTTTTTTTTGGTGTTTTTGTTTATATTTCCCCAGGGCAACAACCAAATTAATATGTTCCTCATGGGAAAACACATGTTGGTAATAGCACTGTAGACAAATTAGGTAGATAACCTGGAATCACAGTCAAAAGTAATCAGATCATTGCTGAGTTCTAAGACTGAAAATGGGAAGTATTGCCTTCTGTAATATTTCTAAATTAGGTTTCCTTGTATGACCTAAAGAAAGTCTTCTATAAGACTTTATGCAGAGCACCTGTACTACTGAAAAGTGATTTTCTTAGCAAAATAAAGAATAAACTTTTATATTTAACTCCAAAATCCACCATTTGAAGCATAAAGTCTCAGAAAGAGATTTTTCTGAGCTACAAAACGGGTCTAGCACTAAAAAAGCACAGAACTAGGAATGCATAAATGGTACATCTTCACCTCCACCTGTTCTTTTTAACTACAGTCACAAATGTGTCTCTGTTAACCAAAGGAACTTTCACCTTGAGCCACAGATGGCTGAGCCACAGAACAGTAAACCCTGCTCTTCCCTAAATTTCCTGTGCTCTGTTATAGCCTATTACACTGCCTACAACCCCTGAGCCACTCCAGATAAATCTTCCTCTATTTTGCACTTAGAGTCTCTGGACATCCAGGACAGTTATGCTTTCCCTCCCTTCTATGTTTACAGCTTGATTCTCCTTTCTTTACAATAGTGTAAATCAAGGGCTACTCCAATGAAATCAGCACATTTGTGCTGATGTAAAATAGGCATTAAAGATATATCAGAACCAATATTCAGATTATGTTAAAAAAAAAAAGGAAAAGAAAAAGAAAAATCAGTTTGGTCAAACTTCAGATGAGTACAAAACACCTCCTTCAATATTAGATATCACTCCAAGTAATTCAAATGTTGCTGATTATTTCTAATTTTCGTGTTCATCTGGGCTACCTATGTAATATATACTTCATATGTATTTTCCTATCCCTCTCAAGAGATTGGAAAGGATTTGTTCACATGAATGTATGTGCCACGACAGACACAGAGGAGTGTCAGCACAAAACATGAATTAACTCACTGTCTGATTTTATACTTAAGTGCCATTTAACATGATCCATTTACAGAGAGAAAATAGTTTCTTAGTGTGAGTGGGTGCTACAGAGATTTTGAGGATCTGGGTATGTGTATTTATAGAGAGATAGCAATTTCTTCTATTCTTTCAAGTCCATAAAAACATGATGAAAGAAAAAAATTAGTCTCAAATTTCAAAAGAGGCAATTTTCTAAATGATGGAAAATTTTCTGTCCTCTAGTGGAAGCTCTTCATAACCACCAAGAGCCTCTGAGAAGTGGGGGAGATTCATGCCACATTTTACAACTCACCACACCATCCCACCATCATACTGCCATAATACTACTTCCAAAATCAGTAAAATGTGCCCCATGATTAATTATATCAGTGTGAAATAAAGAATATGCATTTTATAAAATCTTTATAGCATGGCTGTCTTGGTATATGACACCTTCCAGAGCACCTCTAAATAAGCAATTGGGGAAAAGCAATCTGAGTAAATGGTTTTAAAGACAGGTTATTTATTTATTACACAAGACACAACTTCTCACATTATTGCCTCAAGTAAAATGAATGCTGATAATGCTCCCGCCTCTGAAACTGAACACATTTATATTAAAAAATGTAGAAAGTACAGTATACACTGAGGTGCAATCTATTGACTGTGTCAGTAATAGAAGCTTTTTCATTTTTCCCCTTGTAATAGAAGTCATTGCTTGCATTCAGAATGTATTGTCAAGCTTTATTAATCTCAGCACAGAGGCCATCCTGGGCCTAAAAATTTATTGGGTTTTTTTTTTAAAGAGATGGTATCCTTTTTCTTTGGCATCCTTTTTCTATGGCCTACTCAAGATCTACTTCATATCTGTCAAGAAAAACGCCCTCAAATTACAGGACAGCTTAAACAACACTTAATGATGACTGATATGTTTAAAGTTTTCCTTGTAAAGCTTGAAAATTAATTATAGTATTTTCAATTTTCAATATAGAGTTTCTTTACGGGTTGGCAATCAACATTGTAAGATGCTTCTTTGTCTCATTATTCTCAAAAGAAATTTGATTTTTAGACACTGAAGGTGATAATCTGAGCAGAGCTGAATGCATGATCTCAAGGAGGGCTTGAGGAACATTCCACTCTGAGCCCACAGACAGAGCAGTCACTTTGGTGCTTTGATTCCAGAGCTGAAATTCTGACCCTAGCAAGGTCATTGGCATTTTTCTATCCACAGGGTTGTTTGGTTAGGTTTTTATTTCTAAATCTACGAGTGCACAGAGGAAATAGTTGTACCACAAGCAATCCTAGTACGATTTGGACTGCTCCAGTGTGAAACTGAAATGTCAGGTGAGCCTATAGGATTTAGGAAGGGGGCAGTTTGTATAAGGTATAATATCTACATTGTATTTCATTTTTTCTCTAAAGGGGAAGAAAGCAATGGTATAGAGTACATCAGTAACCCTTCAACAGTTGTCATTTATATTCCGACTTGTTACAAACATAAATTCTCTCCCCATTTTGCAGCCTTAAGAGTGTAATGTTCTTACAGTGAATATCGGTATTTCTTGTCCAACAACCACAGAGGGACCAGAGACAAAGGATCTCACAACCATTTCAAACTTTGCTGTTCTCCTGACATGCCCCTAACCTACCCACATCCTTGTTTCTGCATCTGTTCCAAAAATTACTTTGTCATTTGATTTGCATGAAAGAGATCCTTCACAACTCTTGTGGCCCTGAACAAGGATCAAATTCAAACTATATTACTAAAATACAGAATTTTCTACTGCATGTAATGGTTGAATTCAAACCCATTAATAGTAATATAGAGTGGTAAAGACCCTGAAATATGAAAACACCAGTTTAATTGTTTTATCAATAGTCTGAATTACTTGTCTTTGGCAAGACTGTCTGCTTCCATCTCCTGCTGTCTCTGGAGAAAAGGTATAAGTATTTCCTAGCTTTTAGTAAGACAGCGAAAAAAAATCATGTCAGGGCTTGCAATTTTCTGGCTTTACATGCAGGTGGCATAGGCAGGGTTATCAACTTGCTCTTGTTACTTGAATATAAAATAAAATCACTCCACACAACCAGGTACCTGCTGCTGAAATCCAGTCCCTGTAAAAGCCTAATGGCTTGTGTGTAGCAAATTAATAGCAGCACCAAGCAAGATTTCATTTGGTATCTTTCAGTTATTAAGCCATCTTGGAAATTAAAAAAAAAAGAAAAAAAAAAAAAAAGAAAAGAAAAGGAACTGCAATAGCAAAGTGCAGAGATTTAAATCCTACAAGGGATAAGCACAAAATGAAATGGAATATCAGATGCAACGAATGAAATAAAAGCCAGCTCAAATGCCCCATGATTTATAATTAAAACCTGATAAGCCAAAAAGCACTTACACAACTGTTGTGATTTTTTTGGGGCTTTGTTTTAAAGTTTCTTTTAAAAAGTTGAAGGCAGTTTTGAAACCTTAATACAAGAAATTCAGATTCAAAACAATGTGATAGAAAGCTGATATTGTCTTGGTGTAAAGCTGGCTAATTGGAAGTGCTCTTAAGCATGGAAAATAACTTTAGTCATTACAGTAGAAGACAATAATTTATTACTAATTTGCACCTTCCCATTTAATAAATTTATTTGCTGTTACTTTGGGGGTGAATGTTACTGACATTCAATCAACACAATTTCCAGGAATGGGCTGCAACTTCCTTGCACCATTCCTTGCATATAGGTGGCACTAAAGGTATGCAATGAGTTATTGGAACCTATTTATTATATTCCAGTTTTTAACCTATTTTACTTAAGGAACACATTATGCATAGATCAAATATTGCCACAGTTTATTATATTTGGTTTTGCACATTTTGCAAACATGAGAGATTATAAATTCTAGAAATCAGTTCTCCTTCAAGCTGGAATTCTCAAGTACATGGGAGTTTGGTATAGTGTTTTCTTCTTGAAAATAAAAAATATCCTTTACTAAACCTTTGGTCTATGAAAATCAGAGTGTTTTTCTTCTATATGAATTGCAAAACCACATCTTAAATAAATGTGTTGAGCAGCCTTTGAGAATAATTTATACTTTTTTCAAAATGGACTCACACACAAAAAAGGAGCTTTGCTGCAGTTACAGAGTAAGGGCACTCTGTCTGTTTAATACAGGGAATTGCTGTTGAAGTCAGCAAGAAATTTTTATGCCAAAGAATCTAAGAACTGAATAAATTTGGGGTAATTTGACAATTCAAGTAATCAAAGCACTACCATATACTCAGTTCCTTCCGGACTGAGTACATGATGACAATATCCTGTTATATTATGAGATGCTTGGAAAAATTAAGATTCTAGAAAGAACTTGTACTAATAAACACCACTAACAGCCTTTAACACTATACATGGATGGAATGACATTTTGTTGTCTTAACTTTGGCCATAGCAACTCTTTATATTTTAAAATTTCTCTTATTTGATAATATTTTACCCTTCAATTTTCAGTCTCAGTAAATATGACATCTATTGATTAAATCTACTTTGAAAGTATTTTTTATTGAAACAATGCACTCATCTGTACATAAAATGTAGAATATATATATAGGCGTATATATATATATATATATATATATATAAGAATATATTTTTGAGTTGAAAAAACTTCCTCAAGTAAGAGGTGGCTAAGACAAGTGAACAGATAATGACTGAATTGAATTTGCCACTTGAGCTTTGCAAGAGGTTTATTTAACTTAAAGAGGACACTTCAAAAGCACTGAACACTACAGGGCTATAAATGTCATTCCATTGGCTAAAGGTAGAGCTGATGATGAAGGCATTGTCTTCTGCTGGATGCTGTACAGATTAAACTGCATCCATTCACTAGGAGAGGCAGCGAGACTTCACCATCTGTGAATCCTGCTGAGAATAAAAGCAATTTGCAAAGAGAATAGGGTGAGAAACTGCTATCAGACAGTGCTGTGGGGAGCAAGAGTGCCTCACAAACTATTTCCTGTACACAAAGCAAAAGAGAAGGGAATTAAAAGCTCCTGATCATTTTCCAAATTACTGGAACACTTGGTGAGGGTGGTGGGGAAGGTGTTTACCTGACACTAGGTTTTATTAGGTGCAGAAGATGTAGAATGGGAAAAAATATGTCCATTTTAACAAAGAGAGGTCCTTACAATCACACATGAATTAATTGATCCAAAAGGGACAAAGCAAGGACTAATGGAAGTTAAAAACTCAAAACGTTTTTTTATTGTTTGAGAAATAACTTAGTCTGCTGCGTTTGTCATAGGATCAAGTATTCTGATCATAATTATTGTCCTCCATAGCAAGAACTGCTACCACGGAATTTTTTGACAGTCAGCCCAATGTGGAGGGTCCTGTGTCTGAGGGATTGTGCCCAGCAGATCTCCAAACCCCATTCTTTGCTGGCAACTTCTATCCTTTCACTACATTGTCGTGGTTGTGTTGTGATGACAGAAATAAAAGCAAAATAAAAAAGGAGAAATAGTTACCACCCAATACTGGAGGATAAATTATCCATCCTGTGATATTTATTAAATGCAAACTGTGCATTTTTTCACATAGCTAAAGGTTTAGTAAGGCATATGAGTTCAATATTCCCTTTTCTTTAAAAAAAAACACACCAAGAGCTAGGATTACAGTTCTTCCTGCTTTTCCTCCAGCAAGGTAAAAGATGCTAATGTAAAAAGGCAGAACAAATGGGCTCTTTATTTTTGCAGGACAAAGAGCATTTGAACTCCATCAGTGGCTCTTTGACTGCCTTCAAAGCTTGTCTCTGACTAAATTAAAGCCTCTGCTCTCTTCTGATTTGTAGTACACTGTAGGCTTTCCATTACACTAGCAGTTAGATGCATGTAATAGCTATTTTACAATAACACAGCTAATGAAAAAAATCAGAATTAAGATTTAGGAAGGGCTATGTCCTCACTCGATGCAAAGTAGCGTAGCTCCCCCAAGATCAATTTTTATAATGCCACTTTACAGTGGCTCAGAATCTGCCCCCTAATTCAATGAGCTAGCTCAGAGAGAAAAGTCTTAACCTTATCCTGTATAACCAGGGTAGCACATTTTGAGGTCACTAATAACATGAAATAGTTTAACTGGAATTAAAGTGATTTTGTGAAGTTAAAAAAGCACAATTTAGCAGATGAACCAGCAAAATTGGCCCCAAAGTAGGAGACCACTGATCCTCATCTTACTCAATTTAAAAGGCATTCCAGCAAAATGTGAGGTTACCTGGGTAGGAAAAAACCTCAATCACAACAACAAAGAGGAGAGCAGAAAAACACACAGAAACCATTTACAGAGTCATGTGCCTGATGCACTGGCATTCCTAAATCATAATATTACAGTAACTGGGTAACACCTGAAAATTTACATTTGGGGAGGTTAAGGAGTTACACATGTGCCATTACAGTAAAAATGTACACTTATTTCCCCTTTCCTCACTGCAAGGCTGCCACCGCATTCATGGGTGAGAAGAGTTGTAGCTGCTGGAAATCTTGCTGCAGGAATAGGAAAAAAGTGACCCCTGAGCAACCTCTATAAGACGTGAGAAGGGGTTAAAGAGCACTGGTTTACCCTGTATTCTTCCTGCACATGAGCATAAAGTGACAGGAACAGATTAGCACTATTGAACTAAAGCAAGTGAATTTACAGTTTACATCTGAATCACATTTAGTCTACTCATACCAGCATCACCACAGTTTTCAACCAGGTTACACTACAGCTAATAAGTTTTGAAAATGTTTTAAAATCACTCATTGATTTTCATTAAAGAAATCCAAATACCAACTCATGAGAAACTCCCTAATGATAACTAGAACAATAACCTTGAATTGCTGTAGTGTTTTCTTTTAGGCAGTGCAGTTTACCTTCCCTTCAGTGTTTAGAAAATGAGAAAATATTTCAAGGAGATGAGCCTCAATGGAGATAATATTTCTATAGTAATGCCAAGTGCTCTTGTGATGAGAATATCCATGAAAGAATTCATTCACAAATGCAAGGCTACTCCCAACAATTTTAAGTTTCAAGATGGTGAAGAGAGAAAGCAGAGGTGAGCTTTCTTTTCGGACCCATTGGAAATAAAGCTGAAGTGCTTGAATTGGAACAATAAAAGTCATAAAAACTCCATACAGGAGTTGTGTGCAAGGTTATTTACCAAAGGCACCTGTTAAAATCATGACCACAGAACCAACGTAGCAAACATTCACTGGAGGCTGCAAGTCAGGAATAGAAAACCTTTATGTGCACTTTATAGAGAAAAAGAACAATATGTAGTCAGATCCATTTAAAGCTATATTTTATCATCTGTTTTATTCGTTCATAATATTATCATTCAAATGACGAGTTCTAAAGCAACCGATTATTTCATTCCTATCATTTAAAACTGTGCAGTTTGGAAGAGACGTTAGGACAGCAGCAAGCTGGGAGACAGAAGAACATATGAATCATAAATAAAAGAGAAAACATACATGCTTAGTGTGTGTCACAAATTTGAAATAAGTTGCTTTGGCACAGCCATGAGACAAATCCTTCTTGGAGGAAGCAGAAGGGATTAGTAATTACATCAAAATATTAATGTCCCAGTTGACTTCAGTGCCCAGCAGGCAGATGCTTTTCCAAAAGTTTTGAGAACTCACATGCTACCATATAAAATACATGAGCTGAGCAATAAGGGGTAGGAGGAACTGGATTGCTTCTTTTCTCCACTTCCCACTCTATTACATTATGTCTGTATAGGCCTCATGGCTCAATTAGTGCATGAAATTAACAGAAACACCTGCAGGATAAGGTACTTCTGCATTTACCATACACCTGGATACTGGGCTAGTTATTTAATGGAAAGGAAATTTAATACCTTCAGCTGCCCAAATCCATGGTTTGGCTAGCAAATAAAGTTTATAGCAATTTTTCCCTTTTCAGACATTTACTTATTAAAGCATAAGTCTTAATTTAAAACATAGATCCCATTAATCCAGCAGGATTGGGATTTCATGTGAAGGGCACGGTTTGGATATTTATTATTTTCTCAGGCTCTGCATTCCTGTGCCTGCAGCTGGAACCTGTTGCAGAGCTCTGCACGTTGGGGTCTGGACACCCCAGAGGGTGACAAAGAGAGGGGACAAACTGGAAGGAGGCATTTCTGCAGTCAGCCTGCCCCCAGAGCTTGGTAAACCACAGACAAGGCACTGCTTCCAATCACATCACTACAGCACAGCAGACACAAATCCTCCCAAACCTCTCTGACCTGCTCCTCCTCTGCCCCCTTCACTCAATAGTACTTTAAAAATGTTCCAAGTTTTGTGTCTTGATGCTCATAAAGCACAATAAAAGAAATAGTGCCTATTACCCAGCAAACACAGCAGAATCCTGTTTGTTCTTGCAAAGTACCTATCAATTTGCTTCTTTAAAGGGAATGTTTTTGTTCCTAATGATACCAGGCTAATACTCCTGAATGTTTATTTTTCAGGTAAAGCACTACAAGTGTAACCAAAATGTCTTTATTAAGGGCTTTATTTTGGGATCTTTAAAAAAAAAAAAAAAAAGGTGTTTCTGTTTTGGAAAGACCAATACACCCACAGATTTAAGCAGTCTTCAGGTCTGAATACTAACAAACAAATAAACAGGTTGGGTTCCCCCCCCCCCTCCATTCACTTCAATATAAGCAAATCCATGAAGAACCATCAAACAGAAGTTTCTTTGGCTCCTATAAACTCTGTACTCAAAACATTTCAAATTAAGAGGCTCTACCCTCAGCTCAAGTCAGCTCACATCACCTATGAATGCAAGTAAATAAAATGTGTATTTTGATCGGCATGCCAGTCTTTGCTCTGATGGCTCACATTTCCTGCTGTCTAAATTGATTAATAGTCTATTTACTGGGAAATTTGCTGCCTAAAAGTTGCAACTGACAGCTTAGAGTTTTCTGAAGGCTGCTGGTTGCCAGTTCTAGGACTTCTTACTGTTACAGGTCATTGCACCAACATGTTGGTACATTCTTCGTGACATTTTGCTGCACAGCACTAAAAAAACAGCTGTACGTATGTGAACAGGCATATAATCTTGTATTTCTAAGAGTTCAGAGAAAGTTTTATCTTCTTGAGCTCTGTCAATCACAGAGGAGAGCACAATTTATACCTGAGTGCCCCAAGCATTGCAAATTACTTCCCCCCCTCCCATTTTCTCAGCAGATTCTGTGAAATATTGAAGCTCAGCTGTAATCATGACTCTGTGTGTGATTGCTGCAGGCTCACAAGTGCTCTGGATTGAGGGTGCACCCAAACAATGTAAACCCATCTAAAAATGCATCATCTGTCAGGATGGGAACTTATCTCTGTAGACTCCCTGGCTCTTTGCCTTGAATGCTCCGCAAGTGATTTTGTGAAATATTTTCTCTGAAACCACCGAGGCTGCAATTTCTCAGTGATCTTGCTGAAAACTAGAAGAGAACGTGCCAAAGCCAAGCTCTCCAAGGATGCAATCCCTGTTAGTTCAAGTTCAACCCACACTGAAGAGCATTTCCAGGTCTGGGAGCAAGGTCCACACCACCCTGCAGGATTCAGCTGAAGGTTTTTCCATGCAATAAGGAGGAATTGTGTGGTGTCTCTTTGTCTTACAGCAAGCACACACACACATATAAAATCTGTGGATAACTGAAAATGAAAGGAACATATTTCACTTGACTTGCAGCTTTAGTTTGTCACTGAAATCCTATACTTTATCTTCAATAGCCCTCCAATGATTAATCATTTTCTATAGTTTCATGTAGTCTATCATTAGTACATTCTGACTTACTTTCTCTACATTGTTCAGAAGTCCCACACTGATTAGCTCAATAGCTGGTGCTGTGCAGCCAGATTTTCCCCAAAGAATTTGAAATCTTGGTTATAAACAACAAGTGACTAAAACAGAGGAGAACGAGACAAACTAAAAAAAATTATTCTAGAAAACTTTCCATAGAGTGAAGTACTGGCCTCACACTTGTATAGTTATTATTTATAAGCTTTATAAGTAATTTTAAATGAGATTTTAGAGGCAGAATACAGTGATATTCATTTTCACTAGGAAGGAATAGAAATGGGTGAGGGAATTCTCTTTTAGTTATGATGAATTTAGCTTAAAACTGAACAGTCACGTAAGATCTCTGGCATTGCTGGGGTGTTAGTTTGGACAGATGACAGGATGATGGATAAGGTTTTGATTCAGCAGCACAGAACAGTTTTTTTAAGCTTGTTGCAAATAAAACCAATCAAAGATGACTCATGGTGGGAAAAGAGAAAGCAAACAAGACACATAGCTGCAGAAAACCCTCACAGAAAGCAGGATGGCTTCAAAGAACAGCTTCCTGAAAAGGAGTCTAAAAGAACAGAAAGAGGAAGAAGAAGGAATCAGCTGTCTTGACAACTGCCAAGTGGTCCAGGCTAGGAATGAAGAATCCATCTTGAGGTTTGCCTAGGAAATGAACATGTTTTCATTAACATAAAGGAAATGCAAAATGGACATTTCAGTTCAGAGCTCCAGAAGAGAAGTACTAGACAACTTTTGGATGTACGCTGGCCATGAGGTGAAGATGAAAAGAAGAGGGAGGTGGAGAGCTGTGAGAAATAACTTAGCACACATCCGTGAAGCCCTGCAAATTCCACTTGGTCTGCCTTTTCTTGGTGTTCACATGCCTTCTCCAATCAGCAAGACTGTCAGAAGTAAGTAACCCAACTCTGAGAAAAACATCCTCTTACTTAACTGTTTTTGCTGTAAATTCAGCAAGAAAATAGGTGCCAAATGATTCCCCTATAATAGCTCCAAGGAAAAGAATGCAATTTCTCAGATGCCAGTGTGGGGTTCTGAAAGTATTGCTATTTACAGACTGGGCTGCACTTGAAACTCTAAGTCACAATTTGGGTCTTGGATCCTTGAAATGATATTTTAATAATGTCCTTCCCACCTCTCACAGTGCTCTTCTCGGAGACAGCAATAACTGCACGCACATAATGTGGCATGTAAGTGCTTTGTCTTAGCAAAGTAGTAACCATGTATAATATATTCTAGCCTTGTTTGATAAATTAAAAAACAAAGCAAACTAGACAGGTAATTAAAAGCAATAAACCAGGTTTAATTGGTTGAGTAACCATGTAGAAATTCAGTGCCAGCAGTAAAGGTATAAAATACAGCAATTTGGGTTTTGATGTCATAAGTATCCCTGATGTTGTGGAGCCACAGTAATTTCAGATACCATGGGGAAGCTACTGCTTCATTACTATGAGTATAGAAATCATTATCACACCTCATTCTATACACTTCAATAAAATATGCAGTGCAGATAACTGACATCCCAGACGTATCAGGAAGGTGATTAAATAGCAGGCACTCAAGAAATATTGCCAATGGGGCCCAAAAGGCATTTTTATTTTCCTGCTGGGCAAGTTAATAAGTGGCCTGATGACCCCATCTCGCAGCAATACACCGTTAAATCTCAATAGGAGTGATGACAAGCTGCCATAAATAAAAACATCCACTGCAATAGTCCCCCACTAAACAGGGGTTAGGTGAGGCACTTGGCTAGCGTGAGTATTTGCAGCTAAGAGCTTTACCCTTCAATGCCATGACAAAGCTCCAGGAGACTTGCACAGGCACAGACAGCCAGCACTGTCCAGAAGAAGAGGATGTTCTTAAAGCTCAGTGATCTCCTGAAGGCCACAGCTAGAGATAATAAAGGTAAAGCTGTCAAATTGCATTAAATGTAACACCATTCCCTTTTGACTCTCTCAGCAGAAACGCGGTTGGAACAGCGGCACGGATGGGCCGGGCGTGGAAGGTGGGGGACCTGAAGAGCACCAGTGTGATGGGAAAGATAATGAGTAACTCCAAAAGTTATTGGCTCATTAACAATGCCCTACAGGAAGGAATTTTCTGTCTAATAATAGAAGGAGCACAAGCACAGATTCTCAATATGATCTGCAGCCTGTTTAATTCCACTGCTTTGGGAGTAGGACTCTTGATTTCTCCCTTTCTCTGTCACTTACATAATTTGGGCACTGAAGTGCTAACTCTATTATATGGTTCAACATGAAAATGGAGACTTTTTTCAAGCTTCATTAACATACTGTTGCAAAAATTGGCCTCAACTGAAGCTGTCGTTTTCCAACACTCACAATCCCTAGCAGAATTTGTTGCTGAAAATAATAAGATGCATTTTTGAAAAGCAAAAACAGGATTACAGAATATCTCATGTGATTCAAAATGGAGAACTCAGAATAGATAAAAGCGCTACAACATAATTCATCTGAATAGTATTCCTTTTGGGCCACTATGCTAAATTTAATCCTAGACACAGCACTGCTATGCCAAAAATGGCCTGGAGAAACAGCCCATATTTTGGCCAATCAGGTCACTAACACCTTCACACTGTCTATCCCAAAATATTTATCTAAATTTAAAAGTATAAAGTCACTGTGAAACAATGTTTTTGCATCCTAAAAAATTCTGATTGCATCTGTTTTCACAGAGAATAAAGAAAACTACATTTTCCAAACCAAAGTTATTGCAAATCTCAATCTAATAAAAAACCCTATGAAAACGAATCATCTGCAGTTCCAAACACAACATCTTCTGATTACTGAGCTCAAGCAAATGTTTCTGTCTTAAAAACAAGTTTGTACTTCAGGTTCCCCTAAATATACATGCCAAGTAGTTTTATTTGGGTATGAATCGTATTTTAAATAAGAGGAAAAAAAGGAATCAAAAAGTAGTTTTTATTTTTCAGTGATTGTGAGAAAACAGGTTATATGTATTCTGCACAATTCAAGGCACATGTATTCATTACTCATTTTTATTCTGAAGGTGTTATTTTTGATAACTTATCTTGTTTTTCATACATGTTTGCACTCTCCAGCAGTGAAATAATTGCACTGTCAATAGCAGAGATAATCACTGAAAGAATGATGGTGTAATGGGAATAATGACATAACGTCTCATGTATCTTAACTGATTGTAATTAGCAAAACATTTACAACATACTAGCAAAGGAGAATTGATACATAGAACTGAAAGCCTTATTACCTGATGCAATATACATTTTGAGAAGTGAATATAAACAGAAAATATTATCGCTGTGCCACATACATTCTTCAACACAAGTGAGTTTTCCAAATAACCAGCCTTAACCAAGTTTAAACATAATTCTGATTTAGAAGAAAAAGGAGACAAGAAGGTCCTACTTACTCAACAGAACTTTGTCTCATGCAAATGCTCAGAGCCACAGGCTATTCGTAACTCCTTCATTTTTACTTCTCTACAGCCTTGTACTCCTTTAAAGCTTTAAACATGAAGTCAGAGTAAGCAGGGTAGAACTTCTGAAGCCTCTACCTTGATATGCTGGTTTGTTGGTATAGTCCAGACTCTTAACCCTTGGCAGCCCAACTGGATGCTAAACGCCATATTGAAATTTTCCAAGAAAACTTTTGCAGACAATTAATACTGCTTGTACCAGATTTGGGTTAAAATGCAAAAAAACCAAAAAAACCAAAAAAAAAAAAAAAACAAACAAAAAAAAAAAATCAATGCATGTTATCAGCAGGACAGAGTTTGAGACTGTGCAGAACTGATCAGGTTTACAATGGCAATGAGAGGGGAGCAGTGGGCACGAGGTGACACAGTGGCATCAATGCCCTCCCTGCCCTGAATGGATCTGCAGCTTGGGCATTATCCAACACTCACATGTTCTGCAGAAAGCTTTTCAGAAAACAATATACAAAAACAGAAGTAGCACCTCTAGGACAAGAAGAATGATCCTTTGTGCTCTAATAAGCACTGGAAAGGCTTCATCTAGAGAGCTGCCTATGCTTTTGGACACCACCTTCCCAGACAGGAACTAAAAGAGAGAATTGTCCAGGGAACAGCAGTGATGACAAGCAACAATGCGAAATGTTTAAGGTTTAATGTTAGGGAAGATGACATAAAAGAGATTTGATAATATGTAAATGACTCCATTTAATCCCTCCTTCATGGAAGGCAGTATCAGGAATAAGTGACGCAAGAAAGATTTTGGCTAATAAATAGGAAAAAAAATATCTAAAGATAAGGATAGTTGTATACAGTCATCTCCTCTGTAGAAGTGATGTTGACAGCCATCAGGAATGACAGCAGTTTGGTTGATCCTGTTTGGTACAAAGGAATGAATTAGACAACCTCAGGGAGCCTGACTTTTGAGACTGCATTTGAAATACCTACAAACTGGATGTCTTTGAAAGTGCATCCAAAAGCATAGATATGGCTCAATAGCACTGCAACACACTTCAGGGATTTGATTTTGTAATACAGTTAAGGAAGAGGAGCCATACCAAGATATGAGTTCCTTCCATTTTTGAAAGAAATACTGAGTAAACCTGGGGGTTGAAATTCTCAGCTGTAAACATTATTTATGATGGAGCCTAAGACCAGATAAAACAGATAAAAGCCTCCAAAAGGGGCAGTTTTGGATTAGCAGGACTGTCTCAAGTTCATAGGATTGGTGAACAAGTATTAAAAGAAATCTTCAAGGTGGTGCAAAAAAAATTCTGTAATTTTCCATTATCACTTCTTCAGTAATGTTTTCTCTATTAAAATAACATCTGTTGATTAATTAAACACCTTAGCATGATAATCAATGCACAAAAGAATAAACATCCAATATTGATTAAAGCTTGCTTTGAAAACCCCTTTGAGCTCTTTAATCACAGTTTGTAGAGATGGTATTTTCTAGAACAAAACAGAACTGCATAGCAAGTGTGAAAGTGTGACAGAAGAAAGGTACAAAATATGTAACTGTTTAGCAGAGGATGTTGAAACAAAGCATGTTCAGCAATGGAATAATGTGACGGGTAATTCACAGTGATCTGATGGAAGATGACTGAATGCCAAATAACCTGGTTTAGTCACTCTTTTTTCCTTCCAGATTCTTAGAGTATCTTTTTTCAAAGCTGGCTGTAATTGACACATTAGATTAGTTACAAGATCTCCTGCCAGGAACAAAAAGTGATGAACGTTGATATTTATGTTTGTTAAGGCCACTCAGGAGCAAACTTCTCTACCATCCAAGCACAGAAAATTATGAGCCTCCATGTGGATAGCAGTGAAGATGACAGCAGCTTTTGTACACTTTTCCTCTTTTAGGAACTAATTCCCTACATAATAAAAAATAACTAATTGGATGAAATGCAAAGACTTTGGAGGACAAGCTAGGTTCATTGCAGGCTTTGGTCACTGAAAGCCACAGAAAGACTCTTGATGACTTCCAAATATATTAGACTAGAATTATAGATATTTGGTTTTTTTAATTCCCCCAACAGAGAATCTTTAACTAACAAAAAATGCCTTAGATTGCTCATGCCAGATTGGTGCCTCTCATGTTAAGGAAACTATTCCCAAAAAAATCAAGTTGATGACACAGAAAGGAATTAGGAGTTACTATTTTGTCCATATGTATTAAAAAAAAATCTAATTTTATAGAGCAATAAAACCCTGTATGCAAGACTATAAAAAATACAACAAACCCACAGCCTTTCATATAACCTTTTGTTCATGACCAGATAGTGACAAGTTATGCCAGAACTTAACTCAGCATATTCAGAGAACTGGAAAGTAAAATCATTCTGTACAGTTTAGTTACTCCCTGTTTTTGTAAAAGCACAGCAATTGCAATTTAGATTTATTCTTCCATATTACTAATTTCAAGTCAATTAGAATGCAAGGAAGTTACATGGTCTGTTAAATGTTGCTCTGATGAGCACCTCTACTTGAGGCTGTTTTTCAGAGAAACAGGGAGTGATGAAATCTGTGGGACTGAAGGACACTTTCCCATGTAAATTATTCTGGAAGGCCACTGTCCTTTCCCATGCTATGAACCAAAAAGGCAACCTTTGTAGTTATTATCACAGCATTCTACATATATATGACATAAACTGCCAACCAAAACCTGCAAACCTACAATTACCCAGTGCAGCAACTCCAATTATTTGCATAAACATTTCTGTTTGGTACAATCCTTCTCCTTCTGTCACCAGTACCTTGTTTTTACAGATGAGCCACATCCAGTTCTGTTTATCTTCTGTCTTTTTACCTACAATGCATTAACTAGTTCCAGTGGCTTTCTTGAAAGCATAATGACTTTTCCTGTACTCTAGTAAAAATATATCCCCACAAATCAAGAAGAAGCAGGCTCAGACTAAGTGGTTGAGAAGATTTACATTCTATTGCTAACTCAGTTATTACTCTGCTGAAAACCCCATAGCATCAATATAATGAATCCCTCAACCTCTGCTGCTAGCACAATTTTTCTTCCCAACCTCATTGGCTCCCAACTTTCTGCTTGACCTTTTACAATCTGTGTGTGGCAGAGCTTCATTACAACCTTTTAATGATGCACAAATGGCACACAACACCAAGGTCACAGCACATCCCCAGTGAGAACTTCTCCAACACCTCCTGAGCAGGCATAGAGTTTTCATTTAAAGAGACAGTTCAGTGGGGAAACAAAAATTTACAGTTTAGAATGAGTCTCAACAGCTACTAACACCCAACAGAAATGGTCAGGTTGTAAAATGAGTATCTGCTCCCCCCAAAAGCTATTTTATAAAAGTTGATGTCTCAAGCCATTGGTGACCAAAAGAATAAAATGTCTCATTGAGAAATCTCAGAAAAATTGCAGTGCTTTTCTGTATAAAAAATTTATTTAATTATGAAAATTAGGAAAAAATATATGTAGGGGCTAGAAACATTCATCTGTCTAGAATATCAGAATTTTTTCTAATGTCCCAGCAGTCAGATTATGCATTCTATACCAAATAATCACCAGATTTTGTTAACAGAGTTCAATCTCTGTTCTGCAATTTTCCAACTGGGATGTAGGGATACCAATGTTTAGGCTTATTTCAAAAGTATTTCAGGTTTTTTGTATTGAAATTCCTTTGTAAATTCAAAGCATCTTGGTATTCAAGCATGCAGAGGGTAAAGCACATTATTCAGTCTTGGTTAATGCAAAGTCACTGCATACATGCATATATTGCACCTTAGTTAATGCTGAAGCAGAGTACAGTGTCTCAAGTTAATATTTAATATTACTTTACATGCCTTTTGTATATGGAGCAATTAATGCCCAAACCCATAGAATTACATCTAAAGTTACCTTCTAGTCAATGGAGTGTTCCTTTACTTATGGCACTTTGATCTTCTCTTGATAATACATATATATGTATATATAATAAATATTTCCATTTCCTGTGTGCAGGTGCTGCATACAAAGGTACACTCAGTGCACTTTCCTTGCTCAGTTCTTTTCTCGTACAATGGGAGAAATTAGGAATAACAAGCAATTCAGTGCAGGCAGACATTTCACTGTCTGTGAAACGTGTGTGCAGCTAATCTGTGAGGAGATTTAGGACCAAACTAACCTATACCTCATGACTAAAATTACAGCATTCATAGAATCACAGAACACTTCCAATGATGAGGATTCACAACTTCTCTGGACAACTTGTTCCACCACCATTATTGTAAAAAATGTCTTCCTAATGCCCAGTATAAATCTCTCCTCATTCAGCTTAAAACCATTGCCCCTTGTCCTGTCTGTACATGGCAAAGTCTCTTTCTATGCCTCTTACAAGCTCCTGTTATATATCAAAAGGCCATAATAAGGTCTTCCTCTTGTCCAGACAGAATAATTCTAATTCTCTCAGCCTCTCTCCATAGCAGAGGTGCTCCAGCCCTCAGAGCATTTTTATATCCCTCGTTTGACCCTACTTTAACGAGTCCTCATCATTTTTGCACTGGATGCAGCACTGGAGGTGGGGTCTCACCAGAGCAGAGGGGCAAGGTCACCTCTCTCAACTTGCTGATCAATTAACTGAATTGAATAGATCACTTTCTACTCCCTGGATTCTCACTGACACTCGACTCTCTCATTGTGCTTCCATTTCCCCATTTGTAAAAATTACATTAAATTTACTTGTTGCCCATGGAAGAAGTACATTTATGATTGTCGAAGTCATGAAGATCTCTGAAATCCTAGGACACACAGTAATCCAAAAAGGCAAGGCCATCTTTATGATTTTAGGTATTTGGCTATTATTGAAAAGGAAGCATCAGGAACAAAACACAGTCCCTGATACTAGTACAGTTTTCCTACTGGCATACTGCTCTGGATCTGAAACAGTGTGAAAAAAACCCAAAGCAACAAAAAACATTGATTGTGGACACTTGAATTCTGCTTCCTTTGGACAAAGACTGCCAGGGTCAAACTCTCTTTTCATGACTTTCAAAGAAGTAACTAATAACTTCTTCTGGATTTACAACAACATTAATAAAAGTAGATGTTGGCTGTGATCCTTTAAACAGCTTGTACAAATACACTGATTTGGTGCAAGAATACAATGCAAGTTTTACTGGCAAAAAATCTCGAAAAGCAACACATCTAATACACTTAAAAATGCCACCAAACAAAACCAAACACACAAACCCAACCAAACAACACCGTGGGTAAACCCAAAAATCTGCTTTCCAAGTCAGGCCAGAGATAAACCCCCAAAGGCCTCTTTGTCACAATACCACAAAATCCTCATCCAGCCTTCAAGCAATGCATTGCTCATGAACATCGTGAGGCAGACTGACGCTCAAAAGTCATTAAAGGATCAGTAATCATTAATTTTTCTTTTCACCTCCCTCTTTGGTCCTATGTTCCACAGACTTGTCTCATTTGCTGTTTACACTGGAGAATTAATTTGAAGTAGTAGGACTGGAATATAGATGTGAAATGTTTTATTTTTAAAAAGAAGTCAAGCTTAATATAACGCCTGACATTGCCACTAATAAAAATTCAAGTTCAAGGCTGGAGTATGATCTTGCAGTTCCTATAACTGGAGTTACATCTGCACAAGGTAGTACACAATGTGGAGGGGGTAAGAAACTAGTTGAGAACATAATTCCTTCCAGAACTGGAAAAAACCCACAACTAACCGAAAACGCTCCAACAGACTAAGAAAGTTCACTGAGAGTTACCACCTCTTTGCAAAATTTTCTACAAGTTTCTTGCTAGAATGACTACTACAGCTATGGCTTCTAAGGGAGAAATCCAGGATTTTATTTTAGGGACTACAGCTAGACTTTCCATATGCCACTTAGACAGTAGGAGGTTCATACACACTCTATAAAGCAGCCATAGGCAGATGCCTCTATTCACTTTTTGAAACTTTTCCTCTTCTTTTCCATATTTAGAAAATTGCATTTGACTTTCCTCACATTTTAAAAATATACTTAGTAGCCCCCAGCTGTGCATCCCTATCTAAGGTGGGAATTGAACACATTTCACAGGATACTGCCTGGTCTGCATCTGCAGATCTTGAAACCAAAGAGCTCAAAGCTTCTGAGTTTTGTTATAATGGAAGTACCAAGACTTCTCTTTTAATTAATTAGATAGAAATTAGACTTAAATTGCAAATTCTTGAAACATTTTTTTCTTTGCTAACAGCCCCTAAATTAGAAAAAGATAAGACTCCATATAAATCAATCCATAGTCCCAATACTTTCATTAGCATGGTCATGAAATTATAGCAGAATAACAAAGAGACTGTATGTAATTAAGCAGGAGGAGAATAGAAACAACTCAAACTGTCAATCAGCAAATAATGAAGCATAATGTATGAAAACAGAAAAGAGTAAGTGGGGTTTAATGCAATTGTTATTAAAAAACTAACACCATCAAAACATTCCCTTAAGGACCTGGCATTTCTGAAGTATATTGGAAGCTAATTTCTTATTAATTTTATCAGATTCACATACAGAAGGACAATTAAAAAGATTCTCCTTTGATGAAGCTGAGACTTCCTTATGTGTACAGCATATTGTTGTTCACAATGAGATTTTAATACATTAATGGGCTGAGAAAGGCTTTTTTTAAAAGAAAAAAGATATCTTTAAGTGATACATGTTATATACACCCACAGAGAATATAAAGACTTCAATTTGTGACTTGATTACAGAAAACTTGGGGCTAAATATTGTTATTTATTTTTTAAGAGTGGAGGAGGATGTGCAGTAGCTCTGAGGAAATGAAAAGGTTGGAGGACATAATTCTGGGCAGGGTAGAGAATGGAGATTTATTTGTGGTTGGGAAGTAAGGCACAAACCTTCATGGAAAACAAAGCTCAAATTCAGTCTAAAACATGGAGAGCAAATTGGAAACCTGCATCTGCTGCACATAGTGTCAAGTAATGAGATTTATTTATCTTTTCTTCTTTGTACATTAATGAGCAATGAGAATCACTAACATTAAAACCTGTATAAAATTGCACTATAGAAGGATGTGATAAATTGAGCTACTGGTTCAATTTACTGAGAATTCTGCATGCATCACATAATATACCTACTCTAATGTTTTGTGATGTCAAAGACACCCCAAGGGACCTCAAAGAAACCCCATTCTTGGATGTTTTCTCAAACACACAGTCAAGAATTTGGACAGCCTCAGACTGATGGCAGCCCTGTGTCATGTTTCAGCATGACACTGGAAAAAAGAGAACTTTGCAGGTCCTGTCTGTCTTAAATGATTCTGTGGCCGGTGGCTTACTCCTAACAATGCACTCATACCAAACCAGTGATAATATTTTGAAATTATTTTTAACCAGAGTCTGACTTAATTACTGTGGAGCCTTTATTAAATTTTTGTTTAAGGCCATGGTTTTGTCTCCTGGTTTGTTTATTAAGGGGTTTTTTGGAGTTTTTTTGTGGTTTTTTGTTTTGTTTTGGTTTTGTTGGGTTTTTTTAAAATCTATTTCAGTGTAGTGGTTTTAGCCATCTCTTTTGAGGGAGGGAAAATAACACTCTTCAGTCTTGTAAAGACATGGTTGGTGTTGAATACCAGTAAACACAAGGAAGTGCCTTTACCTGCAAGTCTTTATCTTGGAAATTCACTCTGCCTTCTCACAGGAATAAACCTGAACAACAATTTACTTCAGAAGATCTTGCACAAGAAGCAAACATTTACTGGCATGGCCACATTCTCAAGCTTTCTATCTCTTTACTCCCATCTAGAGAGTAACTGTGCATTGCCAGAAGCATCTGTATTCCTATACTTCTTGCACTAAAATTGCTTTTCATCTGCTCAAGTGGCTTCTACAGGCTTAAAACCTTTTGAAAATATACAGTCAATATACACATGGATGCAGCCAAAACTATTTACTGGATTAGAATTTAGTCTGAATTTCACTATGAGTGTATATAGTAATGGGGGAAAACCCAATAATTAGTACATTGATTTTTACATTACTTTAATTACCAGAATGTGCTTACTGCTTTTCAGATACAGAAGTAGAAAGGCCTATCCTAACTAAAAGACAGCTTTTTCCAGAACAGGAAGTCAACCACTTCCTGTTAGGCAGGATGATGCCTAACCTGTATCTGGGTTATTTTCTTTTATTCTACTGTGATTCCTCCTGAAGGTGAACAAGACCTTTGTAACATGTATAATATATATTTAACTCCATACTTGCCATAGCAGTCAGTTTAAGGTCATCAAGACTATGTATGTGTATACGTACACATATGTAAACTAGCTAAAATATATAATTTTATATCCACACCATATCTAACACCCTAATAAATCAGATTTTTCATTATGACAGATACTACAATAACCACTCAGCCATATCCTGCACAAGGCAGTGCACCACGTTGAAAGGCTGAGCTGTCACATGGCTCTTCAATTTTTTGTTATTCAAACTTATCCCCTTACATTTTCATATTAAAAATTGGTAATGAGGTTCCCTTCTTGCTGAAGAACAGGCAGAAAGAATCCTGTTACTCCCTTAATGAAGTCCCCAGACAGAACCGGCAATTTTCTAAGGAACAAAAGAAAAAATGTTGCTCTAAGCCTCAGAACTGACCCTATTGACTGAAAGCTGTGTCTTACCTTGTTGCAAATTAGTGCACTGAGCAAATTATCTCATGCCAAAAAGACAAGAGAAAAGGCTTAACAGCATTCATGCCCCACTTTTCCCAGTTGGTATTGTCAGCAGTTGTTTTGTGGCGAAACCAAGTAACATAATAAGAGCATACAGCTGGAAAAAAGGGACAAAATTGCCATCTTATGGCAGGGCTGTCTGGGATCATTTTGAAAAACTGTCTAGCACAGGTGGTGCTCTCCAGAAAGGGAAGGAGACCATTTTTATAGAGGTGTGGGAAAATGAAAATTGTAAATCTGGGCTTTCTTATTGTCTGTTCCTTTTAAATTGTCTCTGTTCCAGCCCCATAACAAGAGGGTTAAACTTTCTTGCTCTATAAAGTCAGAACAGATTTCAATAATAGAAACCCCTCATGAATTAATGGTCAGGCCTGTTTTCGTATTTTATTCTGGTTCACATTACCTTTCCTTAGCATCACTAGTGCAGTGCTCCCTCTGCTACCTTGCCTATCTGCAGTAATGCTATTGCTCCTTGCTCTGAGGAATGCACTATAATCTGACCTCCCAGCTTTCAAATTTCAGTTCTCCCACTCCATTTAATAACTTCATTTCTTTTAGTTGTTTTTTTGTTGCTACTCTACCTCTTAAGCTGTTCCCTGTTTCCACCTTCCCCTCTCACTGAGAACCCACTATGAGAATCCATCTGTTGATGTCTCAACGTTATGGCCATTTATTTTTATATTGCAATTGTTTGAGACTTTTAGCACAATAAACATTTCAAAAATTGAAGCACAGGAAAAAATATTGAGTATATGAGCCAAAAAGAGTTCTTCAAATGCAGCTGGTTGGCATGGATTAAACAGAAGCAGCCTTGGTTACAGAAGACATCCGAACTAAACCAGTTTCTTTAATTTCTTAGGTTAAATTTGTTTAATTATGATTCTCAGCTTCACCTTTTAACCATCCACCTCTATGTCACATTAACTTGGGGGTTGGTTTTTTGCACACATGGTGCAAGCAGAATCATCTGGGATTTAGGAGCACAACCTGAGATCAACCTTTGAGTAGGATCCATCACAGCCTACTTGTGTCATAAAAACTATTCGGCACTTTTATTTATTATTAGAGAGCTAAAAGTTTCTACTTTCTCTAAGTATTGAATTTCAGGAATCAAAACTGGCTTTTTGCTTGCTTCATTTGTTAAAATCAATTTGAAATCAGCATTTTATATTGCAGGACCAAGCCAATCTCATAATATTGCTACGGTATAATAACAAACTGTTGAAAATTTCTATTGCAATTCCTTCCTTGTAGTAATTAGTAACTAGTGTCTTGCATTATAGCATTACTTAAATTCAATTCCTTGACAGACTTGCTGCATTATTAAACTTTTTGCTCTTGGGGCTTCAATTTCAATTTCTGGTTGTGGGCATAGACTGTCAAGTGGCAATTTTCTGAAGTTCATTCTTCCTGGTAAGGACCAAGACCCCCTCACTGATAACAACTTCATTTGCTTCTAAGAAAGAAGCAAATGATTAAGGTTAATTCCCCCTGGCCTTCATTAGGGAACAGATAGGAGGTATCAAGTTGGTAACTTCCACTATTTAAACATATTTAACTTTAGCAATAGGAGGCAAACAGCTTAAAAAGCATGATGATTATTTGTGTCCCTGTTGCATGTGCTGTCTAGAGTTGGGCTGTCAAAGGGGAGTGGAAGAGTACATTAAAGAACTGCTTTTATTCATCTGCAGTGAGGCAGTTGGAAATAATATTCTGAGTCAATCAGTGGCAAGATCCCCAATGTGGTGCTAATAAAGGATTTCCACAACAAACAGGAGGCAAATCCAGCCTCATACACAGAAAACCCAGTGTGTGCTGAGCAGAGAGACCACCAGGCTCCTGCTAAGAAAAACACCTTACTTTTAGCATTTACAGCATGCAATACAAAATTAAAAATATAATATGTTGCATAAAAATCAATTTGTAATATATAATACATTGAATAATATGTTTAATATAGAACAGTAAATATTTGCTCATATATTATACAAATTTTATACAAAACACATATGCATTCTTACACCAACACTCCTCTGAAAGACAAACCAATTATTCCTAGGGAATAGTCACAGCAACAGCACAAGTCAGGATATGTCTGGGATGACGTGGTGGTTGGGATTGCCAGTGAGCATCCCTGCTGTGATAATGCTCCATCTCATCATTTTAGGGATAAGGAGGGACAAAGAAGAGATGAAGTTTCATTAAATAATCCAGTAAATCATTTAAGGAGAGTAAAAATTGTTCATCCCAGGCTAGTGTCCTTTAAAATATCCATATGGCTGTGAAGCAAACTGGAAATCCTACCTTATCTTATGAGAAAAAACCCAAGAAGACTAAAAACTGATTTCCAGAGGCTGTATATCATGTAATGATTCATTATTCTCTATTCTTTTCATTAGGGAAAAAAATAGCAAAAGCTCAAACTGTACTTTGGCATTTTATCTTTGTCTGTTCTTGGAGTAATCCAGGTACAAGAAGACTTCTAAGTCCATCACAAAACCAGAGAAATTCCTAAAAAATACATGTTTTAAGAGCATCCCTCAAGCTGTGACTGTCTGTGAAGTGTACAGGAGAATAAACCCCACAGATATTATGGGTAAAAGAAAAGCAGAGACTGCTTTGATCCTTCCATAAGCCTCAAAGATGAAGATTTTTTGTTAAAATGAGCAAGTAATTTTCAGCTTTTATGGTAAATATCTGTGATGAACTTCAAGATATCCCCAGGTATCTTCTCTCAAGGCCCTGCAGTTATGTGATGCTGTAGAAGATGAGAAGTACATGCAGCTTTCCCCTGTTCAGTTCCCCTTGTTACTATTTAAAGATATTTCTACCCTTCACAAACTCTTCTGCATTTTTTTTTTCCCCAAATGCTTGCAGGGTTTTATTTTTTCCCAAAGGTGATATATTACAGATAAATTTATTACGTAAAATATGCCTTTTGCTTATCCCTGATTACTCATGCTACTCCCCCTTTCCCCCAGGCATTTCCCTGGATATCTGAGACTTTGCTACATCAGGAAACCAGGAACACTGAAAACCAAGAGATTTTGGGAAGATAATCCCCTAACCCAGCCTCTTCACAGGCTCATTGGGAAATAAGCACCAGCTCCAAAATAAAGAATTGTGTTGTTAATGCTGTTAAAGAGAAGAAAGATATCTTTGAATATGAAGCATAGAATACCACTAACTCTGTGGTCAATGAAGAATAATTTCTCATTCAGGTGCAGCAGATATTGTCACCAAATACTGCCAAAACTCCAAATGAAACTGATACAGACCCCCAGACCCTTTCTCCAGCAAGGATTGATGCTTCTTGAAACACCTGTCAGAACAGAGGGAATAGCACCTCTGCCTGTATTGCCCATCTTTTACATGGAAACTGTTTCAGTTTCCAAATCTGTGCATTCAATATTTTCCTAAGTAGCAAATCAACTTTAAGAATATATAAATAGTGTCATAATAAATGAAGAACAACCAAAATAAGGAGTGCTCATGTTTAACACAAGCCAAAATGAAGACATTTTTATTAACATTTTGGTTTTGAATAATACAATTTTTCTTGACCATGGGGGATGGCCAGATGTGAAATGCTGGGATTTTGCTCCTGATCTGATTTTTATCCTGTGTGTTTTAATTTGAAAGAAACCCATGACGATATTTCCAATCTGTCTCTTGCTCTTAGACTGATCATATCTTCCCATGTACCACTTTCAGGAGATCCAGTTTCAATTACTCTGATTGGACCTTGGCAGGATGAGAAGATACACATAGAAAATTGCATTTTAGTAACTAATGAGCTACACAAGTGATGACATTACTAGCTATGTCTTTCAAACTTCAAACTCAGAAGCCTTAAAATTACCCCTTGCCTGGGCAAAGGTGTGACACTCATGCAGCTTAGGAAGAGGAAGATTTAGGGATGGGGAAACACACAAATTATTGAGAGAACTTGAGAGTTCACAGATACAGGACTGCTCTCTGTGGGTTTTATCAGGGAAACTTGTTATTCAAAAGCCATAAAGGAAAATATTCCCTCATCTGAGACCTTCTGCAGAATTTAAAAGAAAACTGTTTTTCTTGAACAAATCAAAGAAAATATAAAACCAAGAAGCTTTTCTGCAAGAAAACAAAGAAATGAGGAAAAAGCTTCAGCATTGACACGGTTCCCTGTCAAGCTATAGATCTGAAGCAGAAGGGTTCTAACTGGGATGTGTGCCACAGAGGAATTAGAGCATATCTAGACCTTGCAGCATGATGCACCACTGTTTCCTGCACAATGTCATGGTAAATTTGAAGTTAGAAGCTTCACTAATATTTTATAATATTAATTGTGTCACTGGTTCTGTCTTCCAGAGTGAAATAACCAAATATTCAGTTACTGTAAGGGTGACTCTCCCTGTTTGGAGGTCCTGTGCTGTTATTGCAATTTGTAATTTATCAATCTGTTCCATAATCTATACAGGACATTTTCTTAAAAATTGCCAGTGACCTATTTTATAAATATAACACACTGTGGGTTGAAGACAGGAAGAAAGGAATAAATACTGGCGGGGGAAGTGAAAAACTAAAGCACAAGAATAAGTAGTCTTTAATAAACACCAGCTGGCAATAAAATCAGGGGTCTGAACGAAGTTCTAGGAGCTTTTCCGTAAGTGATGGTGCTAAGAAAGGCAAGTAATTTCAAAACTCGGTTGGCTGCACCACTGCAGACCATAAACTTCATGAGTCATGGTGCCACCTTCACTGCATTTATCCTAAAATCAACTATTTCACTGGAAAAATAACCTTTACACTTGATGTAACATGAAGCATGTTTCTTATTGGTTTGAGCATTGTTAGACATTTGTACACGTGTTGGTACTTGCTAAACAACAGAATAATTTGTCATAGGCTTTGGTTCCAAAAAAAAAAAAAAAAAAAAAGGCAAAAAGAAAAAAGACAGAAAAATAAAACTAAAGCAAAACAAAAAGAAACTCAACCCCAAACCTCTCCACTCTTGCAACATTATCTTGCTGAAACCTTACAGCAAAATTAAAATCACAGCAGCTGTCATTTACCAGATTCTCCAGAACTCTTCTAAACCAGATAAGATGAATACCAAAATCTCTAAGGACAGTATATAAACTGCAGTATAAATGGGAAAATGTGAAACAGAATTCATTAAGATACATCAGTAGCTCTACTACCAGCTTGGAATGGATTGATTCAGGAGGAAATCCAGTGCACAACTTACTGAAGTGGTGCTGGCAGGCAGCAGAGGCTGAACATGTGCAGAAGTGATAACTGGGGGACTGCAGAAGGCCTCGTGGCAATTTAAATGCAAAGGCTGCAGACAACTCAGGCTGATTCTCCACAACCATTTTACTGTTTTATTTCATTACTTTCCACAGCAAATGGTTGACAACAGAAGGGTAGCTACATTCTTTTAAAAAGTTTCAGTGCCATTTCTACCTTGCACAAAAATATGAATAAGCCAGCTCATGACTTAAGTCGTGTCCTTGCAAGGGGGAAAACCTTTGTGATCATGATGAGCTCTGCCAAGATTGCTGGTGATAAGAGACCCTCAGGTGAGGGACATGAATACAAAGGTGCTGAGGAACTATTTATCTTTCCATACAGTGAACCTTTCAGCCTGAATTCTCAGGCACACTGAGGCAAAATTAAATTAAGAGTTTTTCAACCAAATACCATTCAATGAATTAATTGGTAAAACCAGATTTAATGCCCTGGAACCCTGAATCATTATCCCATGCCCATGAAACCTGTGCCTTCACAACAATATTGGACTCTGCTATTTTGCCTTGACAGATAAATACCTAGACTCCGAATTTAAAAACAGGGGTACTTAGAAAACACATTTGACATTGTGTTTCATCCCAGTCATCTAAACATGTTAAAATATCCTAGAAAATTTGGAGGAGGGGAGGGAAATTGGCTCTGGACTGTGTAAATTGTATCCAGTCTATCTGGATTTGCTCATTTTTTACCTTGCCAATAGGCAAACAGATAAATCATATCCACAGCTCACCCAAATAGCCACATCTTCAAAAGTCCTAAGGGAAGAGCACAAGAACAACAGATGTTTTGGAAATAAAACCATGTTAGCATAGCTGTATCAACAGAATCTTCAAATGAAGATTATGAGCTTAAATTACACACAATCCTACAAGAGATTCTTTTTGAATAAGGCAAAAGTGGATTTGGATATCCAAGATAGTTTGTCCAAGTATCCAGACAAGAACACATAATTCACAATTGCCACTGGCAGAAACTTTCCTGGGACTTTTTAACTAAGGAACATTACCCCTGACAAAATCCAGACTATCTTCTGGATTTTCTTTTCCAGCCAACTAGGAATTATACTATATTTTGAAACATAATTCATTACTGTTGCTTTCCTTAGATGTGCTGGTTTTGCTTGCCTGATCTTTTGATATTTTTTAGTTACATTTTATTTGCTTAGATTCTTCCACTAATTATCTTAAGATATTTTCATCCATCATGGACTCATTAGAGTTGTCACAAGACCAGTCCTCCCATGTAAAAGTAGATATTTTTGTAAATTAGACACGCAAATGTCCATGGCCTATTTAATAGTTCCTAATTCTGCATGCACAGAAATATTGCAGAGACAGCCAACTAAACCCATCAGTGTTCTGCTTCATGGTGTTTTTTCTGCAACAAAAGCACAAAATATGATAAAGAGCCGAAATGAATGCAACAGAGCTATGTTTTAGCTAATTATGGTCAGGAAAAAAAATTCAACTTCATGACTGCCATTTGTCACAGCCTTAACTTTTAATTATGGGAGGGGTAGCAAAACACCAGCGTGACTTAGCCATATACCAACACACACCATGCTGTCAGTCCCTTCTCGGAAATTCTTCGGGGGATGATCCTTCTGGGAATGACACTAATTAGTCACCAATCAACATTACCAGCTCTGTAACCCTGTTCCCAGAAGCAGCATCTTTCTGTAGTGATTTTTCCAGGAACAGTCCATGGTATGTTTATACAGGCACACAAAAGATGCAATTGATACTTAAATATACACAAGGCCAGCAAGACCCAGGCTCTTAAAAGGGAGAGACTTTGCTAGGGCCTCTTCTTTCAAAACACTTATGAGCATGTTTTAGTCAGAGAAAACATTACTATTGATTAAACTGATACAATTTTTATTGAACTGGGCTCCTTTGCAGCGCAAAGTGCACACCATCTTCTGTGTTGTGTAGCATATAAAAATCAGGAAACTGTGACTGATCTGTTTGCTTTGGCACAATGGAAGCTTTTGCAGCTGATCTGGAACAACAATCAAAGTCCTTTACCAGCAGGAACGGACATCTTTCCACATTTTCCTTAATGTCCTTACAGGATTTGGATCCCAGCAGCAACAGGAAGGAATTGGGACGCTTAAAAGGCAGATGAACAGGTTATAGACATTGATTTTATAGGGAGTTTGGTCCCTTACTCTGTTAGATGCCTTATGAATCCAAGCTCCTGCACAGTTAGATGCTCAGGCAGCAGTGAATCTGGCTCTTGTTTTCAATAATTAAAGCTATTGCATAAATTACCAACCCTTTTATCATTTCAATGGAACTCCAACTCCCTGCACAAACTAAGATGCTCCTTCCAAGTCACCACATCTAAACCCATTTTCCTACCCAGATTTCTGCAGTGGTTTTTTTCTGCCCCTTAGAATCAGGCTCAAGTAGAGATTGGATGGGGGAGCAGTGCTTAAATAGCAACGAATTTAATTTGACCACTGAAATGAAGGTGAAAGTCACTCTACTGTGTAACATATTCACGGTCACTTAAAATCAGCTGAAGTATTCCAATTAGCATTTATGTCAGAATATGGCATGGATGCTAATGTAAAATGAATCCTTTACAAGTTTCTATGGATTTCCTCACATAGATACTGTGATAGATTTCTTTGTTACAGCAGATTTATTTGTAACTTTGGGAAGAAGAATATACCGTGAAATAAATATCTAGATTGAAAAAATTAATCAGAATTACAGTATTAAATACCTCATCAGACAGATTGAAGGGGAAGGGCTGTTTTTAAGCAGTCTGCAAAGGTAAAAATTGATCTATACAATTTATCATTCTTTAAAGGAAAAACAAAAAATCTGTTTGGTCTACTTTTCTTTTTCAGCAGGTACTAGAACTTCTTTCAACAAAATGGAGCCAAGTGCTTCCCCCCCACCCACTAAAATGCTTAAATCTTGGTGAAAATATAAAATTATGCAAATTGTTCTTCAGCCATGATTTTTTTTACAGAGGGAATCAGAAACAAAGATAATTTTGAATGCTAAAATTGCTAATTGACTTGATCAATGAAAAAGGGCACCTTGAAACCTTTACTTGTTTCCAAGGGTGGATTGTACCAGGGATAAGTTCAGGAACTCTGTGCCAGAAAAATGCTGAAAAATCCACTTGGAATGAAACCTGCAGAATGCATGTGCTCATTTTCATGAAGGCAATGCGAATTTACTCATTTGAATCTTGGCTTTAGTTTAAGGCTTGTTGGAAGATCAAAATATTTTGGGTAGTGTGCCTGGCTGAGGTTCAGAAGGCATCCTTTCCACATCATCGCTTCCCTCACTGACCAGACTCCAACAGAAACCACAGCAACAAAAAGAAAGTGGAAGCAATCAAAGCTATCAGCATTTTACTTCTTAGCCCAATTAAAGAATGTGAAGAATATTTTATTGAACTTCTGCTGTTTTTATTGGCAGTGGCCATGAAGAGGCCAAAATATTTTGGCAGTCATTAGACAATAAAATATTGCCAAAATATTACATCTAGAAGACCCATCAAATGTTGGAGTTAATGTAATACGTGCTCAATGCTCTTTTTTTTCCTGCCATTTGGAATTTCTGCTGTCTTTTCCCTTTGTGCTTGTTAGGGGGAAAGGAAGAACCAAAATGATTTAAAGATTTCTGGCTGAGACAGATTTAAAAGAGGGTTTTTTTGATACAGGTAGCGAGCAATGAGGGATCATGTTCCAAAATTTTATTCCTGCCTCATCCTGAAGACCTTTAAACAGGAACACAGACCTATGAAATGTCCCTTGGCTCATTTGCAGAGGGAAAACTTTGACCACACTTAGCAAAATAAACCTACAAACAAAGGAAAAAAACCCACAAAATATAAATGTCATGTCAAAGACATGATGGCCCTTGTGTACCAAGAAACCTCACCAGAGTTTTACCTTCACAAACTCTCTCAAGTGTCCACCAATCAATGAATATAAACGGAGCTTTAAGTCAACGTTTTGGCAATTTTCTGATAGATATGAAATACTGAAAATTATGACATTAAGGATGAAAATCTGTTCTTCTGGTTATTTTTTTCTTCTCCCTAGTAATGATCTTTCTGTTTCCCTAGTTCCATTTCTGCCATGCCCTACAAGGAAGTACAACATGAGGAAAAGCACATGTGCCAATTTTCTTATCCTTCAAAAGGATTTATTCACTGAAATATTCTTTAAAATGTAAAGTAATATATGTATCAACTACTAGTAGAATTTTCTAACAAGACTATAAATGTAAAAAGAAATCTGTTCATATCAAATTCTATTATCTATGCAAGATGGCTCAAGAACATATATATTCAGATGTGGCATATACAGCATCAGAAACTAGTAAAATACCAGATAATTATGAAGAAACAGCCTGCAGATTTGATTATAGATATGAAGCCTCTCAAGGTTTTTACATTTATTTTAAGCAATGTTGGATTATGTGTCTACACTGTTATTTCCAGAGCTGAAGGAGAATTGAACACTATATTTTTTTTAGTCCTGCTCTCTGTGAGAATGCTACTTCACATTTCCAGCTTGAGCTCCACTAAAATGCTAATGAGGAATTGTTATTAGATGTTGAGAAGAGGGGGGACATCTGCCAGGCAGAAGGATCATAACAACCCTCACGTCTGCTAGACCTGAACGTGCATCAGGATCTGGTGTGAGGCCAGGAACAGCAATTCAGCCAAGCCCAGAGGAGAGGTTTCTGCCTGTAACTTCCCACTCAAACCCAGGAAAATCAGGAGAAGGAACATGAGCAGTGAGGGGAGGGTGCATGGTGATGACCTGTGCCAGCTCTCTGTACCTCCACTGGTTTGTGGCAGTTCTTACCCACACTCCACTTACAGTCTCCAGAACACAGGACTGTTGGATTTTAAAACCAATATTTTCTTTGGGCTAACCTTCTGCTAGAAATTTGAAGATATTTCAGAGTGTGAAAGGCCATTTCAAAAATTGCATTCGTTACAATATATTCCCATGCTTTCCTTCAAAGGAATGAAAATACAGTAATTTATGTCAGGATCCTGAGATGACAATGACAACAAAACAAGATTAATAACTGCTACAAACACCTTGCCAAAGAAAGTCATTCAGTTAATGCTACAGAGAATGCCCCTGCCAACCCACCAAAGAAAAACACACAATTCAGAGATTGCTTCGTTTACTCAGTGTAAGTATATTTAGCAAAGGCCCTGGATCAGAAACAGATGACAAATGTTGGTGTAAATTATAGAGTAGGAAATGGGACAAAGGCAGATAAAATGGGCATACATTGAAAAAAAAAAAAAATTATTTAAAAATCTAACTCCTAGAAACAACCATGACACGGAATGTGAGACCAGTGATGACCCTCTCATGTTTTGCTGTGAAAATTTTAAACTGATGAAACAATTCTTATTCAAGCTTCTCCCTACTTGGAAACTGGAATATTTCCATGATTTCTAAGTGCACATTTGGAGATTTGTGAAAGTACTTATCAAAGACTCATATTCCTCAAAAGCCACACAATTTATTAGATCAAAATTGCAAACATGCAAAATGCACAGCAGAATGCAAATATACAGGGGCAAAAAGGAAAAAAAAAAGGGGTTAAAATTGTACTAATAGCACTATAAATTTTACAACACTTTTTTGTAAGTATAGACTAATTTTTCAAGGAAACAGTCATGTCACTTTGACAACATAACCACGTGCATTTAAACCAAAATTTAATAAAAAATAAAAGCTATTCAGTGAATAATAATGGGAAAGTTTTACATTTATTTAATTCCTCACACAATGGAGCCAATGTGCCTACCAATTGGGCTATTCACACATAAATTGTATTTAATGGCTTCCTGTTAATATGCTGTAGTTATATAATGAAACCCCAGCAATTTTGCAGCTCAAGCATCTGTGTCCTTCTAGTGCCACCAAACTGAGCAGCAACTGAGTCAGGGAAGTATGTTTGACCTTGGAGCTTTACATTTTGATTATTCTACCACGTCACAAAAGAGATGTAAAGTCACCTGTAAATTTCTTGTTCTTAAAAGGAGGGAAGACCGTAATAGACCTCACATTTTAGTAATTTAAAACTGATGTAATCTCACAGGAATCAATTAGAAAATTGAGGATCATTTCAATACAAACTGGATCTGGTGATTTCTAGAATGGTCTTTTGGCACAAAATTGATTATGTGAAGGGAAAAGACAATAAATCATCAATAAATTCATAAATTTTCATTCAGAAAACTAGAAAAATGGATGAAGCAGAGCCTTAGCTCACACAGACTCAATTTTTTAATAGTGTGTTTCACTAACCATAAGCCATTTAACTAATTCAGAAATCTGTCAGAGGAGAACTTGCTGTGTTGGGTTACAGGAAGCATACAGTTCAGAAACATGTGCAGAATACAGCACAGGTTTACTGACACACACCTTATTCCTACACTATTTAAAGAAGGTAAGTCTGGACCATGTGATGCTTTCAGGGGATTTTCAGAGCTTTGTGCTTCACACTGACTACATGGAATGTGCAGCACGTGGCACGATGAATTCTTGGCTCAATTGTATCAACTGGTATTTTAGATGGTACACAGAAACAATTATTTTTCCTGGCCTAAAGGCCTATCATGCAAATTTGTCTAGCAAAAAAAGCTTTCTCTGAGCCAAAACTATCACAAAAAAAAGAAAGCCCCCTGCCAAGTCGTGTTCCATCTTCATGTCTACCTCTCTGCAGAGAGGAAACAAATGCCTCCACATCCCACAGTGGTGTCTACAGCAGAAAGCTGTCCTGGTGTCACATCCCAGCTCAAATAAAGAAAATTCCAACTCTGAGTACATCACACATCTTACAGGCAGCACTGCTCCCCTGCACTCAAGGAGATGAAAAGCTAGCTCAGTACAGGCGTGGCTGGTGGAGAACAAAGCTTTAATTAATGAGGCAAGAGATACTGAACTTCAGTACATTCTGAACGATGTGTTTGATTCTTAAATACCAAACTGACTTGCAAGTTCTTGAGTTCATTCTTGAGTACACCATAAGGGTCTTTTCATGTAATTTAAGATTCAATCAAGCAGCAGCATCTCACTACAGTGCTCTTCAACACAGAATCATAGGATGGCTTGGGTTGGTGTTAGGTAACAGATTTAACTAATTTTTCTTCCAAGGCTCACCAGTGTGTGTGAGTGACAGGTCTGTGCATACAGGAGGAAATAAACTGAAGTCATTTTGGTGTAGCTCCCTGCAGAGCTTGATACAATTCATGCCAGTAGCAATGGTTTCTAATCCGAGTTTCTTCCAGAAGAATGGCTCTTAACCAAATCCAGGAAATTTAACCAATCCATTTTCTGTACAACAACAAAGTTATATCTATCCACTTTATTGAACATTCTCATTAGCTTTATCCACGTTTTCTTATGATATTGTGTATTTGCTAATTTATGTCCAACATTACTCTTAAGCATTATTTATGAATTTTAAAAATAACTCATCACACTTAAAGCCTAATGAATTTCATCTGAATTTACTAATATAAATTAAACATGTCCTAGCAATAACTTTACATTATTGACTCAGGTACTGGTCAAAATTATGTCATATAGGAAAATCAACATGTTTGCAACCTGCTGCACCATCTACTGACCAAAAGATACTATAACAGAATTCAGAAAAATACTATACAAGCCAAGGAATATACTTAAAGAATAATAAGTTTATATGTGATAGACTGGTTTCTCCAAGGGGCAGTGCTGATGGCCCTAATAATTTGGACTCTGTTGCAGTGATATTTTAAACAGCACATGTATGTGGGGCAATATTACTTGAAGTTTTATATGGCAAGAGGTAACATTTTGGGGTTTTTTTTTGTTGTTGTTTTAATATTTGACTAAGTTTCACAATGGCTAACTACCCATAAACACTTACTATGGGAATTATTCATTGGATCTTTAAGGTATAGCTGTCACACAACTCAAGCTTTCCAGGCAGAATAGCTGAAATGTCACCTTTTCACTGTATATAGGTCACACATCATAAAAATGCTGAGATTTCCTTGGTGACACCAAAAGCTATCAAAAGCAGCTGCGAGATATCTCCTACTTATTTACATATTAAAAATCAAAAACCATAGAAAAAAGAAAAGGATTATTACTCCATTGAGCCTGGAGAGTCTCTTGTTCTATTAAGCTTTACAATTATCCATTGTAATTGACTCACTTTTTTCAAAAAAAACGTATAAAAATAAGTCAAGACACTTTTCTCACTGGGGAAGAAGATACATACTGCAAGTCAAAACTGTCCATAATGATATTCTGTAACTACAGATGAGCATTTTTCCTTTCCAAATGATTGCTGGAAAGATGCAGTAGCTCATGACACATTGAAAGTATTATTCCCTCTTTACAGAGCAGCAGCATAATCACAACACAAAGAATACACTTATTTCTAACTATGTATATACAAGGAAGAGACTAGAAATCTGTAAGGCATAAGGAGAACTGAAAAAAAGGAAGTAATTATGAAAATGGAAAGAATAGTTTATGAAGTAAGAGCATAAGAAATAATGTGCATAGCTTGGCTATTCAATTACTAAATGGACTCATTGTACTGTGTACAAGTTTTTCAAGGATTGAAACATGAATGAATTTCAAGGGGACCTTGCCAGCATTAATGGGTTGAAGGAAAGAAGAAAGAAGTTTAATACTTTATATTCTTCATTTGTAAGCAATCCTAGGCCCTCTAATTCCATTCTATATTCACCAGTCTTGGTGGCTTTTCATAAAGGTTATCAAACACCAGAACTAAGCACAGATTTTCTCTTTTAAAACACCTCCTTGCAGTACTACAGGTGGAATATTATGACTGCGAGTTTTTTAGACATTTCAATTAAAATTCAGGGGGCAAAAAGTCCAGCTGATTTCATTGAGAGTTTCCTATCTTTTAAATAGGAAAATGGAGGCAAAAGAGGAGAGCAATGTTATAAATTATTGAAAAATTGTGACATGAAGGATCTTAACTAGTAGCTTTCTGATCCAATCCCAAATTCATAACACTTCCAGCAGTAAAATGAAAAGGAAAAGCTTTTTAAGCATTTGACGAGGGCATGCACCCTTCCTAGAGCTGATGGAAGCCCTTGTGTGTATGGCTGCACACAGAGCTACAGGAGAGGTTAACAAAGCTGAGCAAAACAAATCCTTCACCAAAAACCACCAGCTAATGCTTCAATGGGCTGGGTAATAACTAGATGAGAACAATTCATTTGTTGCACCACAGAGACACTACCAAAAACAGGACAGATTTCACCAAATGCAGTTTCTCTCTCTACACGGTATGGATAAAATCCTGCTCTTTGCAGCTGGAATAAGGGACAAAAGACCCCCATTTAAGTCACACAAACCACAAACAAACTGGGGAACTTACAGACAGGCTGCTCTAGATAACAAAATTATTACACTAAAAAAGCTACTGAAAAATTCTGCAAGAGTGCCATCAGGAGCTGCTATGTATCAACACAACACACCCTGAAGTGCATCAGGAGCATAAAGTGAGTCATGAAAGGACTTTCTTATTCAGATTTTAACTTGTGCCAGCCTGCAAACCCAAATCAATAAACATAGCTAGTTGGGTAGGGATTTGCCTTATGCTGCTCAGAGGTATAGGATGTACAATCCATATGGTGACCTAACTTGAGAGCTGGTGGTGCCCAAAAACTTCTTACAAAGCCTAAATAATGCTCCAATTTAGGCATATTACTCCTTCTTTCCACATGCCTCCCTCTTTTAGGGGCTTTTATATAAACCTAACTATTCAAGCTGAAGTTGCTTTTCTTCTACACCCATTGAAAATTTACAGGACATTATAGACTTCAATGAAGCCTGACCTATATCAGCATGAAATGCAAATTCCTCTATCAAATTATTGTGATTAAAAAGAAAAAATATGATTCCTTTCAGGACAGGATGCCTTGTTCTGCTAGTTAAGTGAGCATTAAGCAGAAACATCTTAAGGAAAAGCTTTCTTCCTTTTAAAGTTCATTGGAGTTGCCATAAATGAACTTAGTACCAAAATTAGTATCAAAGAAGCCCTCATGATCTGTGCAACAGCTTCTGCTTATTGACCACCCCACAAAATCTAGTTATGCCCAAATTAAATTCAATATAATGGTCCTATTCCCCCTCAAGGCTGATACAGCTCTGAAGAAAATTTTAAAGGTGCTGTGTTGTCATCAAGCTCCCCCAGAAAAAATAAAATAAAACCCATTATCTCAGTAGTATAACCTTATGCCAGATCAACAATTCATTTAAGTCAAGGATTCCAAATGTTTCTCAGCTGCCACTTGAGAGAAAACACACTGTGAGAGCCTAATTGGATCTACATCCTCTGGGAACTTGTGGAAGAAAGGTAAAGTTACTAAACACTAAGTGTTCAGTAAACCTAAACTTCTTTTCTTTTTCAAGAAAGAGAAGAACACGTGAACTATTGACTGTGGGCTGCTTCACTTTATTGATTTTCAAGTAATCAGAATTATAAAACTACCTACGAGCACTAGAAAGAAGACATTGAGCAAGGCTATTGATATTCAAAAGTCAGTCATATCTTGCAGGTGAGAAGGGAAGTTGTAGTTTCATATTCTGACTTCAGAAATTATTTTCACACAATCACATTTTATGCTTTCAGAACCATGATGAAGAAATACAGTTTAAGACTCAGAGAAGGAAATAGCAGAACATAATTCCAGGACAATCCATATGTTTGAACGCTATGAGCAAAAATAACCACCTGCACACACACAAGATACCAAAGGGTTGGCTGGGCCTCCATTGTTGCAAAAAAAAGTCCCCAAATGTCAGAACTACAATGAATCATATGTGCAATATACCTCAGGTGTATCAGACAGAACAGACATCTTGATGGGTTATATGGCTTAGACTGTAGGAAAAACAAGCTAAGGTTTCCTTCCCATTAATTCCATTGCTGCAATACAGCCCACACAACCCAACCCAACTCCACAAATCGAGCCACAGCTTTGGAAAATATCCTCCAAACAAACAGACTCCAAGAAGATATTTATTGTTAAAATGGGAGCAGACCAACAGGATCCAAAGCAGCAACATCTAAATATGAAGACATGGTTGAAAAGATGAAAGGAGGAAAAAACATTTCCATATCTTACACATACATGAGGCAAATAACAGACAGCTTAAATAGCAGAGATGCAATTTTGGTACAAAAGAATGATTTAGATTTGCATGTCCTGGAAATCATCTGGTGTAACCGCCTCATAAGAGGGTGGATCAGGTTATATCTTTAAATTTATACATCAGGAAAGAAAAATCTGTTTCATGGGACAGCTCTAAGAATAGATTGCTTCCAACTACTGTTATCTCCACTCTTTGAAACCAAGAACAGATTCCATGGGAAGAGTCTAGGAGCTTCTGCTATGTTTGGGAAAAGAAATGAACCCCTTGAGGACCTATTCAACAGTTTGTGACCCTGGCTCTTTAACCCCTCTGTACTGAGCACAAAATGAAAAACATTTACCTAGATGATATTTAAAGATTCTGCAAAGCTGCTTTTTGTGAGGTTTAGTGACAAAGTAAATGTAGGGAGATTCATACATCACTGACACCAGCCATGAAAAACAAACTGCATTATTTGGCAAACATCAAGTTATAAAGTATCATTTAGTTGTTTCTCTGTAAAAATCAGATTAATAAGCATTATTGTATGAAATATTCATGAATATGCATTACTATACAAACGTTTTGCACAACAGCTGTGTGTTGTTTACTAATTCCTGGTTTAAATCATAATGACATTATTTTGAAGAGGTGAATATCATTGTAAGTATGATTAAAATGAGGCTTAATCAAGTAGCCAATGAAGTAAACAACTGCATTATCATCACCAGTATCACAGGATTTTGAAAGACACAAAACTTCTCATTAAAGGTAGAATTCAAATTTCTATAGAAGCAAAAAAATTTCCTTTTTTTTTTTTTTTTTTTTTTTTTTGGTGTGGATATCACAACAGGTAGAAACAAAGAAGGGGTTTTCAACTGTCTCAAGGAATCAAGGAATATTTTTTCCAGACACGTTTCAATGCAGACTCTGAGAACAGAATGAAATTTACAGCAGGAAGATATGATGGGAGCATGAAAAATGAAGGACTTGTTGAGGTCTTAAATTTAAAAATAAAAGAAACTACGCATTTAATGCAAGGCAGTGGACAGCTCTAAATAGCACAGCTGTTTAGTAAAGGCAATTATTATTTTGATTTTGTTGATCTATGTACTAGAACATGACTGCCTCTGCCAAATAAGATCCACTACCAGAATTTGTGCATAACCTTACATGAAAACAAGACTGTTCCTGTGTTGAATTTCAAGAAGAGTACTACTTCAGTGTGATTTTTAAATTCTAAGTTTCTTCTTCTCTTCTTTTTTTTTGTCTTTGTTTTCCCCCATGACTTCATTTACACTTGAACATTTAGGAGATTTCATACAGGAACTATTGCTGTACCACTGATCCTGTTTGGAGATCCTTGAATTCTGCATCTTTCTACTTGATCACTTCAGGACCAACAAACCCTCAGTAACTGCTACAGGACAGTCCCATGATGAGACAGTGATATTGCCATCCAGAGAATATCCAGAGCCTGCCATGGAAAGATTCAATTTTAGGACATGGTGCTGACAAAGAGTCCTAAGAAGAAGCTAGAAAACCTGAGATACAGCAGACTTAATACTACAGGACTGAATTCTGTGTCTCACATTCCCAGAATTTTGCATATAATTAAAGGCTAAGATACATTTGGAAGCTAAAGACTCGCATTCCTTAAGATTATGGGAACCTAAATGATGCTGAAGGTAGGCTTAGGATAATTTGAATCTCTTTGTGAAAGCTGCAGGAGTCCAGTTCCAGTCCCAGCTGCATCAAAGTAATGACATTAAAGCCTTTATTGCTCATTTCAGTACAAGAATTTCTCAGGAGTTTAGCTACAGTGCCTTGCTCAACACCAGAGTCTATACACATGGCAAACTCAAAGTCCCCAATCCTACACTTCCTTATGGGATGGCCCTTGCACAAACACTCAATACCATTATTTTTGCTCAGGGGTACCTAAGACAAGTTCTTTCTTTGTTTTCCAGTCACAGAAACTTCAAAAGTAAGCAAATAAACCACTTTTTTTTTCTAAATAATTTGGAGAACAACTAATAGGAATTTATCTGCTGTTAAAATGGGAACTCTGTAGTCATTGTCATTGCCTCCCTTTTACCTAGATTTTCTCTCTCGCCATTTCAGGGCCAAGCTGGTGGCATATGAATATGTATATATATAGATATATGAAAATAAACACACACACAATTCTGCATATCTTCCACTGTACTTCTGAATGGGTCATGAGCCTCTACTTTATACTGGAGAAATGGGGATATTGGAGGCAAAAAACATCTGGACTTTCCAAAACCTTGGCTCTTCAGAGCCACTTTTCCTCAGGAACTGCCTTTTTAATTTTATGTGGTAGGTATTTCTTATTTCTATTTTGCCACATGTTACTTTTTTTCATCTGTTGCAAAATGCAGAGGTTTTTGTATAAATATTTTTTTTTAATTACATTATTAACATACTATTATTTTGCCAGTTGTTACAGGAATATTCATTAATAACACACATACTAAGGAAAGTGATTAATACAATGCAATAAAGAGCATGAAATTAATCTTTTATGGAATATTAATGACAAGCATACATAAACTTTGATCTTCTGCCATGAAGCATTCTGCAGGAATTGATTTGATTTTTTTGTTATCACAAACAATGTGTTTACATGTCACGCATATTTTAGGCTGGAAACTTCCAATAAATCTTTCATTTAACACACATCTGTAACTATGCACAGCAATCCTATACATACCAGATGATTTTTATCAACTCTAATTATTCATTGATAACACATCTGATTATGTGCCCCAAGGCAACATTATAAATTCTAAGTTGTTTTTTCACAGTTGTAATTACCATATGTTCCCATTAATCCAATTCTATTAGCTCAATCTTTGCCTACTGATCTTGGTGTCAATCAATTGTTCTTCCAGCTCGTGGATAAAACCAATGAGAATGGATTTTGTAAGCTGGAAATGTAATTTTTTTGATTCAGAGGAATTGTTCCAATAATCTGAGTCATAAAACCTGATTTTTAAACAAAAGTGACAATACAACCCTGTGTTTCCAAAGGGGCTGTAATTTATTCATCTGTACAACATCCAGCATTTCTATGTCCATTCCTTAAAAAAGCCATAAGGACACAGACACCTATTAAAAATATTGGTAAAACCCTGAAACTTCTTTCATATTTTGAAGATGTCAGGAAGGGTAAAGGAGGAGCTGCTCTGGAGCAGCTGCACACTTCATGGTGTTCCTTAGCAACAACTTCTCAGGCAAAGTTTGCAGGGAGCTGGAAATAGGATTCTGGCAGTACTTTTTATTTCGGGAATTCAGTTCCTTATTCCTAACTAAAATGACCCTCAATCTCCTCTGTTTATGAATAGCATATTTAATATAGAATCTAGGCACCAAAGATAAATTTATAGTTAATAAATATGTGCTAAATAACTCTTGTAACTTTGGTTGGGTGAAGTAATCCCAGCAAAAGCGAACAAATTTTCTACTCAGCATTTGAAGCAATTTAAACAACATTGACTGTCATTAAAAAGCAATTTTTAACTTGCTTTAAAGAATGCCTATAAATAATTTTTGCTAAAATAGGTTAAAAAAATTTTACATAACCTTTCTTTGCTGTGATCACTTAATAAAAAACAAAGTCCTTTTCATTTTTGTCTTTTATTATAGTAACTTACCCACGGAGCTTTAGTCTACAGAGTCTAAACTACTGGCCATAAAATAGATCCTATGTGTAACACACAAATTATTTCATTACTGTTAATCTGCTGCATCTAAGAACTCAAACATTTTTAAAAGGAGCCCCCTAAATGCATCTGCTGTGATCCAGAGATGACAAACTCACATACTGCCAAAGCACAGTTGATATAGGGCAAGATAACATGAATCAATGCTAAAAATAAAAATCAATAGAAAAATAGTGTCACTATTCATTCGTTTCGTCAAATTTAAATCAAGGAAAATATTTTTAATTGGAAAACCATCTTATCTTGATGCAATTAATTAGAAATTATGCAGAATAAGCTGTCTTCAGTGAAAGGACATTAATGAGAAGATTGTGAGGGAAGACGTAGAACTTGGATTGCAGAAGTTTTGGTAAATATCTTAGTTCTTGGTATCTTTCTGGATCACAACCAGAACCATCAGCACTCCTACTGCTCCAGTAGCTAAGGAGGAGATGCACTTGTCGAGTCTCTGTAGCCTGGGGGTATTTCTGAAGCCTCAGGAGGAGTTAAAGGGCTGCTCCACCCTGGTAAATCCCTTGAATAATGCCCAGCAGCAAAAGGAGTGGGTGCTGCAGCCCCACATCCTCCTTTGGGGCAGCACTGCACTACAGCTGCTCCTTGGGCAGGGGGCAAAGGAGCCAGCTCAGAACATCTCATCATCTCCTGCATCCCAGTGCCTCAGGGTTCTGCTAGTTGAGAAGCATTTAAATCCTTTCCAAATGAATGTAAACTAAACAGAGATCCAGTGCCTTCCTGCCAGCAAACCTGCCTTCCTTCTGATTAGGTCAAAAACCTCTTCATGTTTTGAGAGCAGCAGAATCTTTCCTAAACTATGAGTTCATCCAAAGATGATAAATTTAAAAAGAAAAAGATTGAGGATACAGCTCGAATGAGGTGTGGGCACCTCTCAAATGGTCTTCATTAACCTTAAATCTTAAATTAGCCAAGTTAATTCTCACAATTTTTATCTCATTTCACATATGGCAAAACAACTCTTGCCTAACTTATTTATATGATCACCAACTGCAAAATAATAAATATTAGAAATCAAGCTTCCTAATACTGTTTTTTAAAAAACCAAGATGCATCTCAAATGATTAGAAATATGATTTCCATGCTAAAAAGTGAACATTAGTAACCATTATTTATATTTCTACATTAGCAAACACCCTTCTTTGCATTCCTGACTTCAGCACAGACCATAAGTACATTTATAATTACAACTTCTGTTCATGCAAATGACAGTTATGCCTCAGCATTTATCAGTGGAAACACTAGAGAATTCTAAGTGGAGCATGACACATCCAAGACCATTAAAAAAACTCTCTATCAACAATTGACATACAGTAACACATTGAACAGAGCTAAATGCTTGTCTTTGGAGATTTTGGCATTAGCTAAAGTGATTGATAATGCCAGAATTCATGATGGATTTGTCTGTGCTTTACTGTCACCTGTTTATCTGAGATTCATTACTGGAAATAATCTCTCAATATAAAACCAAGCATAATTAGAAACTCAATGCAAGCAAGCCATTTACCAAAGCCAAACAAAACCAGGAAAGTTTTGGGGTTTTGTTAAAAAAAACCAACCTCAATCCAGATTTATTTGTACAGAGATAAACACTTGTGTGTCAGACTATGCAGTTGTATGTTAACCCAACATTTTTTCACACAAACATTAACACAGAAAAAGCACATAATCATTGCCCTTGAAGCAGTAGTTTAAGCTAGGGGAAAACATGTCAAAATTCTGAGATTAAAAAACCAAAAACCAAAGTTCACATGGGGCAATCACTTTGTTTTAGACAGCGAGAGCCTTCTCGCATGGCATGCCTGCATGCCTCTGAGAGGTTCCATCCAAAAAAATCCTTTAAATTATTCCTATAGAATAATTCATGCCAGCAATGGTTTAAAGCTCCAGCACAGGCTGTTTGGGACAGTGTGCCAGAGGTTGAAAACCTCTGTCAGGGTTCTGTCTGATCCCCTCAGGGGGTGCATTTCTATCTACAGCACACGTGGGAGAAGGGCAGGTGCTTTGGGCAGCAGCAGCAGCAGTGTGGTACAGGCATCCTCAGAGGGACAGAGATGTACCTGCTACCCCCAGGCAGGAGTGCTGGGCTTTAACTTTTGACTTTACAGCAGCTGCTACTGTAAATTAAACAACCAAGTGATTAAACAACAATGAACTTTTAAAATACAATAACAACTTCATGAAGGTCATTGCTTGTTCTGATCTATTCTGGCCCTGGCTCCCCTCCTGCCAGGCTGATCCCCCTTCAGGGGCTCTTTGGAGGTGTCTCTGCCCAGCTCCTCAGCCACTTTTATGGTTATAATTGGATAATGTCATATACAAATGACATTTTATCAAGATTTTGAATTCTTCTCAAAACCTCTTTCTAAGAATTCACAAGGACACGTGGGTTAAGGCACACATACCTGTGTGAGCTCCCTTAGGTGGCAATTCAGTAATGATAATGTAGCACAAATTGGCCAAATAATTCATAAATTGCAAAATTCTTTTCCCACAACTTTACAGGAAACTTCAGTTGTTCCGTCATTAGTCCCATCACTCATAAATAATGCAGATGTCTAAATGTGTTACAGTCACATCTCCAATGATATTCAAATATGTCCTGGCACACCTGCTGTCTAAGACCTGAGGTTCTTTATGATAGTGAGGTCTTGATGCATATTTAGGTCTCTGTGTTTTGATGTGTGAAATCATGGGGCATTACACAAAACAATTGGAAATTTCAATTTAACCTAGCTCTCTTTGCTCCATTTCTACATTTAAATTCTCTTAACCAATGCTGTGCCCTCCAATATTTTAAGATTTACATAAAAGGAAAAGTATTTTTTTTCTTTAAGAACATTCTTGGAAATTTCAGTGTTTAAGGGGCTTCCTAAGTGGGGTGGGGGAGGGCTCATGGCTTTTTTTTTTTTGTATCCCAGAAACTATAGAAGAGATGAAGGAATTCCAAAATCCTCTAACAAATTTACATAAGCATAGTATTATACAAAAGGCAGGATAGCATCTCTGTGGAGCAAACAAAATTAACCTGAGTCTTCCACATGATACTGCTGGAAAATCAGGGTATATAATACCTCAGAAGCAAACACACTCATGGTAGTTTCAAACGTGCAGATAGAGACTAGCTTAGCTGAGCACATCACCTACACTGAAACAGAAAAAGAAAACTTGAAATTAATTTGGTCTGCACCTATCACTCTAAAAGACCTAATTTGAACACTAAAAAGGCTCAATAGTTTTTCTAAAAAAATTAAAGTTCATAACATTGTAATTTATAAATATGGTACAAAATTTGAATCTTTTATTTGTACAGTAGTAGAATAAATATATAGAAATTAAAACCTAAATATATGTATTTGATTAAATCTGCATGCTTTCTGAAAAATATATTTAGAAAAACATGTTATTCCCTCTTTACTAGCATCACCATCATCATCTAGAGCCACGCTTACATGATGGCAATAGCTTTTTACAATGTTCTGATTTTAGAGTTGCTTTCATTGTTCCTCCCATTAAAATGAGAGTTAAAAATATTAATCTACGCAATCTGAGCCGTGGAATGACTTCAACCAGACTAATTAGCATAACCTTCTCAGATGTCATCCATATTCATTTTGCAGACTGGGGCAATGCTTAATGGCAGAACTAGAACTGATGGAGCCTTAAGCTGCAGCAGTGCTACACTCCACAAACCTGTGAGTTCAGCAAATCCTACCATTGCCACCTACAGCAAGCTCTGCGTATAATGTGCTGTAAACTTCATTAAAGCCACCACAGGATTTCTGCAATTAGTCCCAGCAAAGAGCAGGAATAACACTGGGGTGTCCATGCAGCTCCTCAGCCTGGGCTCCTCGGGGCTGGTGGAGCTGGGATGTCTGTGTCCTCCAGGAGCTGATGGATCTTGGCCAGCTCTGAACCTTTGGTAACACAGAATGTGCTACAGCAATCTCCAAGAAACAGAAGAGTCAAGACGTCCACATCCCCATGACCTGCTCAAAATTTTAAGTGCCACCACCTGAAGCAGCTTCCTGGGCTCTCACTCCTAATGATGTGGCTCGGTGATATCCAAGCCATGCTGGGCATTGAGAGATTTGGTAGTTGCCAAAGTAACAGTGGTTCCTTTTGGAAAATTAGCTTTCATTAACACTCCCATCCAGTCTTGGGACCAGTAAATAAGGGGCCATTCAGATCTGCTACAGTTAAGAAGATCTGTGAAGAAACAAATCATATAATCACAGGATGGCCTGGGTAGGAAAGAACATTAAAGGTTGGAACTAGACAACCCCTGCCATGGTCAGGGACACTTTTAACTAGAGCAGGTTGCTCCAACTTGTCCTTGAACATTTCCAGGAATGGGGCATCCACATCATCTCTGGGCAGCCTGGGCCAGTGCCTCACCACCATCACAAGGGAGATATTTTTCCTAAAATCTGATCCAAACTTGCTCCCTTTCAGTCTGAACCTACTTCCTCTTGTCATGTCACTCAATTCTCCTGTAAAGAGCCCCTTACAATATGGGAGATATTATATTCCTGTCTTAAGGTACATCTTCCTGAGTGGTGCTAGACAGCAATTTGAGTTTCCATGTGAAATGTTGTATCCTCATTAAACACAAACCAGGAGTGATGACTTGAACATTCCTTATCACTATTATCATACAAACATTCAGATGAGCAAATCCTACAGGGCTGCAATCCTATTCCTCATCCCTTTGCTTTTGAGGACACTACATTGAAAAGAAATTCCTGATATTACTGCTTAGGATGAGAGTTTTTCTATGAGCAGCCTCTCCTACACTTCTCTCCAGCTGGACTGGGACAGGCCTTTATGAACAGGATCCACTGGCTACAAACCTTAAACAGTATTTACATCCTTAAAAAATTACAGTCATACTGCTTCTCCATGACAGTACCTCACAGTCAACATCCTCAAATATCAACTTTGCATGAATGTCAAGAAAATGCAGCCTGGTTTCATTAATGTTTATAGGGTCATTCAAAGTGAGTATATCCTTTACAAACAATTCAAGTACATGTAAAGGGGTCACCAAAATATAAGGTTTACTCTTACCTACAGCAAAAGTTTTATTCTTATCTACTCTTGTTTATTTTAATCCTTTCCCATACCAAAGGGCAAAATTCCTATTAAATATGTTAACCTGCCCTTGTATACACCATTACGGAAACCAACAATTTATCCAGGAGCCCTCCAGCCTTAATCCTGCTTCTATACCTTTCTATACATTAATGCTACAAAATGTGAATACAATTAACAAGCAAAAAACCTTTCTACTGGGCAGAGATGCCTGTGGCTGCCAGGACAAGTGGCACAAGCAGCAGCCTTCCTCTTGGTGAATTTTAATTGGAATTTTAATAAAGGCTTTACCACACTGGAAAAAAATGCCGTTAGCACAGTTCTGACTCTTTTAATCAAATTCTTTGGTGATCGTTCCTGGCACTTAATCGAATTCAGAAAGTTATTTTAGCAATATTTATATTTTTCTCTGATTTGTAATTAAAACCTTTATTCAAATAAAAAGATCAAAAAGTGTAAGGTCCTTGCATATATGGTCCTAGCCTGGATGGCTCAGGCGAGGGGGTCAGATCAGGTTTTTGTCATATTTCCATTCCAACACACAGATACACACTAAAAACCGGATTTCCCAGACAAGTGCCAAAGAGGCTCATTCTGAACCATTCTTCAGCACACATTTTGCTTTTTACATGGAGCTATAAATTCCTACAGAACTTCAGTGCATTAATATCTTCCCATAAAAATTTGTCACTTACCATAGAAATGATTCTATGATAACAAGAGGTTACAGTAAATTCAAATGACTAAACTTCACTCTTCTTTGAAAGCCTCCTCCTTACTTTACTAATTTCATTTTATTTTTAAAAGACATGCAGTGGCCACTATCCTCATATTTTAAAGTGAACACTGCATTTCCTGTCTCAACCTGAATCCAAGAGGCAGAGAAAAGAAAACCTTAGTTGCTTAGTTAGTTAGATTTTAGAATGTGACTTCAGATTTCTTAAATCCTGTGAATCAAACTAGAGACATCAAAATATTTCATTGAAGGTTTTTCTGAAAAGATTTTTGAAAACTGCAGTTAGATTATGCATATATATTTGTCATTGGTTTGTATTCAACAAGCACTTGGGTCAAACAGCATTTAATCTCTCTGCAAATTAAAACCCCTAGCAAATGGATGGCTAATATGCTTCAACAGGAAGAGATGGAATTTATTAGATCCAGTTCTTCACTGGCACAATGAATCAGGTAATTGATGCAGTAATGCAAAACATTAATAATGCCATCCCCTCTCCTATTTGCAAATCTCCCCTGCAGCCTTTGAAATCCACTGTGGCAATTTCTGTTAATTCTGCCACCCACTCTCAATGCCCTGCTTCAGATTTCTGCATCAGAAACTTCCTTACAAAATTTTCTGACACTTATTTCAATGAAGACAAACTTGTAAATTCTGGAATACACTAGTCGAAGGTTTTCAAAACTAAGGAAGAAGATGGAAACTTAACTCCAAGTTGTATATCTCAGGTCCATTAGTTACTTAAAATAATAACTTAGTGAAAGTTATTTTTGCATCTAAAATTTCAATTATATAATAAAGATATATAGTTTACAAGTCCAAGCTAACTGCCCAAGGACAGTTCCTCAAAATACTTTTTTCCTTAAAGAAAGGCAAGTATTTTAAAGGCTTTGCATTAGGTGAGTATTGCTTAGCCATCATCACTTTGCTAGCAAAATATTTTGAGACTATTGTTTTAAAAAGAAAAAAAATAAAAGATGAGCAGCCATTTTCTGTTTCTGATCATCTGAATCCAGTGTTCAAGGCTGCCATGGATGGGCACAGTTCAGCAGAGTGTGATGCCCTGCAGCAGGAGGGTGGGCACGACTGCAGGGCAGCAGCAGCAGCCACTGGCTGGGCTCACACCCATCCTGCAGTAATTTTCCTCTCCTGTTTTGTAAGGAGAGATGGAGCAGGAGATGTGCATGGCTTAAAGGAGGTGCTGAGCAGCTCGTGGGAGGGAAGCAGGTCCAGAAAAGCGTTGTGTGTCTGGTTTTCAGCATGGTGATTGTAAAACTGGTCTCAGCTTTGCTTCCCACGGAGCTCTCAAATGTGTCCCAGCTTCATCACTCCATCATTGCAGCAAGGGAGGGTAAAAATAACACAACAAACCAAAATAACATGCACAGAAAGATTTGATTTATAAAACCTATGTTCAGAGCTGATAAGAAAGAACTTCAGGACATTGTGACTTGGATAGATGCTTGGATTGTCTCAAACTCTGGAATAATAAATTAATAATTAACTGCCTTCAGTCCCTCTTTATTTCTTCTTTGTACAAGACAAATAGACTCTTAAACCAGCAGCTTCTCTGGCAGATTGTGTTGATTTTGGAATTGAAAGTGCTACACTTTCAAGATTTAGCCACTTTAGGCTTGACAATTTGAGCATCTGCTGGTCTTATTCTTTTACTGATTTCCAGTCCCCTCTCAGAAGTCCACATCTGTCCTCCCTATGAAGTGGAAATAATACAAATAAGAAGTGTCTGACTTGCCAAGTACTTCTTTGGTAGATGCTGAATCAGAAGTGATTTAGTTCTTCCCTAAACTCAGAGAACGAAATAATCTTCCTTAAGAACTAACTTGCACATTGAGAGCAATGTAAGAGTGAAGGCTGGAAACAAAAATCCCCAGAATAAACATCTGATTAACTACTTCAAATAATACTTTATTTGTGGTTTGAATCTTTGAATATTCCTCACCCTTAGCAATTCATAAAGTTGTCCTTCCATTTTTTAAAAATCCATTATTTATGGATAAAAGGACAAAGAGGAATCATATTGCTTCAACTGAGCTTTGCTCTGGAGTAAATGCCTTTTTTATTTTTAAGAAAAGATTGTTTGATTTGGCAATATTAATATTTTAACACCAACTTCGGGCATCTGAGCAGTTGTTGAATATCACATATACTCAGTTCTATAGATGAAAATTCTGTAAGAACTGGTGTTCAAAATGAAGAACAAGCTACAGAAACAGTTTTCACGATCATTAAAGATGCATGCATTGTTATTATGGGAAACATTTTAATTAAATGTTGTTAAATAACTTCATTTTCCCCCCTTTGTTTGCTACAGTGCATCACATCCTTCAGACCTTGTCTAACTGCCCCTGGTAGTAGCAGAGGTTTTGCTCCTGAGGTGACTTCTCTGGGGCTGCTGTAACATTAACTCTGAGGTTTCCATCCTCATCTTCAGCCCTGATATTCACTTAACCAGCCTGGGTGGTGAAAAGCAGCCAAGGTCCCCCATTTCAGACAGGCTTCAGGCTAATCCATGAGCATGTTAACATCTTCCTGATGATCTTCAGGACCTTTTCCAGCTCCCAGCTGTGTAAGCAGAGGAGAGATGTCTTGCAGACACAAATGGATCCTGCAGCCTTGCCCCAGCAACACTCACACACCCTGGGGTTGTGCATTTACACATCCTTGTAGCACACTTTCATCAGAACAATAATCAGAACCTGCTGGTTACATAAAGAACCCACCTAAGCTGAGGGGCAGAAGATAAAACTTGTGTGTTCACCATACTCCATCAATAACAACTAGAAATGATAATTAACTTTCATCTCTTTAATTACATTAAAAAAAAAAAAATAAACAAAAAACCAAACTTAATAAAACCTCCAGCTACATGCCACAAGGAAGTCTCAGAACTCATACTGTGGGACTAACACCTCTAATCAACTCTGAGCTAAGAGACAAGGCACTTTGCTGATCACTGACAACAGCTCAACACAATTCAAGATGCATTGATGCAGCTCCCTACTGCCTGTGTTGCACACATGAACCATCTCTCTGACACATGAGCAAGCACAGCTTCAAACAGCACCAGATTCTCCACTGCAGAGAAATTCTGGCTAAGGGATGATGGGAAAACAAAACAAAATAAATCCCAAGCTACTGTACCCTGTTCTGTTTCATCTCTATCCATGAAACTCTACCAAATAATTTGGAAGCTATTCAAATATTGTTTGGAATAGCAAAAGAAAGCACAGCTTCATTTCCAAGCTAATGCTGACCATTATTTTCCACAGGTCAGCCCATTAAACACTCTCAAATCTTGAAAAAGCTTGAACAGAATGCAATTTCTTTCCATTTTTTTTAATTTTTGATAAATTCAAGAAATGTCCATCCCAAAATACTGCCACCTCCATTTTCTTTCTCACATGGGATTCTGGATCAGCCTGTGAAGTCAGAAAGGGGAAAAAAAAATCTCTTTGTGGAGAAAAGAACAGAAGGCAGGCAGGATGGGGACTGCAGAGCAAGTTCCTCTGCTGGCAAAAACGTTCTCTCTTCCAGATGGTGGGAGAAGGGAGCTGATTACATTCCTGTGGGAAAAACTGCATAGCCAAATATTTGCCAGGTGCTTCAAGTCTCCTGCTCTGTGCAATTGTCCTGCCCTCTACTACTCCCTGTTGTTTAGCACAGAAGCTCCACTTCCAGGACAAATTGACAATTTAGGGATTGGAAGGAAACGCTCCCTCCGAGGCCAAGACTGGCAGACATTTTTAGGAGTATGACTTTAGCACACTTAGGTGTGTACAACTCAGAGACCCAAGTAAACAATCTGAGAAACCAAAGAAAATAATTTGAGGAAATTGTCTTCTGCCTGATATCCAAGAGTGCTAAGAGGCAGAAAGGAAACTCAAGACAGCACTGGAGACACCAGTTTTTGTGGCTGAACATTAAGTTGCACCAAGTTCTCTATTATCCTTAAAAAGTTGAACTGCATATAGTGCTAGGTAGAGGGAAAAGGGCTCCCCATTAGCGATTTGCTGCATTGGGGGCATAAAGAACCACTCCATGACTCCTGTTCTAGTACCACTTGAAAAATGACAAGTGCATTAACAGAGCTGCAGTGTGAACCATCAAAATCCTCTCTTTAATCACATGCCACTCAAGATCTTATAAAAATCTTAATAAACATCAGGCTGACCACTTTGGAGTGCCCACTACTGCTCTGAAGCATGTTATTTACACTACTGAGATGCAGAAAAACAAACTGCTTTTAACAGAGTACTTCTGGTGAATAAAGGAAAGTTACAAATACAGACAAATCTAATCTTTCCTTGCCTAAAAAAAGGAAGCATTTCCACCAAGTTCAGACAGGGGAGCTTGTGTAAGCAGATGTGAAATTTTCCATGATAAAAGAAATATTCCTGAATGGTAGCTGTGCAAATTTCAACTTCTTTATTCCATAGGCCTGAGAGAAATAAAGAAGTTAGTGCTAACATATGATCCTAGCAGCTTTTCATGCACAAAGGAAAAAAAAAAAAAAAGCCCTGAAATTTGCAGAGTAGCAAATTTTTCAAAGATTTCAGGGTATGAGAACACACACAGGACCCATCCCTGCCCTGCTGCTGAAAATCAAAGGATGAAGACAACTCTTCACCAGTGAGCAGCACATGGACTGAACGAGCACTCACTACTGATTTGCCAAGATGCACCTTATCAGATGCATTTCTTGTAATTTCATAAAAAAAAAAAAATATTAAAAAAGCAGTTTTCTCATTACCAACAAAACATGTAGGAAAAGCTCTCTGTGCTAGTAGCTGTGTAATGAGTAAATCCTTTTAGTCATTATGAAATTTGAAATGTAAGTTAAAGAAAACCATTTTTCTCCTGACACAAACATGTCTCTTAGACATACGAAGGCTCTCTAAGCTATATGATATAAAAAGGAAAAGCTTTGTCTTAATCTGTGATGATACTTCAGAAATTACTTTTACAGTACAGTAATTCTGGAAATGATGAGAGATGAAGACTAGCAGTGACAACTGAGTTTAGAGTTAAGCCAAGGTTCCTCTGGGGAGTGCACAGCTACCAGAATCAAAATATTCTCATCCTGAAAGAATCCAGCCTTCTTGAAAAAGGTTGTTCTCCTCAGCTTACAATATATTGACTTTAATAGTACGAGGAAAACTAGATACCACCCAGAATAGCCAAAACAGGTGTGAAGGAAGATAAAAGATCAACCTGGAATGCAGAGGAGTTGCTTATTTGAGGTGTATTAATGCCCTGGCAAGGTGGTAAAGACCACAATAGCAGCAACAGGAATATCCAAAGTTCACACAAAAGAAACACGTGACAAAAGTCACAGAAAGGTTTATGGAAAGCTCAGGATAGTAAAACAAATTTTGAGATATCTCCTCCACATAATCCTAACCACAATCACACTGTTTGTTCAAAGTCATGGCTCCTTCAGGTGTATAAACCATATCCATTTATACCAGTGCAACGTGAATTTAAGGCAGTCTGAGTCTCTCAGAACCAGGAGACTCATGAAAAAAAAAGAAAAGGAAAGAAAAAAAATCATTTTGCAGAGCTGAGGAAAAAAAAAAAAAGATTACCTTATTTCTCCTTTCAGATACTTGAGGGCAATTTCATAATTTCATTCTTTCTCCCTTTCTTTGCACATAAAAGAAATACATGAAATAGGTCTAAACTTGTCCTCCTTCCTCAGCAAATTATCCCAGGAACTCCAACGGGAGTTAAATGCCAGTAGGAGCAAAGATGATGAAGTACAGCTGAAGCTGACTGAAAGTCCAGAAAATATCAACAAAGAATAGAAATGTCTTTATGGAAAGATTCAAAACATATCACAGACCAAGGGTTCAGCACCACTGTGACTATCTGATCAATACCCAAAACTCTGCCACATAGTTAGATTTAAGATTTTACAGTCCAAATTCAACTAAGCTTTAATAGCTTTTCCCTGAGCACAACTTTATGCAATATTTTCTGGATAGACAACTTTTTCTCTAGATATTGTCAAAAATATGTAGGAGAAATGGAGAAGATATTAGGTCTCCTCCATAGGAGAAATGCAAAGATTTCAAACTTATTCTACAATTCTATGGTCTAATAATGCTCCTGTTACATCACCACAGTCCAGGAATTACCATGAGGAAATTGATATAATTAATTATAAGGCTTCACTTCAATGAGAGGAAAGGAGAATCTAGACATTTACTTTTAACGTTCCTAAGTATTATTACTATTCTACTTCTTCTCATCTTTCTCTAGGAGCTAGATAATATCTGTTAATACCTTTTTAGCCAAATATTTGTGACTCTAATCCTTATTTCACACTAGGGACACCCCTACCTCAGCATAATCCAGGAAGAAAATTATTTGAAGAATACCTAGGTAAGGTATCTACTGCTTTCAAATCCTACTGACAAGAGGAAGAAATTTTGAATTAAACACCCCAATTTAGATGGCCTCCAAAGTACTTATTGGAGGTGTCCAGTAACATATTTGAAGCCTATTTGATTTCTTGCATCAGATGTATTAATTTTTCGAAGTGCTAACCAAAAACATTGTGTTCAAATTCGAACCAAAGTATATTGCCACAGCAAGACACTGTAATCTCAGATCTAAAGGGACTCCACAGCGGGAAATGTGTCCTTATTTATCTTTGATTTGGTGGGTTGTGCCAGTCTCTGGGATTGCTGTTGGAGATGAAGCATTGTCATGTGTTCAATTTGATGTAAAGGTGTGAAAGTTATGTTAGCCAGCTTCCCTAATGAAAACTGTTAGATTTCAGATTGCAATTCGTAGGGAGGTTGGGGGAGGACACCAAATGATCTAACCTGTCAGTCACAGACATTTTGAGATGCTTGATACTAATTAAGCCTATCAGCTCTAATGCCAGACTTCTCTAAGACAAAGGGTTCCATCAAATTGATAAGACTGTGCTAAGCAGGGTTTAAAATTAATTCATAATTTCTTTTATGTTTGTCATGTTTTGTGAAAATGAACTGCCATTCAATTTTTCATAAGCTCTGCACAAGCAGAAGAAGCTTAATTTCAGGCACTGTGCTGACAGGCCTGGGTAGTTTTATGAACAAATTATGATTACACACAGTGATCAAGCTTCAGATAATTGAAGCAGCAAACCAAACTATCCAGCATGCAAATATTAATGGCTGTCCCCAAAGTCTCATTGAATCTGCATAATATAAGAACTTTTAGCTTCCTGTTGCACTTGGAATATTTTCAGCATAAATAATTAAAAAGAATTAACTAAAGGATCTTCCAGTGAAAATCATTCCATCTTAGATTTCTTGCTGTTTGGAGGTGGAACAGAGTGAGCTGCAGCCTGACACTCAGAACACACGCCTGGGGAGGACTATTTCTGCATCCCATTTCTGATTGCAAAAATGAATGTTTTCTGAAGTCAAAATTTTACCCATCTATTTTTAGGGGTGCTGAATGCACTGTTCTCTAATAAATCAGCAGATCTTTGAGAACACAGCACCTCCAAAAATACCGGAATGAGTGTTTCTGAAGCTCTAAGGCAGAACCATGGCATGATAAACTAGAAAAGATGTAGGCCAATGACATTAACTCTGCCTAAATGGCTAATATCTGACATGCTTATTTTAAGCTACTTTGGAGTTCTAGAATTAAGGTATGTCTCAGTGCAAAATAGTGGTGTTATTAAGAATAATCCAAAGGCTATTGTGAAGATTTAGTTAACTTCTACATCTTGTCTACTGCTGAATATCAAGCTTGTCAATTAACCAATCATAGTGAAAACCAGTAAAGAAACCTGTCTTTAATATTAAAGTTTAAAGTCACAATTTGTTTCATCCTGGCAAAGAAAATAGTGAGATGCCTTGCTTTAGGCATTGTGAAAAAAAATAGCATTAATATTGTCAAGGCAACAATGAAAATACTTTACTATTATTAGGTGGAAAATTGAAGGTGCAGAAATCCTTCACTTGCTTTGTAATAGCTTGTTTAATAAAGGGGGACCAGAATAATCGTTTTTCAACTTTAATATTATTAGAGAGAAAGAGAAAAATGGTGCCTGTGATCTAATGCTGAAAACCAGTTTCCTTCTGGATGCAAAGAGCTCTGTCTGGTTTGAAAAATCTATTGCTGCAGTAAACAAAAAAAAAATCCCTTTCACTATCACCTCATTAAGAGAGTCACAAGTGGTTTTCATTGATTAGCTCCTATTATAGCAATAATCCTCAATATGCTGCATGCTGCATACGAGCACTGTGTTGTGTAAACAACTGCCAGTGATTAGTGATCAATGAATAATTTTAGCCAAATGCAATTGGATGAGAACACATTAAGAGCTACTCCATTTCATCCTCCTGATACTAAAAGGAGGAGGAGAGGTGCAGAGTTATCCCACCTTGCTAATTAGTATTTTCTTCTGAACACAAACATTAGATTTATATTAGGCATTGCGTCTGAGCTGCATCCTCGCAAATAAATTTGAAATAATCAAAACTAAGTCCTATATTGCTGGGTTTTTGCCTAGATTTCTAAAAGGTTTCTAGTTATTAGTTCTGTATATTTTTCTGGTTTTCAGAACAATTTAGAGAGAATGGCTATAAGAGGTGCAGTTGATACAGCAACAGCTCCAGCTTCCACACTGATGAATAGCAACATTATAAATGAAAAGGGGCTGCAAATGCAGCATCTCCTGGTCAGGTTTTTCCTCCAGAGTGTTCCCATATTTGCAGCATCAGACAGTCCCACATGGGGGCTGACTTCAGGTCAACATCATTTCTGGTTCAGGGTTTGATAGCTCTGACAGGTACCTTCCTTACAGACACAGAAAGTAACACTTCTAAAAATCAGTGAGAAGCACAAGGTCTTTTCTTCCCACATCTGGTATCCAAAGAAAATGCAAGTGGAACAATGCTGAGCAAAACAAAAATGTTTTACACTTTTATGAGAAGCCACAGAGCACTAAGTTCAGCCTTCTTTCAGTCAAAAGAGTTTCCAATCCCTTGTAATGGATGGTCCAACTTTTGAATGTTGTTCTTATTCTCTTGTGGAAATAAAAGTATAATGTAAAGACTGTCAGTGGCATACCCTCCCTGACTTAGTCTATTGCTAGAGATACTTGTCCACATTTTTCCCCTGTCACTCTCCCATTTTTAAGGTGACTCACTCTCTTTGTTCATTTTCCCTTTTGCTTGAAAGCAAATCACAATGCTGCTGATGCCCACACAGTCACATACAGTGTGTTCTCAAACTAAGGAACATCTACATTTCAGATTCAAGTAAACACACCAGGAATGTCACCAGCAGTCTAACTGTCCTCAAATTAGCTTTAAATGTAAATAAGACTGTTCTTTGATGTCTCTGACTGCTTTTGACTGCTCAGTCTCTGTGATGAATCCATAGGTACACTTTATTCTTAGCCTCTCTCCTCCTTCAGGCTCAAGGATTACATAAATTATTGAGAAAAAAAAAAGTCACTGCAAAGTGAAAGAACCAACTTTTCCCTTTCAGAAACACAGGAGCTCAAGTCCTATAATACACAAGTCATGAGCTATGAAATTTGATGTAAACTCACTGAAACATCTCAAAAACACAAGTTTTAGTTTAAATTGGGGTCCAGCAAGTCAGCCATGGGGATGGTAACAGAGGTGACTGGTACAACAGGGATCTCTAAGAGGGAGTGAGTGAAAAACCTGCATAGCTGGAGCTGTAAGAACTCCTGCAGCACACCCAAGAGTGCAGAAGCGCAGTGAGTACAAAGATAACGGTTATACCTAAGAATTTGTATAAACTGGGTTGTGTAAGTGCAGTGGAGAAACAACAGAGGGCAAGGGAATTGTTGGCCTACCCACAGGTGGCTTTCACCCTGTGGACAATGAGAGGGGCACCCTGCAGGTACTGACAGAGAAGCTCTCCTTATTTCCTGGGACATTTTTACCACTCTTCTTCACAAAGCCCTGCAACAGTCTCAGTCTTCAAAACTGTGATCTCACCCTTGTGTGCTGCTCTTAGTGACAGAGGATGGGCTGTCACCATCTGAACTAACTCCCAGAATGGATCAGTTCCTTCAAATTTGTTTCAGCTGGTCATTTACAACATTATTTTTAGAATATAACAGTATTTCTAGTTTCTCTTCCCAATGGTCAGACCTTGAAGCATTCTGCCACTTCCCTGCCTCTCAAAATTAATCCAGATTTTAATGGTGCTTTCCCAGGTAAGGCAAAAGGGGAAACTTCAGGCAACATCCATTTCAGCATTCTTTGCCACGATCACACTTCTACTAAGGAGCAACTGACAGCCACGGGGCTGCCAACATCATCCTGGGGTTGTGTACCTTAATTAACTTACAAGATCAATCTACACAAACTAACATTTTAATTTGTGAATGCTAAATACTCTTGACTTGAAAATTAGAAGCCTAAATCAGACACTTTGAAGTGCTCATTGTGAATCATTGTTTTCTGTTACTATATACATTGTAAATTGCAGCAGATAAAAGCCTTGTCTTTCATTTACAAAAACGCTGTAAACTAAATTCCATTTTATTAGCTACAATGTAAAGTTTTGTGAGTGTGTTATTAAAAATACCTAATTGTTCTTTAAAACTATGAGTATATATTTCTTTTTCCAATTGAGAGTTAAGTTTCTAGAGCACCAAAATATCCTATTGTGTACAGCAGTTTATAGAGTGTTTTAATTACTTGTGCAAAGCCTCAGAGTAAGTTCTCATGTTTGTAGCTATCTTGTTTAATGTAAGCAAAAGAGTACTCACAGGGTAACAACCAAAACAAGAATGAACTTTGGAGGAGAAAAAAATAGCAAAAATTAGGTCAGTAATAGTTCAAGAATATATTTTGTTATTTGGTCACCTACACAACACACGGTAGTAATAATAATGCTGGAAAAAGAGCTCCAATTTCAGTGGTAGCTACACTGAAGGGACAAGTGTCTCTCTGCAGGCTGTAACATTATTACAGCAATGGCACTACCTCAAGGCCTGCAGGAGTGGCAGATGCAACACACTAATTCCTGATGACTAAAGGATGTTATTACACTGTACAGGCCATTTGTTCAATCTTGTGATTGAACATCTTCAGCTGAGAATGGCAATTTAGAAAGTTTAGTTAGGATGCTACAGTCAACAAGCAAGCTGAAATGGCAGCTCTGCAGGTAAACAGATCACTGAGGAGCATTTCAAAATTCAGTAATACTCTCAAATGAAGACTTCAAAAATCAATAATACTCTTGTTCTGAGGGACAGGAAAAGGATGAACTACCTGCATCAATTTATTCTCATAATTACAACATCTGTTATTGTTTCTAAATGATGACATCAAAATTCCAAAGGGCAGTAGAAACTGACACAGCATAGACTAACATTTAAGGATTCAAAACACTGCATCTGTTATCCTTTGTGTCTCAAGAGTATATATCCTCATGGGTTCCCCCAGCCCCACTCAGTATTTTTTGTAGGAGATATATACAGAGAAGAAAAAGATAATTTGGCAAAGCCTATGTAGCATTTAAAGGAAGAGAAACTTGTGGTTATTTAGCAATGCGAGTTTGCGTAGAATACCAAGAGACAGAGAGAGGAAAAACTTAAAGTTTACAAAGATTAAAGTTCAGTTCTATTATGTTGATACTTGTGTGGAATAAGAGGGAAAATACACCAGTACAAAATGTCTCTGTGACACTGCCAAGCCAGCTGCCATCAGGTCTCAGATATTTTGATAATCCCTACAAGGAGCAACCCCTCCACAACCTCAGGTCTTCTCTTACCCCTTCCATGCCTCTTGTGAGAGCTGCTGCAGACAGGAGATCTCTGCCTGGGCTGAGCAATAGCATAACCAAAACCA